>CM048924.1:38013780-38413439 GCA_026686955.1 Epinephelus cyanopodus | reverse complement strand
AAGCCTATAAACATCACAACATGCATTGCAATTTTATTTTGAAAAGCTGCCGGGAAATGAGGCATTTAAGACTGCAACAACCCCAAAAGCAGCCCAAGAAATCCTAGCGCAATTGGCATCCTGAGCAGTAGAGGTAGTCATGCTCCCTCTGTGGGTGCTGTAATCCAGGCTTTTCTGTTAGTGCATGGCAGTCCCAAAATATTGACTTAACACTACATAATTTCTGGCTGCTATAAAATGAGCGTCGTAATGCTCTCTCTCTTTCTCGAGGAAGGCATCTCCAACCTAGATCAAATGAATGATTTGTAACTGGCATGTTATTCAAGAACAAAATTTTTATAAAGTAATATTTATACTGGTTAAAAAAACAACTTACTTGTATTTACCATCTCTACTAAGCAAAATTTTGTGTAAAAGGAATTAAAGGCCTGTTTCATAAAGACTTCTGTCCCAAGTATATGTCGGTTGACCTCAGTGATTCTACTAACAGAAGTTTTAGGATATCTATCTTTTAATCAACATTTTTAACTTGCACGCTCTCAATGTCAATTTTTCCCCTTGGTGTTGAATATTGGATTGAATATTGATATTATTCAAGGTATTGTATCAAAGTAAGAAATTCAGTATTTTGACAACACTAGTCCCTTTCTTCATGTTCTCTTTCCCACTGGCTAGCTATTCACCTCTGTGCGGCACTGAGCACGACCCATGCTGTCATGAGTGGGAACAGCAGTACAATACATACAATGGTTACTGCCGATAACGTCATCACAGAAGCGCATGCCTCTAGCAGGGCAAAAAAACAATCTCGATCATTATTTAGATAATGATTAGAAACCTTAGACATTTTTCTTTTATATGAATGGATCCAACAGCAAAAATAAGCATAACAGCACCCTGTCTGCTCCCTCTTTCTGTGCCTCTGCTCTGTATCGCTGCCTGTTTGCAGGAGAGCGAGGCTATCCTCCACACACACACACACACACACACACACACAGAGCATGGACAGCAGCATAACTTTAGAACAGGGCCCACAGTGGACACAATGTAATAGACTTCACGATATATTTTACTCAAGTCGTTGATGACAATGCATATTATTGATAAGTGCAACAAGACAGACAGTGTGATCAATTTATCAAACACATGTTGAAAAAGCTGAACACAAACTAAAGGAATGTGAATGTGAAAATGTCTGCCTGCACTAACTTGCTGCTTCCTCTTAATCCACACACAGTCTGTTTTACACAGCCAAGGAGCTTGCTATGCTAAACTGCTGAAAGTGAACTCGCATTATCCTCCAAAGCTGAGGAAAAGTATTGATAAAAAAGCCATCACCACACCAATTACATGGAAGTAAAAACAGACAAAGCACAGATTAAGACAGTCATCAAAATATACCATAGGTTGGTGCCAGCCAGGAAAGGAAACACAACAAATTGAGGATTACAGGTGTAACTAAGCTTCTATAAAGTCTGGATGACCACTTACTCCTTTACCTGAAAAGGTACCACCACACATTTTTTTAATATGTTACTAGACAAGCCAACTTGTAAAGCAAATTTGTAGGGCTGCACCTATCATTCTTTTAGTAATCCAGTATTTTATCGATTTTTATGGCGATTAATCGAGTGATGGGTTAAGAAATACTGCATGTTTTCATTAAATTACTTTAGCTTTACTTAAAGGCAAAAGTAATATATAAAAATGAAAATAATAAGTCTCTGAAATTAGATAAATGGGGAACAAATTTGTTCTTGCTCAGTTGAAGATGGTGGAACCCTCTGCACAAAGCTGTCTAAAGGATGAGTCTATTTTTAGAGTACCGTATTTTCCGCACTATAAGGTGCATCGGATTATAAGGCACACCTTCAATGAATGGCCTATTTTAAAACTGTTTTCATATATAGGGCGCACCGCATTATAAGGCGCATAGAATAGAAACTACTGTAGTGGCTGGGGTTGCGTTATGCATCCACTAGATGGAGCTGCGCTAAAGGGAATGTCAACAAAACAGTCAGATAAGTCAGTCAGTCAAACTTTAATAATAGAATACAAACCAACGTTTTGACAACTCCGTTCACTCCCAAAACTGCGTGACTGATAGCCTTGAGTTTGAACTCTGTGTCGTAAACGTGTCTCTTGAAAGGTGCCATTTTGGGGTCTTTATACACACACAAGTGGTGTGGGACTGGAATTCCCCTTTACCGTTTTTACCGCTGTTACTTCGGCGACGCCCCCTGACTACGGTAGCCATAATTAACCAATATTGATCCATATATAAGGCGCATGGGATTATAAGGCGCACTGTCGGTTTTTGAGAAAATTAAAGGCTTTTAGGTGCGCCTTATAGTGCGGAAAATACGGTATATTTTTTAATTGGCCCTTATAAAAATCATACTTAAAGTTCCTATGACTGGCCAGTTTAGACTCATTCATTGTGTAAGTAAGTAAGTAAGTAAAATTTATTTGTACAGCACTTCTCACAGGGACTCACAAAGTGCTTCACAGGATTAAAATGCCAACAAGAATACATACAAACAAACATAAATGTCACATACAGAGACACAAAAAATGAAACAGTTGTTGCAAAACAAATCACTTAAGACAAGTTAAAGAATGCCTGCCTGTATAGATAGGTTTTAAGATGCTTCTTAAAAATATCAACCGATGCTGCAGTTCTCTAATTCTGTGGGAGGGCATTCCACAATCTGGGCGCAATGGACTCAAAGGCCCGGTCACCTCTAGTTCTAAGCCTAGTGCGAGGAACTGCCAACAGGCCGTGATCGGCCGACCTAAGTGTCCTACTAGGTACGTATACGTGCAGCAGGTCAGACAGATACTCCTGACCATGAAGGGCTCTGAAAGTTAAAACAAGGATTTTGAACTGGATCCTGAAGCTGACGGGAAGCCAGTGTAGGGAGGCCAGGACAGGAGTAATGTGGCAGTTTTTGGGTGATTTGGTAAACAGCCTGGCAGCGGCATTCTGCACCAATTGGAGGCGATCTACAAGAGTTTTGCTAAGACACATGAAGAGAGAATTGCAGTAATCCAGACGTGATGACACAAAGGCGTGAATGATCATTTTTAATTCTAGTCTGTTAATCAGCCCTAAACCAAAACTAGATTATAATTCATTTGAAAGCCTCGTTCTTAGTCTTTTACATCCGACCTGGAAAACCTCGCAGCCACTTTTATTTATTATAGTGTACCTGGCCCGTATTCTGAATTTATATCTGAATTCTCAGAGTTTTTATCCAGTCTAGTTCTTAAATCAGATAAAGTTATTATTGTAGGCGATTTCAACATTCATGTCGACGTTGATAATGACTCCCTGGCTACAGCGTTTATCTCATTATTAGACTCCATTGGCTTCAGTCAGGGTGTACATGAACCCACTCACTGTTTTAACCATACCCTTGATCTAGTTCTGACGTATGGAATTGAAGTTGATAACCTAACAGTCTTTCCACAGAATCCCTCGCTATCGGATCATTATTTGATTACTTTTGATTTCTTTTTACTCGATTACACGCCACTCAGCAACAGTTACTATACCAGATGTTTATCAGATAGTGCTGTCACAAAATTTAAGGAAATGATTACTCTGTCGTTAAATTCAATACCAAGTCCTTTAGTAACAGAGATTTCCCGCATCGACTTTAACCTCTCCCGAATTGATCAATTTGTTGATAGCGCCGTAAGCTCACTGCGAACAACACTCGACTTTGTAGCTCCTCTTAAAAAGAAGTTAACAAAACAAAGAAAGTTCGCTCCTTGGTATAACTCTGAAACCCGTAAATTAAAACAAATATCGCGAAAGTTTGAAAGGAATTGGCGATTAACCAAACTGGAAGAATCTCGTTTAATCTGGGCAGACAGTCTCAAAACTTATAAGAGGGGCCTCCGCAATGCCAGAGCAAACTATTACTCAGCTTTAATAGAAGAAAACAAAAATAACCCCAGGTTTCTTTTCAGCACTGTAGCCAGGCTGACTGAGAGTCAAAGCTCTATTGAGCCTTGCATTCCTTTAGCCCTTAGCAGTAATGATTTTATGAGCTTCTTAATGACAAAATTCTAACTATTAGAGGCAAAATTCATGACCTCCTGTCCTCAGATAGTACCTATCTAACCTCAAACACAGCTGTAGCACCTAATATTTATTTAGATTGCTTCTCCCTAATTTCTCTTCAAGAATTGACTGCAGTGATTTCTTCATCTAAATCATCAACGTGTCTCTTAGACCCCATCCCAACTAGGCTACTCAAGGAGGTCTTACCTTTAGTTAACACCCATATATTAGATATGATCAATATATCCTTATTAACAGGCTATGTACCACAGTCTTTTAAGGTAGCTGTAATTAAACCTCTACTAAAAAAGCCCACCCTGGATCCAGAGGTGTTAGCCAACTATAGACCAATATCTAATCTTCCCTTTATGTCAAAGATCCTTGAGAAAGTAGTCGCAGACCAGCTGTGTGATTTTCTCCATGATAATAATTTATTTGAGGAATTACAGTCAGGATTTAGAGCGCATCATAGCACTGAGACAGCACTAGTTAAAATTACAAATGACCTTCTGATTGCTTCAGACAAAGGACTCGTCTCTGTACTTGTTTTATTAGATCTTAGTGTGGCGTTTGACACTGTTGACCATGAAATTCTGCTACAGAGACTGGAACACTTAATTGGCCTAAAAGGTTCTGCACTAAGCTGGTTTAAATCTTATTTATCTGATCGTTTTCAATTTGTTGACGTTCATAATGAATCATCCGTACGTACTAAAGTTTGTTTTGGAGTTCCGCAAGGTTCTGTGCTTGGACCAATCCTATTTATTCTATATATGCTTCCTTTAGGCAACATCATTAGAAATCACTCTATAAATTTCCATTGTTATGCGGATGATACACAGCTGTATTTATCGATGAAGCCAGAAGAAAGTGATCAATTAACTAAACTTCATAATTGTCTTAAAGACATAAAAACTTGGATGAGCACCAATTTCCTGATGTTAAATTCAGACAAAACTTAAGTTATTGTTCTTGGCCCCAAACAACTCAGAGACTCTTTATCTGATGACATAGTTTCTCTCGATGGCATTGCTCTGGCCTCTAGCACTACCGTAAGAAACCTCGGAGTAAAATTTGATCAAGATTTGTCTTTTAATTCTCATTTAAAACAAACCTCACGGACTGCATTTTTTCATCTGCGTAATATTGCAAAAATTAGGCCTATCCTGACCCAAAAAGATGCAGAAAAATTGGTCCATGCTTTTGTTACCTCAAGACTGGATTACTGTAACTCTCTATTATCAGGTAGCTCTAGTAAATCATTAAAAACTCTCCAGCTAATTCAGAATGCAGCAGCACGAGTACTAACAGGAACTAAGAAACGAGATCATATTTCTCCTGTTTTAGCTTCTCTGCACTGGCTCCCTGTAAAATCCAGAATTGAATTTAAAATCCTACTGTTAACTTATAAAGCTCTAAATGGTCAAGCGCCGTCATATCTTAGAGAGCTCATAGTGCCATATTATCCCACCAGAACTCTGCGCTCTGAGAACGCAGGGTTACTCGTGGTCCCTAAAGTCTCCAAAAGTAGATCAGGAGCCAGAGCCTTCAGCTATCAGGCTCCTCTCCTGTGGAATCATCTTCCTGTTACGGTCCGGGAGGCAGACACCGTCTCCACATTTAAGGCTAGACTTAAGACTTTCCTCTTTGATAAAGCTTATAGTTAAGGCTGGCTCAGGCTTGCCCTGTACCAGCCCCTTGTTAGGCTGACTTAGGCCTAGTCTGCCGGAGGACCACCTATAATCCCCCGGGCACCTTCTCTCTCTCTCTCTCTCTCTCTCTCTCTCTCTCTCTCTCTCGTATCCTATTACTGTATCTTGTTTACTCGGCCATTCTGGATGTCACTAACTCGGCTTCTTCTCCGGAGCCTTTGTGCTCCACTGTCTCTCAGGTTAACTCGTACTGCAGTGGTGCCTGGATAGTGTGACGTGTGTGGTTGTGCTGCTGCCGTGGTCCTGCCAGATGCCTGCTGCTGCTGCTGCTGCCATCATTAGTCATTAGTCATACTTCTACTGTTATTGTACACATATGATTATTATCATACATGTATACTGCCAGATACTAATATATACTTTCAACATATTGTACCACAGTAGCCAGAACTATAATGACAATATTATTACTTTCATGAATGTTGTTGTAAGCTACTGTCATTACCGGGGATGTCATACAGATTATTGTATTGTGTCATACAGATTACTGTTAATTTGTTATGCTGATCTGTTCTGTACGGCATCTATTGCACGTCTGTCCGTCCTGGAAGAGGGATCCCTCCTCAGTTGCTCTTCCTGAGGTTTCTAACATTTTTTTTTCCCCGGTAAAGGGTTTTTTTGGGGAGTTTTTCCTTATCCGCTGTGAGGGTCCTAAGGACAGAGAGATGTCGTATGCTGTAAAGCCCTGTGAGGCAAATTCTATTTGTGATATTGGGCTTTATAAATAAAATTGATTGAAATTGATTGAGTCCCGAAATCCAAGCAGTTGTCCTGAATCCTGCCCTGATTGTCCCAAAAATTACACGGAGGTTGCCGGGGAGGTCAGATACTTGCGTGCTAGGGCAGACAGCTTTTCATAGACTCCTGAGTGAGCAGACCGCCACTGCAGGGGACAGTCATCAATGCTGATGCTGGGCTCTGCTCTGTAGCGCTGCAGCTATCCCACAACTCAAGCACAAAGAATCCTAATCGTACGCCTACAGACGGATTTTATAAAAGGCAACTCTGTGGCATACAGAAAAGTAAAGTTAGAGATTAAAAATGAGATTAACGCGATCAAAAAACATAGCGCGTTAAATATGGCTGTAATTAATTATTCGCAATTAACGCGATAATTTGACACCCCTAGTTATTATGGTGGGAAAAGCATGTACGGGTCAACGCATGGATGTGTTTATCAAAGTGCATGGCCTGGTCAAAAAAAACTCCGAGATTTCTCAGGTTAGAGCGGATATTTAAATTCAGGGACCCAATACAGCTCGCCACCCTAGAAGCAGTACAGTCTGGAGCTACAATAAGGACCTCGGTCTTAGCAGTGTTAAGCTGGAGGAAATTGTTGACCATCCAGTCATTAATTGCAGACAAACAGTCATGCAGTACATTCAGACAGTCAGTCCTGTCAGGATTAAAGGAAAAATACAGCTGAATATCATCCGCGTACATATGATAAGATACACCCTCAAACCTGTTGATAATGATTCCAAGAGGTAGCATGAGCAAACAAAATTGGACCCAACACTGAGCCCTGATGTACCCCACAAGAAAGGGGTACGGACTCGGACATCAAAGGACCAGATGCTACTGAGAAACTTCTACCAGAGAGGCAGGAGGCAAACCAGTCAAGGGCACTGCCTGAAATGCCAACACAGTCACTGAGCCTATCTAACAGGATGTGGTGATCCACAGTATCGAAGGCTGTGCTAAGGTCAAGCAGCACTAGAATGGTACATTTACCCGTGTCAGAGGCCATCATGATGTCATTAGACACTCTAAGAAGTGCTGTCTCAGTGGAATGCTGCTGACGGTAACGAGACTGAAATTTGTCATAAATACAATGCTTATTTAGGGCAGGGACTAGTTGGTTAGTAACGACTTTTTCTAAGATCTTTGAAATGAAAGGCAATTTAGAAATGGGCCTGAAGTTGCTAAATAATGAAGGGTCCAGATTTTGCTTTTTAAGAAGCGGCTGGACAACCACATGTTTAAAATAGGAGGGGAAGCAGCCAGAGACCAGTGAGCAATTAATAATATAGAGCAGGGAAGAGCCGATGGAACCAATAACTTTTTTTCAGTAGAGACGTGGGCAAGATGTCTAACGGGCTGGAGGAAGTCTTCATACATGAATTAAAAGTGTGAACTAGAGAATTGGCATCACTCATCACCAAAAAGCTGCCCTATGCTGTTGTTAAAAACAGAGGAGAATTTCACGGCAGACAGGTCATTTAACATACGTGAACAAATAACACGCTTTCTGAGTGTACAATCAGTGTTAAAAGACATTAAAGAGAATACATTCGTGATCAGTCACAAGCAGCTCCTCAGAGCCGATAACATCTAATTTTAATCCAAATGTGAAAACCAGGTCCAGAGTGTTGCCCTTAATGTGTGTTGGGCCGCTGACATGTTGGGTAAAATTGAAAGAATCAGTGACTTTTAAGAAGTTCACTGCAAAGGTGTTTGTGGTGTCATTTACAGCCACGTTAAAATCCCCAAGAAGAAGGATTTTCTCAAATTTAATTATGGAAGCTAAGAAGTCACTGAATTCAGATAAAAAGGAGCCATTAACACCAGGAGAGCGATAAATTAAAACACAATAAAATGGATTAGTACGCCCAACTTTTGTCACTAAGAGTTCAAATGAGGTAAAAGTTCCAGAGCTCACTCTCCGGGAGGAGAAACAGTCCTTGTGCACCGCCGCCAGTCCCCCCCCCACGACCTGTGGTCCGAGGGGCACAGATAAAAGAACATCCCGGCGGGCAGAGCTCGTTCATAAACACATATTCATCGTTCTTTTGCCAGGTCTCAGTGAGAAACATAAAATCCAGATCTTTGGAAATAAATAAATCATTCAAAATGAATGATTTGTTGGCAACAGAGCGGGCATTCAGCAGGGCCAGTTTAATAGACTTCGATTGTGCTGAGGCAGTAGTGGGTGCAGGTGCTAGTGACCGCAGGTACCGTGGGTCCGCCCCTGCCCGGCTGCGTCTCGCTAAAGGGAAGACAAGTGTTGACTGACACTGGGACTCTGGGAAAACAGGCCTGAGATATGAGAGTCTCACACTAGAGTTGCCTGGAAAAAGTTGCATTGGTGTCGTGGGCCTGCAGGGGGGGCTAGAGGGAGAGGGAGTGTTTGGAGGAACTGTCACAGTGACCACTGAGGAGGTGGCTGGGAAAGGGGTGTGTTGTGTAAACAGTCAATCAGTGAAGGCTGTGGACTTGACGGCCAGCAGTGTGAGGTCAATGTTCTGAGACAGAAGGCGGGATCCAATATGGTTTAGGTGAAGACCGTCTCATTTGGAGAGGTCTGGTCTATGAAGGAAGGTGGTGAAATTGTCCACATATGGAATGCCAGCGCTGTTGCAGTAGCCTTTAAGCCACACCTGAAGCTGCGTGAGTCGGCTAAACTTTTCGTCGCCAACTGAAGGAGGGGGGAGAGGCCCGGAGATGATGCACTGCATGTTTGAGTGAAGAATATTATCAATAAGGCGAATGCTATCGTTCCTGAGTTTTACAGACTGTTGGAGTTAAGGTCATTAATTCCTCCCAGATGAACCACAACAGTACGGGCAGAGGGGTGTTTCTGGAGCAACTGAGGGATGACATCATTGAAGTGATTTGTGCAGACACCGGGATGAAATGAGGTGAAACACCTGTTGGCACAGACATGGCGAACCATAGAGGACCTGACCAGAAGCACAGGGGAACTGTTAGCGCGGTTCACGTCGGCAGCCGTCTCAACATGCGCTGGATGGGCACCGACGGCGGGCCTCACCCGGCGATGGTCAGTGCACACTGGAATACTTCCCACAGAAGTACTGGGCTGCTGGGGCTGTCGAGGCTGTCGAGGGTGCCTCTGTGGCTGTGAAGAGCGCTGCCGACTGGGAGGCGATAGGGATGAGCCCCGCCACTGCAGTGGTGGAGGACCCTGCGGTGGTGGTAACTGAGTGTAATCATGATCATCCAGGGGGCTGAATCGATTAGTAAGAGGAATAACGCCAGGAGAAACGGGGAACGTGGAGATGTCTTCTTTTTTCGCCTGCTGTTTTTATTTGCTGGAAGCCAGGGATCGTGGCCAGGGGTGTAACTATGGATAGATGGATTTGGAGTAAAACAGGCTACAGCTGCCATCTTGCTCTTCATGGGCTCCTTGGGCTTGGCTCGTTCCAGCAGCCAGCGGGATTCATTGATCCTTGCAGCAAAACGGGGTGCCGGGGCGGTGAGCTGGGGTTCAGCTTCAGCAGTGGCAGGTGGAGCTGAGACCAGGGGAGGATCGGCCGGAATGGTGGCGCACAGATCGGCTTCAGTAGGGGCTGCAGCAGCGGGCCCTACTGTGACCACTGATTCCATTGTGGTCAAGGGGTTCCTCACACCTGCTGACCCTACTGACTACAATCTAAATTAATATATCTGCTGTACTTGATTTGTGTGTTTAGGCTCCATTTTCAACTCTCTGTGTGTGTCTTACTGTGCGTTCACACCAAACGCGAATTTGCAAATTCGCGCGTCAAGATTACATACAAAGTCAATGCAAGACGCAATTAGACGCGATGGACGCATTTAGCGCGGTGCGATGAACATGATGGACGTGATAGACGCGGCGCGATAGACGCGAAATTCGCGTCCAATGCCTCATCGCTCGAGTTGAAAATATTGAACTTTTGAGGCGAATTCGCGTGACTCTGAACCGCGAAAGCAAATCAGCGTTGAGATTCTCCCAACGTCATGGTTGACATCCAGTTGTTGACACAACAATAAACTGCTACTCACCAGAGACAGATGGACAGGCACTCCGCAGCTGAAATGGAGCGCCTGTAGTTGGTGTCCTGCCGGGAGATCCTGGCACCAGCCCTCGCCAACAGGTCCTCAAACTGGGCCCCAGTCAGCCCGAAGTACTGCTGAAAGCAGCTATCATCCAGACGGAGTTCCTGGAGGAGGTGGTGAAACTCGCCAAGTTGGATGTGCTTCTGCAGGATCGGGTGAACCCAAAAACGACTGCGTTTGGCCCTTCGACGCATTTGGGACTTCCAGAGCAGGTACAAAGCAGCAATGGTGGTTATCTCAGCCATGGTCGTCAGTGGCTACCCGGAGCTATATGATACTACGTGTTTACTCTACAGAGACCGCAACAAAAGGGAGCAGGCTTGGGTGAAAGACGCCGAGAAGACTGGTCTACTTGGTAAGTTCTGTAAATATGGGTCTTTAATTAGTTTGCAGAATGGTTGTACTATGAACATTAGCACTAGCTTAGCTCCAGTTAGCACAGCCGCCGGCTTCCCCGCTACTCACGCGAATTAACTAAATGGTCAGGCGTCGAAACTCGGGCATTATGGGCCGGGCGTTACTCGCGTTACGCACGAGTAATTCGCTTCATTCGTGTTTGGTGTGAACACACAGTGAGAGTGATTGAAGGGGTGCATGTGTCTGCCTTTATAGACTGAGCTGAGTAGTGATGCATGGGTCGACCCGTAACCAACGGGACCTGCAAATGGACCTGTGGGTCGGGCAGCAGTGATCGTCTGTTAAATCACTCTATAAATGATATTTTGACATTATTATTTTAATCTATTAATCTATAATCTATTATTGTCATGGCATCCGAAGGTACTGATGCGTTGAGCAGGTGACAGTCTGCGGTCATTTTCATATATACATATACACACACACACACACACACACACACACACATATATACAGTCATGGAAAAAATTATTAGACCACCCTTGTTGTCTTCAATTTCTTGTTCATTCTAATATCTGGTACCACTAAACGTATAATACAATGAACACAACAAAAAATGCAGCTGGTCACATAATACTTTATGTCCTATTTGACATTCTTAAGCTTAATTGATTCCCAGGGTATATAAGAGGCCATTTCATGTCACAAGCAGCACTGCACATGCAAAGGCCTAGAGTGGTTTCCTGCTTACATTCAAGCCGTAGCACAACTCAGAAGTTGTCAGCTCTCACATAATGCCTAAAACAAAATAATTATGTGAAGCCACAAAGGCAGCCATCTTGGCACTGCTGGAAATTGGCATGAGTGAGAGACAGGTAGCGAAAAAACTGAAGATCTCCAAGACAGCCGTTCATTACAACAAAAAAAAACAAGCTGAACATGGCACTACCAAATTGCTACCTGGCCGTGGCAGGAAACGTCTTTCTACCCCACGAGATGACCGTGCACTCATCCGTTCCTGTGTCAGGAATCGTCGTCAGACCTCCAGGGACCTTAAAAATGAGTGGGCACTGTCGAGAAATGTGACTTGTTCGGCAAGGACAGTTCGAAACCGACTTGTTGAAGCTGGTTTGAAGTCACACAGAGCACGCAAGAAGCCCTTCATCAATGAAAGGCAGAGGAAGGCCCGGTTACTCTTTGCTCGAGACCACAAGGATTGGACTGTTGATGATTGGGCTAAGGTTCTCTTCAGTGATGAATCCAATTTTGAATTGATGCCCACTCCAGCCAACTTACTGGTTAGGAGGAAGCCTGGAGAAGCTTACAACCCAGACTGTCTTGCCCCTACAGTAAAACATGGGGGTGGATCAGTCATGATCTGGGGTTGTTTCAGTCTGAGTGGAACAGGGCAAATGCAATTGTGTGAAGGCCGAATGAACCAGGTCATGTACAGGACTACCCTTGAAAACAGTCTTCTTTCATCAGCTGGAAAACTCTTTCCTGCCTCGAATGACTGGATTTTCCAACAAGACAATGCCCCTTGCCACACGGCAAGGTCAGTTAAAGCCTGGATGGAGAACCACAACATTCGCACCATGCCTTGGCCTGCTCAATCACCAGATCTTAATCCAATTGAAAACCTGTGGAAAATCATCAAACTCAAAATGGAGAACCACAAGCCCAAAAACAAAGAAAATTTGTTTGAATTTGTCCAACAGGAATGGGCTGCTGTGACAGCAGAACAATGTCAGAAGCTGGTGGAGAGCATGCCAAGACGCATGGCTGCAGTCATCAAAAACAATGGTTATGCAATCAAGTATTAACTCTTGTGTGTATCATGTGTTTAAAGCAAACAGAAAAGAAAACATGGAATGCTTAAAAGTAGTGTTTTTGGCGGTACAATGCCATAGCTATTGATGTAAGAATTTAAGTAATTTTGGTTATTATCAAGAAAACCATGGAAAATGAATAGTTCTTAGTTCTTAAATTAAACTCTCATGAGCTATTTTTGTTGTTATCATTATAATTGTCCAAACAAATGTACCTTTAGTTGAGCCAGGCATTAAAATTAACAAGAAATTGAAGAAAACAAGGGTGGTCTAATAATTTTTTCCATGGCTGTATATATATATATATATATATATATATACACGGTACTATATATGCATATATATATATATCGGCAGAAACTGCCACCAGCTGCAATGACAGCTCAAATAATGCAGATGTGAAAGATTTGGAAAAAGTGACCAATCAGATCAGACTGGGCTTTTTAGGAGGGGTCTTAATAGTATATTCAGGCAGACAGTAGGGGAACATAATGTTTGGGGTTTTTTTGTTACTTTTTTTTAATGCAGTTAAGCACGTACTAGTAGAACCCCAGATACAAGCATAAACCTGAAAATGACACGAAGGTGGGACCTTAAACATTTATGTTATTCAGTTTCTAAACTAGGGCTGGGCGGTATGGCCTAAAATCATTATCACGGTATTATTTTGTGGGGATGCGGTGACGGTATGATATTGCGGTATCTTCTCTCTTTTTTTTTTTTTTACACCTTAAATAAAACAATTTAAAAAGCCATACAAGTCTAGGATGGAAACTATTTATTTTCAGAAGTAAAACAGTTGCTAATCCATCTATTATTGTGTATAAAACGTTATACAGTATGTATGTGTGTACCTGAGTTTGGTGCGGTCGGCCAGGCCACCTCCATCACGTAGTGAGGAAGGTGCGTGAGGCAGGCCGGCCGTCGGGCCCCGTTCTGCCGCCGTGTACTGCAGTATGAAGGTAATGTTAATCACAAAAGCAGCGGCTCATGTTTACTGCGGTAAGTTACCATCACCGCGAATACCACCCAGCCCTCGAGCACATGCTTTGTCTTGAGATGGTAAAATAAACTGCTCATGTTACCTTTGTTTGCTGTCACTGTCACTTGACACTTCTTGCAAATTATGTTTTTCTGCTCACTATTCGACCGTTTAAAGCTGAACCAAGTCCAAATCACGGACGTAGCACCATTATTTTTTAACAAGCTCCTCTTGCTCCGCTGGTCTCTGTGCTTGCAGCCATTTTCACACTGAGGCAGGTGCGATGACGTCATCGACAATAGGACGGTAAAGCGCAAATCTCTACCATGGGCCAAATTTATATCATTTCTACCGTCTACCGCATAGATCGCACAGCCCTATGTTAAACTGTATTCAACTATACTCTAGAGTTCAATTAATGAACCCTATTAGTTTTTATCAGGCTTCAGTTACCATCAGAACAGTCTTCAAACTGGCAGAATTATCGAATTATATATCATGATAAATATCAATAAATATGAAAAAATTATCATGCTATTTTTTGGCATATCATCCAGCCGTATGCCCGCTCTCCAGCTGACACATATTACTTCCCAAGAGTGTTATGCCTGGTCCCACTCTACTGAGCTGTGACTGGCTAGAACTCATACACCAAGGCAAAGAGGTCACGGTGGGGCTAGTACTAGCCAATCATGGCACAGTGGGGTAGGAGTCTTGGGAAGAAAATAACAGAGACATACAGACATCATTGATTCAGCGCTGGTACAACCACTGCTGTCGGCTTAAAAGACAGACAACTGATTCCGTGATTGCACCTTTTTATTAAGAGCAGTCATAGCAGCTTCATAAGATGACAGTGAGTCAGGACTGTGTTGTGTGTGAGTGCCTTAATGACGGTACTATGAATGTTGACACATCAGGGGCCCATTGCACGAAAGTAGGATTCAGACATCCAGGATAAATGACTGAGTTGGGTTCAACGAATCAAAAACATGAGAGTCCAGGCTTCATTGGTTGCACAAAGACCAAGCCAGGATGAGCAGACACAGATTCATCAAGCCAGGTGAAACCAATCCTGGATCAGTGCGCGCACACGGCTTCCTCAAATAGACCCCGCCATCGATCACAGATTCACCGATTCACCATGGCAACAAGAGCAGCGTACTTTTCCCCGTCAGAGGCAGAAATCCTCATGGAGGCTTACAAGGTAAAGGATCAAGTCAAAAAGAAAGGTAACACCGCCACAGTTATAAAACAACGAGAGAAAGCCTGGCAAAGTATTGCAGACCGCCTGAATGCGTAAGTAGTGCACAAATACACACTCACTGCTCCGCTGAAACCATCACAATTAAAATCCAAATAGTTAATTAACATCTCTGAAAACAGTTGTACTGATTATAAATCAGTTGAAATTGTAAGTGAAATTGGCTGCAGATGTGAGTGAAATTGTGTAAATGTAACTGCATCAGACTGTATAACTCTTTGACAAATAGATGAGCTCACTGACTTAACTGAATTTCCCTTTGGGATAAATAAAGTTCCTGTTATCTTATCTTATGTTTGCTCCTCATGGTCAGCCTCTCATTGGGCAGAACGAGCCACCCACTGAAGTCCTGCCCTACCACCTCTGGTTGTGTAGCAGTTTTCAAGCGCACTGTTGCTGTGGCACCGCCAAGAACGATTGTGATTGGTTGAAAGAGATAAAAAAACCCGGGGCGTTTCTTCCTTCAATCTTAAAGTGGGAGTCGGCACAGCCAGACCTTTCTTTTCTTGAGAAAGGTCTGGCGAGACTAATATTCAGGTGAACATGACTTTTTGATATTGTCGATTGATGAACACTGTACATTGCTTGTGATGTGCATTGATTGGTTTAATAGTCCTCATCTTATAATTTCAGATGGTCTGCAATGCTGACTATCTGATCAGCAATGTTGTGGCAAAGTGGCCCGGCTCGGTCCATGACTCCCAAGTCTTTCGGACCTCTGGAATCTATCAGCACCTATCACAAGGTGAGCCACACAACCTCTATTTATAACCACTTTTTACATCATGGCTGTGTCAAGAATGTCACTCTATTAATGAGGTTGTGATGAGATTTTGTATTGACAGGTGAATTCTCTGGTGTGTTGCTGGGGGCCTCTTCTCCTCACACCATACACAGACCCTCAGGAAGCACAGCAGGCCTATAATCATCCCCATGCCAGGACAAGGGCCAGGATCAAAATGACCTTTGGCCTCCCGAAGGCACGCTTTCACTGTCTTCACCACCTAAGGGTCAGCCCTTTGAGGACATGTGACATCACTGTGGCCTGTGCTGTCCTCCACAATGTGGCCTGCCTGAGGAAGGAGAGGGCCCCCAGAGTGCCATCACACATGGACTGGGACAATCCTGCCATCGTCCCTGATGACGACAGTGGTCGGCTGGTCAGGGAACAATATGTGTTAAATTATTTTAGTTAACATGCATGCTTTAAATTTAAGTTAAATATGTCCTGCAGTGGCGGAGACGCATTCTGTGAATTTCAGTTAAATATGGCCTGCATTGGTGTTTTGTTTTTTTATTCAATTTAAATTGATTTAGCCTCTTATGTTGTTTGTGCTGTATACTGTGTGTATACAAGCTTGCAGGGAGGCTACTGCATCCATTCATTTGTCTGTTCATTTGTTGTGTATGGGTTTGTCCTGCATTTATTTCAGTGTGCAGACATGTGGGGTGTATCATATACAGACCTTTGAACGTGTATTTATTCTTGTGTTGTAGAATTTATCCTTATTCAATAAAGGAACATCATGTTACTCTTTGATGAGTATTTATATGGGATATGTTCTTTATATATAGTCTATGGGAAACTGTAAATTATCTAATGATTGCAACATCATCTAAAATCATCATTTATCTAAAATGATTGCAATTAATGATCACAAATGTCTAAATAATGACAGTGGGTCTGGTTGAATGTGATAACAATGTGCAGTGGACAGATGAATAACTGTTGGTTTCCGTTTGTGATGACTGCTGACTGAGATAAGGGATGACATTAAATAGATCCTGGAACTTAGCCTGGTCTGGAGCAGGCTAGCTCCACAGAATAAATCCCCATGGTAACTTAGGTCATAACATATCCCGCTTTTCACTATCCCGCTTTTGTGCAACGGGATCACGGATAAGTTGAGCCAGGATAACTAAGATATCCCGGCCTAATCCCTTATCCTAGTTTTGTGCAATAGGCCCCGGGTCCCATGAAACCTGCAGCATAACAATCACATCATTGAGAAATGCAGTGAACACTGTGAGCACATTATGCATAACTTAGGTCTTAGATGACGTTATTACCTGATGGCTCCAAACTCCTGCAGGGCCTCCACCAGGTCAGCCTCCATGATTCCGTCCACCAAGCCCCTGATGTGCACCACCGGGGAGGGCAGAGGTTTATGAGGGTCATCGTAGCTCTCCTACAAACACAGACACACAACATAGTGCATGTAACACTAGAGGCACATGACACTTGCATTACTGGTGAAAAGAAGATGGAGCAGTTGAACGGTGCAGACGATAGTTAAAGAGCAGCCCCAGACAGTGATTCTTAAGAAATAACAGTTATCGCATGGAATATTAACGTTACTAACGTTATTCACTTCAGCTAACGTTGACATGACGTTTTATGCTGGCTTGAATTGAAAATTGAAAAGGCGAATTATTTGTTTACATCTGTACATCCTATGGTTAACTATGGCATACTTTCTTTCAGTACAGGAAGTGGCATTTATGTGTCCTTGCGTATCTAATAACATTATTCGTGACTTAACGCTGTTATAGTTAAAGCTGACCAAAGTAGCGTCAACGTGAATTGTCTTGCTTCAGTTAGCTACTTAGCTAAGTTAGCTTCTTCATTTTAGCTAGCTGCTAGATAAGCACTGCTTTCTCCAGCTAAATTCCCCTCTTAGAAAAGCAAAACCTCGCACATTTTAGCATAATAAAACACTAACTATCAAGGCCAGTGGGATACCCTCACCGTTGTCATTCCTCCGTCTTCAGTTTTCTGTCTTTTCGTTGCTCTGCCGCCTTCTCCGTAGTATCGGCCCGCAGCAGCAGCCATGTTGTCCTGTCCCCTGTGCCGGGTTTATGCTGCATTCATGGTGTGTGGGAAAATGATAAACTTTACAGCTGAAAGCAACGACTCGATATCCCAGTGTCCATAGTTAGTAAGCGGTGTTCTCAGCTGTACAGAAGTCTTGATGGGATTTTTCTGGAGTTCTTAAAACTATATTTTACTCTGCAGATGGGACTAAATTTCAAATAACTATGCATTTTATCCAGACAAATGCGTCTCATCTAATGGTAATCCAATATCATCACAGCATTACTATTTTGAATGAACAAAGGTCTACTTTTCCAAAGTTTACATTTACAAAAGTAAATGCCCTCTGACAACTCCTGTTACTCATACCGCTTTAATATGGAACTCATGAATTCGTGTGTACGACGCGAAAGATCGTATACACATAGTTGCGAACGGAGAGCTCTCGTAAATTTTTCCAGCCACAAGGTCATGAATACCACTTAAGAGGGGCGTTCAGGTGGTCACCTCTCATTATGTTTCCCGTGACTGCAGCATAATCACATGCCGCAGCCGCACACGTCATTAACAACACGTAACAGAGAATACCACACAAATGAAGAATTCCAGTATGGGTCATTCCTCACTACTGGTAATATTCCAGTCCCTGGACAGAGCCCCTCGTATCTTACTTTACATAAACCAAATTTTAATATGAAATACATTTTATTGCAGATAGAGGTCTCCCATGTAATATTAACACAGAATATTGCCTGAAAAAATGTATATTTATATTTATATACCTATTTTTAGGCACAAACACACGTTTTTACCATGTCCCCAAGGCAACTTTTCATATTTCAATGAAGAATATTTCATTAAAATAATAAATAATTACAAAAATAGCTTTATTATTGTATATATCAAGATTAAATAATTAAAATTCTAAATATATGTTTGTGGCTATATCACTGTTATTTAAGTGTTCCACTGAATTTACTGTGTCCCCCGAATTGCGTTCCACCACCCTGTTACGTTGTGGTTTTTAGCCTGCCAAACCAAGTAAAACTACAATTCCCATGATCCAACACGCAGGAACTGGAAGCAGCCTTTTGGCACAAATTTCAAGGAGTAGTCAGAGATAAGAATCAACATCTCTTGCCGTTTTTGCATGTTTTATAGTGTAAATCCACATGTCCTACTCTTAAATTTCCACCCTGTTATGCTAAATTGTTGAGAAAGTAAAAACAAATTTGAAAATTTTTAAAATATGTTTGATGTCCCTATTTATGTACTGTTTAAATCTGGAGAGCGCTAGCTAGTCAGGTCTACTTTGGTTGGACGTAACAGGGTGGAAAATACACCTAATAATAATACAGAATATGCACTCTCAGATGATGATAGTAATAGACTAATGCACTATTTTCTTGATGGTATTGTATGTGGATATAATAAAAATGTTCAATAAATAGCAAGTTAAAGCTAATCATTGTTGGTAATTCCATCCTGTTACGGTACTTTCCACCCTGTTGCGCTTGTTTCCCCCGTTACACACAGTTTCTTTTAAAATGATCTAAAAACAATGGTATTTTTTCGGAATGTTCTTACGTTAATTTGCAGTCCTGAAAGAGACAATGAGAATACATGTGTTTTATTGTGCACATATCTATTTATCTTGAGCATTTTGGCTAAATTGGGTGTGCACATGGACATTTTCTAAACAAAAAGCCTATATTCTACACAATAATTCCTGTATCTTCATTATTCAAATTTAAAAAACATATGTTATGAAATAAGGGACACATAAGGTATAAGTGCTGATAAATATTGTTGAATATTTACATTATTAACATTTAGCAATACTTCTGTATATGTCCGTAACAGGGTGGAACTCTAGCACGATCCATATCTCAGCAATCCATCCATAATTATTATCATTTAAGTGCCTGAGCTCTAAAAATACAAATTCCTCAAGGTTAAACATGTCTTCTACCTAATGACATGTTAAAAAGATCAAAAATTCACAATATTATTTTCAAAACTTAACACCTTGAAAAGTTACCAGTAGTGAGGAATGACCCGTATGTTATTTCTGTGGTTCTGGAACGTTCAATCAATATTCGTGATCTACTCTCTTTCTCAAGCCAGAAACCAGAGAGGGAAGTCTCAAACTTGTGATGTCATAAAGAAGCTGCTCCATAGACAATGAATGGAAGCCTGCCGGAGTGCACCCACAGCGTTCGTTTTAGTTTTCATACCCAAATGAGCTTTACCCTATTGTAGTGTTCTCAGTTCTTAAACAGAAAATGTACCCATGTAGCCTACTCAGAACAGTCAGTCATTAGTGTGAATGATGCTGGCGCAGCATTTACACTATTGTTATCCAGATCTTAGTTATTATTTCTTCATAACTTATATGTTTTTAAGTCAGCTTTGCCTCATGCTTGCTTGAGTTACCTTGAAATGTTGAGCTCTTTGAGGATGTGTGCTCGTGTGACACCTGACCAAACATTGATTGAACAAAGCCAACAGTCAGTGTGCCATTACAGGCTTTTATAACACTCAGGGTCACTAACAGCAATAGGGATGGGAATCGAGAACCGGTTCCTGTTAAGAACCGGTTCCAACTGGTTCAATTCATCGACATCATTAGCCTTTATGCTTAACGATTCCCTTATCGATTCTTTTCATTACGCCGAATCTATGCTCGTCAGTCAGCAGCATGATCAACAACAAAGAAGACGTAATGGCGGAGAGACAGAAGCGGTCAAAGCCGTGGCTTCACTTCATGCTGTTAATAGCCTCCCTGGAGCTGCTAGCAACTGTGGAGCCTCGGCGCGTCCCGCTCGGGTCCATGTCATTGGTTCGACAGCCCATTGATTCGACATCCCATTAGTCCGACTGTCCGTGGTGCTGAACGGCTCGCGGCGGGCATATGGTGCGCTGCGACCGGCTTGAGGCGGAGCAGGCTCACGGCTTATGTGTTTGTCACTTTCTTTTTCATTTTAACCCACACCATGATCTTTTCCTGACCCTAACCAAGTGGTTTTTGTGCCTAAACCTAACCAGACCTAAACCACAGGGCATCATGGTGATTTTGGTGATTTCGGAATGGACTTGAGTTTAATACGGTCGGAACAATGGGATGTCGAACCAACGGGCTGTCGAACCAATGGGCAGTTCCCGTCCCGCTCCAGGTACATGGCAGCAGGACGCTGTTGTTGTAGCCTCACTGGAGCTGCTAGCCCGCTGTGGAGCCTCGGCGCGTCCATGCTCCTGTTGTCGGATTTCATGGGAACACCAGTTGAGTTGATTTGCACGCCATTTGTTGTTATAATATGCTAGGCTAGCTGCGTTAGCTGCCTCACCTGAGTTAGCTGCACTAGCTGCGTGGTGTTGACACACTCAGGCTGTGAGCTGGGATTTATCTCTAGATCACCAGCTAGCAGTAACATTAATGACACTCACTGTGGCTGTTGTTGTGACATAGATAACTGTATGCCAATGCTGGCTTATGACTGTGAAAGCTGCCGTTAGTTTTTGGTGTGGTTAGACGACGTCGAAACATTTCTATGCAGGAGGAGGTGTGTCGTTAGGAGCCCCGAGGGGAGAGGGACACGAGCTCAAAGGGAGGGGTTCTGATAGGTCCGCCATTTAACGAGCTCTCCGCCATGAGTTCCAATCACGCCTCTTTTAAAGGGAATGAGAGATGACACTCTGATTGGCTTACTGAATTATATGCCCAATACACACCCATGACTTATGCTGTGTTCCAGGTAGGCTTTTGAACTTGTAAATCACGACTTCAAGTCACGAGTTACGACTTTGTAGCGTTGCTTCCAGGAAAGTTACGGCAAACTGCCAGTTACTTCCTGTTTAACGTTGAACATGGCGAACCGTTTGTGCTTCCCCATTATTGCTATCGCCAAAGGTACCTGCTCCTTGCTCATTTGAGTGAAACGGAGGAGGATAGGGTCACAGATGCTAGTATAGGCTATTTTCTATGTAATCTGTGTGTTTGGAAACGTATTTTGTATTGATTTACTTTTGCACTAGAAACCAGCTGTTAGAGCGGCTGCCAATAATGTGTTAACATTAGGGTTATTTTATGTCTATTTCTCACCATGTATTCACCTGCATCCATAGGGCTGCCATTGCTCTGCCATGCCAGAAAAAGATGGCCGCTGCCGCTGCGCCAGCCGCTACACCGATCGCTGTATCTGCACCCGAGATAGAGAACTCAGAACTGGCTCAGGCCAACAAAACTATTGCTCGCCTCAAAGAAGACATCCGCAAATTATCCGCCGAACTCAAACCCAAATCAACATTACTCACCTCCTGTATGAACGTCACCTTCAATCAGAGCCGTCAGATCATCTCCCTCCAGAACTCCCTCCAAGAGACGCTACTCTGGGACCCTGCCGGCCCTCGCCCCTCATCCTCTTCCACTCCGAATCAGTCCTGGTCCGAGGTTATGGTCCGTGGCAGGCAAAAAAGTCCTGGCTGCGCTGTCACCCCGGCCCGCACCGCCAGGGGCGGACTGGGACTAAAAAACAGCCCTGGACTTTGACTCGGCCCAGCCCACAACAACCGGTGCGCGGAAACTCATCAGCCCCAAACACGGGTGTCAAAATACTTAAATCTTAACATGATACCATACCTTCCAAATTATAGCAAAAGCACCAATGTTGGCTAGATGTTGTGTTAAGAGCAGAGTGTAGAATACTCACTGAGAAATAAACACAACAAGACATGGTATGTGTCTCATACCATGTCTTGTTGTGTTTCAGGCAGTCACCTGCATTGTATTGTTCAGCAGAGAGACATCTGGACTGTGTCGTTTATTTCTCAGCGAGTATTCAAGTTAAACTGTATAATTACAGCCTCTTAACACTGTGATTTATCATAACTCATAGAGGCTTCACTCTCTAATCACCTTTGTTTTTTCCCTCACCTTCTCAGCCCCACCCTTTTCTTTCCGTTTTTTTGGATTAATACCAGTATCCACAGGGCTGCCCCTGACCAAATTGGGGCCCTAAGCGAAATTTTATTCGGAGGCCCCCATCCCAAATGTATCATAGATACAAAATGACCGTACAACAACTTGCCATTTAACTTGACAACCTTTACTGGCAATAACAAATGAACTGTATACAGTAGTTTGGCTTTATGAGTCAGATAAAATAAAAAATTCAACCTGAAATAAATAAATAAATATTAAATAAAAATAACTTCAAACTCAAATAAATAAACAAATCTGAGTCACAAATAGCCATCAATTACTCATCAAAAGAAAGTAACTTCCACCACCTCAATCCCCCACCCTTGATTAAACACTGAAAATAAAATAAAAGAGGGAGACAGGTTTTTCCTATTTAATCTTATTTTGTTATATTTCTCCCTCTCCCCTCTCTGGAGGCGTCTGATCTCCCTCAGCCCTCCGCCTCTCCTACCTTAATTAAACACTGAAAACAGAAATAAAATAGAGACATTTTTAGCTTATTTAGCTATATTTCTCCCTCTCCCCTCTCTGGAAGCGTCCGACCTCCCGTCCCGGCACATACCCCCGAGACTCTTTTGGACGACTCTTCACCTGCTGCAGCTCTGCAAGTGCCTGCCGGCGCACATCTTTGATTGTTCAGATGTCAAGTGCTGTCAATCATTGCAGCGACGCATGGGCGGTCAGGTCTCTCCTCTCCCTCCTCGAGCTGATTCTGCGCGCGGCTCACGGTAGTGCATGTGTGTATCCATTGCGCATATGCGCAAATGCGTCTCCTCGCGCAAAGTGTGGCCCCCCATTGGAAGATGAGGCCCTACGCACAGCGCGTGTTCTGCATTTAGGGAGGGGCGGCCCTGAGTATCCATATTGTTATCTTGGACGCGGTCCCTCCCATCTGCACCTGCTGCACACGGCCGCTCGATTTGCGTGACATATGTGCTTCCTTCTTCTTCAATTGATTGGCGGCCGGCCAGCTCATAGATATCTATGGGCCGACTGGCATCCAATTTAAAGGCTGCCACCTAGCGGACTGGATGTGGAACAGTAGATTATCAGGGGAAAAAAGAAAAAAGACAAAAAATAAAGAGAAAACAGTGATGACTGCGTGGCGGCCGCCGGCCGTCCTGCAGTACCGGCCGTTCTGTGATTCTCCAGAACCTCCAGATGGCCAGTCCGCCCCTGCGCACCGCTCTCTCCAACCGCTTTGTGGCCCTGCAGCAGCCCAATGGACACCTGGGCTCCGGCCCAGCCAAGGCCGCCGACACCGGCGCAGAGGAACCCCTGACCCCGACGCTGACCGGCGACGGGGCGGCCTCCTCCTCCGCCACCCTGACAGCCGTCCGGACCCCCGACGCGAGTTTGCCCGAGGCACCGGTCCTGTCAGCAGCCGAGCCTCCAACCACTGCAGCCGCTTCGCAGCCGTCAGCCTCCACGGCGGGGCTTGTCGGCTCCCGGTCATCGCTGGGCGCGGGCGTGAAGCCAACCTCCCCGCCAACGTGCAGCAGCCCCCGGGCGCGGTCGTGCGGTGGTGGGGCCACCCCGCGCCTGCTGCCGCTCCGTTGCGCCCAGAGGCCCACCAGTGAGCAACGACCCTCGAACCGGCTAGCATCCACCGCTCCCCGCTCGAACCGGCTAGCATCCACCACTCCCCGACCGCGGCTTGGGCTCCTGAGAGAGGCTATCCGCCGCCGATCCGCGGGGTCCGCCAGCGCTGGCAGTGGACGGCAGGAGCTGGGGACCGCCTCATCGCCGCGTCTAGCCGCCAACACTCCTCCACACGTCGGAACTGGACCGGGACAACACACAACCGCTCGTCTCACTCCCGCCAAAGGTACAGCACCAGCTCCAAGCCCCTCGCACCATCCTCACAGCGCTCCGTCCCGTCTATCGCCCCCTCCACTCTTCCCCCCCACCACAGCCATTATAGGAGATTCCATCATCAAACACGTTCGCTTCTTCAACGCCACAACTCTGTGTTTTCCTGGTGCCACAGTCGCGGACATTGCCGACAAAATACCGTCCCTTCTCTCCTCACTTCCGTCTTCCATCCACCGCATCATCATCCACGTAGGCACCAACGATACAGCGCGTCGTCAGTCGGAGCAGACGAAAAAGGACTTTCAATCCATCCTGCAATCGGTCAAAAACTCTGACAAGTCTGTTTTTATCAGTGGACCCCTGCCGACTGCCCTCCCCCACGACAAGCGATTTTGTCGCCTCCTGAGCTTGAACACCTGGACTCAGTCTTTCTGCAGCACTAATAACATCCACTTCATCGACAGTTTTAACATGTTCTGGAAAAAACCGGAGTATTTTAACAGTGATGGTGTCCATCTGAACAGGTCTGGCAATTCTCTACTCACATCCCACTTTCAGTATTGTGTCCACACCTCCAGCTGACGATTGTTTACATCTGCCTCTTCTTCTGCACGCACTCCCCCACCACCAGCTAGCAACACTGCCCCTGCCTATCCACCCCCGGTACTACACCCCACATTCACCCTAAGTCGTGCTACACACCATTCCCTATCTTGCTCCCATGTAAGTATCTCCAGCTTTCCCATCCCCACCATCATCTGCCACAGACCCCCCCGCCCCCCCACCTTCAGAATGTGCAACCCTGCCAACTTCAACTCTGTTTCCCGTGCATCTCAACCAGCATCCAAACACCCCCCCCTCAAAGTTGCCTCTTTCAACACCCGCTCCCTAAACAACAATTCATCTCCGAATTCATCACCGACAATAAACTGGACCTCATCTGCCTGACTGAAACCTGGCATCAAGCCTCCGACCACTTCTCCCTCAACCAAGCCACCCCGCCAGGATACAAGTACTTGGACCAACCCCGTACAGTAGGGCGGGGGGGCGGCATCGCCCTGATCTTCAAAGACAACATTCTGACCACCACCATCTCTCTCCCCCCCGCCCCCTCCTTTGAACACATTGCCATGAAAATCCCCGGACCATCGCCACTCATCATCTCAGTCATCTACCGCCCACCCAAACCCAGTCCCTCATTCCTCCAAGATTTTTCTGACCTTCTCCTGTAGCTCAGCACCAACTCACCGTCCATCCTCCTGCTTGGCGACCTCAACTTCCACCTCGACGACCCCACCTCCAGACCAGCCAAAGAATTTCTGGACACTCTGCACCAATTCAATTTCACTCAGCACATCAACTTCCCTACGCATAAGCACGGCCACACCCTCGACCCCGTATGCTCCATGAACATAAACATCACAAACATTTCCAGCCACAACCTGCACATCTCTGACCACCTCGCTATCTTGATGGACATCCACACCCCCCAACCCACCCCACAAAGGACTAGAACAATTTCATTCCGTAAACTCAGCACTCTCTCCCCTGCACAGTTCGTATCCCACCTGTCCGAATTCATTTCCATCTTCCCCCCTCCCGTCTCCGCCAGCACTGCCGACCTCGTCAACTACTATAACTCCACCTTTCTCCACCTGCCTTGACACCATCGCACCACTCCACAAAAGAACCGTATCCTTTCAACGCCCCTCCCCCTGGTACACCCCTGAACTCCGTGTCATGAAAAGGAAAAAACGCCAGCTTGAACGTCTCCACAAAAAAACGGCCTCACTGTCCACCTCCACGCCCCTCACCGACCACACCCACCATTACAAAGACGCCCTGAATGCTGCCCGGACTTCACACTACTCCAGCATCATCTGCAATGGCTCCGGAAGTCCAAGAACACTCTTTACAACCGTCAACCGCCTGCTCAAACCCCATGATCTCACCTCCTCCTCATTCACCATAAGCAAATGCAACTCCTTCCTCAACCACTTCCAAAATAAGATCACCTCTATCTACCGTTCTCTCCCACCATCCTCCGCCCTCACTTCACCTCCCCCCATCGCCCTCAACCCACCCACCCAGGCCCTCTGCTGTTTCTCTCCTGTCCCCCCCAGTGACATCCCAAACCTCCTGAAATCCATGAAGACCCCATCTAGCGTTCTGGACCCCATTCCATCCAGCCTTATCAAACACTGTCCCCTCACTCTCCCCCCTCATCTCAGCGATCATCAACTCCTCCTTTGACTCTGGCTCCGTTCCACCCTCCCTCAAAACCGCCGCTATCACACCCATCCTGAAAAAACCTGGTCTGGATCCCAACACCCCTGACAACTTCCGCCCTATTTCAAACTTGCCATTCCTCTCCAAAATTCTTGAACGTGCCGTCGCCACCCAACTCACAGCCCATCTCCAAACCAACAACCTGTTCGAACCATTCCAGTCTGGCTTCCGTAACAAACACAGCACAGAGACCGCCCTATTGAAAATCACTAACGACCTCCTGCTCTCCTCGGACTCCGGCCAAACAACTCTGGTCATCCTCCTCGACCTGTCTGCAGCTTTCGACACCATCAATCACTCCATCCTCCTCAGCCGCCTGTCATCTGACCTCAACATTACCGGAACCGCACTCGCCTGGATCAGATCCTACCTTTCAGAACGTCTACAATTCATCCACATCAATCACTGCTCCTCATCCACTGCCCCACTCCCCCAAGGTGTCCCTCAGGGCTCAGTGCTTGGCCCCCTCCTTTTCACCCTCTACCTACTCCCCCTTGGCAGCATCATCAGACAACATGGACTTCAATATCACTGCTACGCCGACGACATCCAGATATACATCTCCACCCGCTCCATCTCCCCCACCACTCTGGCCAATGTCACCTCCTGCCTCCATGCAATAAAATCCTGGATGGACCACAACTTTTTAAAACTCAACAGTGAAAAATCTGATCTCATCATCATAGGCCCCAAATCCCTCACCGGCTCCGCCACCAACATCTCCATCCCCATCGACCACTCCCACATCACCCCTTCATCCCTTATCCGTAACCTTGGTGTCCATCTCGACCCAAACCTTACGACCACCACATCTCACAACTTGTCCGATCCGCCTTCCTCCAACTCAAAAACATTGCACGGCTCCGCCCCTTTCTCACCCCCTCCGCTGCTGAAACCTTGATTCACGCCTTCATCACCACCAGACTTGTCTACTGTAACAGCCTCTTCTACGGCCTCCCATCCACCACCCTCAACAAACTTCAGCACATCCAGAACTCCGCTGCCCGGATCCTCACCCGCACCCGCCCTTATGACCACATCACCCCCGTCCTCTGTCAACTCCACTGGCTTCCTGTTCCCTACCGCATCCAATACAAGATCCTCCTCCTCACCTTCAAGTCCCTCCACAACCTGGCCCCGTCCTACCTCTCTGATCTCCTTGTCCCCCACATCCCCAGTCGATCCCTCCGCTCATCAGACCCACCTCTTCAGACTCGCCTTCAACACCTAATTGCCCCAATTTTTAATTTTACCTCATTTTCTATTGTTTTTATAATGTATTTCAGTATTCTTGTGCTTTTTAATGTTCTTATATCTTGTTTTTAATCTCATTGTAAAGTGTCTTTGAGTTTTTAAAAGCGCTATATAAATAAAATATATTATTATTATTATTATTGTCGTTTAGAGGAGTAAGGTAATTGGTTTAGAGGGCTGTGTGACGTCAGAAACCGTAACTGGGAGTACATCGATCTGGTACGAGTTCACGGGTGGGAAGTTACGAGTTTGACTGCCGTTCCAGTGCACTTTCACGGGTTACATGTTGTGAAAACACGAGTTACGGGTTGCCTGGAACGCACCATTATGCTGCATTCTATTGGTAGCCGGAACCAAGATTGATACGATTTCTGGTCCGGAAAGGTACAAAAGAACATCCGGCCTGTGTACCAAATCGCATACTTCTACTATATACTTTTACTATGTACTGCAGCTGCCCTTAAAAAGTATGTAGTTTAGTATGCAGTATGCATGCAGTATGCATACTATTTGGGACACACTACATCCGCCATCACATCGCTCCCTGAACTCCGACCCTCTTGCTCACTTCCGCCACCGTCCGTAGCGCCACATTTGAATAGTTTGTGTTGTTGTACTTCGGAGATGCAGCGAATCTCCCCTCGTCGAGCTCGCCGGAGTCATGCATACCGTCGGAGGTGCCGGAGAGCTCTGTTGCTGTTATGTCATAATGTATGTTGTTGTTTCTAATAAACTGACGTGTTCACGTAAACAGTTCCAAGCCTATTATTAGTGACCTGTCTATTGAACTAGTCACCAGTAGGCATATTACCCCCTTCACACATACCTCTCTGTTGCTGGCAGATGTTTGTTGTTAAATATATTTACAGCTACGCAGCTGCTGGCACTATATTCTGTCTGCACGTGAAGCAGCATTACATTCACATTACTTTTATTTGTAGTGTAACATACTTGCACATTCTTACTACATTACTTAATATGTATTTGACTTTTACTCTTTATACAGTACAGGCCAAAAGTTTGGACACACCTTCTCATTCAATGCGTTTTCTTTATTTTCATGACTATTTACATTGTAGATTCTCACTGAAGGCATCAAAACTATGAATGAACACATGTGGAGTTATGTACTTAACAAAAAAAGGTGAAATAACTGAAAACATGTTTTATATTCTAGTTTCTTCAAAATAGCCACCCTTTGCTCTGATTACTGCTTTGCACACTCTTGGCATTCTCTCGATGAGCTTCAAGAGGTAGTCACCTGAAATGGTTTTCACTTCACAGGTGTGCCTTATCAGGGTTAATTAGTGGAATTCCTTGCTTTATCAATGGGGTTGGGACCATCAGTTGTGTTGTGCAGAAGTCAGGTTAATACACAGCCGACAGCCCTATTGGACAACTGTTAAAATTCATATTATGGCAAGAACCAATCAGCTAACTAAAGAAAAACCAGTGGCCATCATTACTTTAAGAAATGAAGGTCAGTCAGTCCAGAAAATTGCAAAAACTTTAAATGTGTCCCCAAGTGGAGTCGCAAAAACCATCAAGCGCTACAACGAAACTGGCACACATGAGGAGGACGACCAGGAAAGGAGGACCAAGAGTCACCTCTGCTTCTGAGGATAAGTTCATCCGAGTCACCAGCCTCAGAAATCGCAAGTTAACAGCAGCTCAGATCAGAGACCAGATGAATGCCACACAGAGTTCTAGCAGCAGACCCATCTCTAGAACAACTGTTAAGAGGAGACTGCGCAAATCAGGCCTTCATGGTCAAATAGCTGCTAGGAAACCACTGCTAAGGAGAGGCAACAAGCAGAAGAGATTTGTTTGAGCCAAGAAACACAAGGAATGGACATTAGACCAGTGGAAATCTGTGCTTTGGTCTGATGAGTCCAAATTTGAGATCTTTGGTTCCAACCGCCGTGTCTTTGTGAGACGCAGAAAGGTGAACGGATGGATTCCACATGCCTGGTTCCCACTGTGAAGCATGGAGGAGGAGGTGTGATGGTGTGGGGGTGTTTTGCTGGTGACACTGTTGGGGATTTATTCAAAATTGAAGGCACACTGAACCAGCATGGCTACCACAGCATCCTGCAGCGACATGCCATCCCATCTGGTTTGCGTTTAGTTGGACGATCATTTATTTTTCAACAGGACAATGACCCCAAACACACCTCCAGGCTGTGTAAGGGCTATTTGACCAAGAAGGAGAGTGATGGAGTGCTGCGGCAGATGACCTGGCCTCCACAGTCACCGGACCTGAACCCAATCGAAATGGTTTGGGGTGAGCTGGACCGCAGAGTGAAGGCAAAGGGGTAAGGGTAAGTACATAACTCCACATGTGTTCATTCATAGTTTTGATGCCTTCAGTGAGAATCTACAATGTAAATAGTCATGAAAATAAAGAAAACGCATTGAATGAGAAGGTGTGTCCAAACTTTTGGCCTGTACTGTATATTTACTAGTCTATGCTGCTCATACCTGACCCATAGTGTATTCATATTTAATCATATTCATTCATTATTTATACCACACTTACACCACTGCCTATACTGGTAGAATCTTCTATACTGTAGTCATAGTTGAACCCTAACATTGATTATACTATAATCACAATAAAGTTGAATGTTGTAACTGTGTTCTTGCAAAACTGTATGATATGTGACAGTATATAATTAGATCATTGCAGTCATAATATGTAGTGTCTTAGTATCTCAAATTGAATAAACCATGTATGAAAGGAAGGCTGCGGTTGGAAAGTCTTTTTTGCTTAGGAAGGTTCCTAGCTGAGTGAAATGACCTGGAAGTATTTTAGTGGCCGCCATGATAAGAGCTGTTCAAATTCTCTCTTTTTTTTTAATTATTGAACACACAATAGAACAAAAACATAGAGAAACATACATGTTCTCGTAAGGACTATACATTTTTTGTACAGTGAAAAGTTGTGAAACTGCAAAAGAGTCGCAAAGAAAAAATACAAATAAAAACAAAACCAAAAAAATGGGGTTTTTATAAAGTGCAAGTACAACAAAAACAGCAGCACGTCATTTTATAGATCACCAGGCATACAATTAAAATAACAAAGACCCTAGAGAGGAGCAAAGTATTTTTGCTGCTGTACAGTTTTTTAAGAGATAGGAAAAATAATTTGAAATCATTAATAAACCAGTCAAAGGAGGGTTTGCTATTTCTCCATTTACTACAATGAATATGATATTTACCCATTATAATGATCATATTTATCATATCAGAGATATTAGATTTCAAGTTATCTATGTAAAGGAATATATGAGAATTATCAAATTCTGGAATGTCATTTATTTTAAGTAATAACCAATTTCTTATTTCTGACCAAAATTTTCTGGACACATGGCATGAGAAAAACATATGTTCTAGTGTTTCATCTGTTGTATTACAAAAGGTACAGGGGTCAACTTCAAATTTAAATCTTTTTTTTTTTTAGAAATTCTGCAACAGGGTATACTTTATTGAGTATCTTAAAATGAGTTTCTTTAATCTTTGGTGAAATAGGCCATTTAATAAATGCTTTTTCCATCATAGATGCAGTTACCTTATCAGTCACTTGTTCTTTAAATCCTCTGTTGTAATCATAAAATACTATCGATTTCAAAGCAGCGCTAATCAGTTTGTTGTTACATTTGTTATCATTTAAGTTACAATCATTAATCATCACTTTTGGTAGTACGAATATAACATTAGAATACAATAGGGTATTCCGGATTAGTTGACTCAGTGGTAAGGGGATTGCTTTACAAATCCTATTATACTCTCTCTGAGAACAATTTATTTCATATTTTTCTAACCAAGTCCTGTAGTCCAAAAAACCTCCATCAGAATCCATTACATCCTTTACTAACAAAATGCCTTTCTCATACCAATCTCTTCTGAATATTGATTTCCTGTTTACTGTGATCACTCTGTTATTCCATAAAATAGATCCATGAGGGGAAAAATTATGAGTAAATATCATTTTTCAGTATTGAAGGATCTGCTTGTGGAAATTAGATAGCTTAATAGGAACCTTATACACCTCAAAATCACATTTTAAAAGGAATTCAAGCCCTCCTTTTTTTTTAAACAAGGATCTCGGAATATGAAACCACATGGACTCTGGCTGAGACAAATATGTTTTCAGCCATTTAATCTTGAGAGTTCCAACCATTGAATCAAATTCTAAATCTTTAATACCCCCATTCTCAAATTCTTTAACTAACTGTGATCTTTTAATATAATGGGTTTTATTTTTCCATAAAAACTGAAAAATAATAGTATTGGCATTCTTAATATTATTTGAAGAGACATACAGAGAGTGACATGGATAAATTAATTTTGAGATACCTTCTGCTTTTGATAAAATTACTCTACCAAAGATTGTAAGATCTCTGGTTAGCCAGCGACTTAGAGATCTCTTCATATCTGTTAAGCGATTAGCTATATTCACATCTTTTCTTCTGAAAACATTTTTAGATATCATTATTCCAAGATATTTTACTTCAGATGCAACTTTAATTGAAGCAATACTGGGATCTGTACATGTATGAATGGGAAGTAATTCACATTTCTTGATATTTAAGGATAGCCCTGACGCTTTGGAAAAAATAGAAATATTATTAAGAGCTTTCTCAACCATATATTTATCTTTTAAAAAGATGGCTGTGTCATCCACCAACTGATTTATGTTAAATTCCTTATCGAATACTGTAATACCTTCTATTTCCGGATTGTTCTTAATGAGCATTGTTAACAGATGAGTGGTCAAAATAAACAATTTTGGGGAGATTGGGCAGCCTTGACGAATACCACGTAGCACCTTGAACCTCGGGGTCATTCCAGGGTTTAATGAAACAGAATTATAAATGTCGGTATAAAACATCTTACACAACTTTTTACCAAAACCTATAAAGTGCAATGCTTCTAATAAAAAACAATGTTCCACGGTGTCAAAAGCCTTATAAAAATCAAGAAATAGCACCAAACTATCAGTATCAATAAGGTCTTTATAATCTAACATATCTAATATCAATCTGGTATGATTGTGTATACTTCTACCTTTCATAAAGGCTGACTGACATTCATCTATTATTCGCTTTAAACCCTCATTTAATCAGTTTGCATAAACATGTGCCAATAATTTGTAATCGTTACACAACAAGGTTATCGGTCTCCAATTATCCAATAAAAGTACATCTTTGTTTGGTTTTGGGATTAGAGAGATAAGACCCTGTTTCATTGTGGGAGAAAGATTGTTAGTTGAAATACATTCTATGTAGGCATTGTAGAGCAACTGTCTAATATCTTTCCAAAAAAATTTATTGAACTCGACGGTTAGACCATCTAGTCCTGGTGGCTTCCCATTAGCCATCTGCATAACTGCTCTGTCTAGCTCTTCAATTTCAAGCTCATCCTCCACATATTTTTTGAAATCATCATCCATATTCTTTTTTTGTTCTCTAATTTTATTTAATAACTGAAGACAGTTTTTCTTAGAAAAATTGGTTTTATACAAATTGCTATAAAAAAACCTTAATTTCCTCATTTACTTGGTCCTGATCTTCATTAATAACATCATTAATAAGCAACCTATGAATTTTCTTTTTTGTCTGTCTTTGTTTTTCCAAATTAAAAAAAATAGGATGCATTTTTTTCCCTTTCTTCAATCCAACGAGCTCTTGAACGAATAAATGCTCCCTTTGCCTTAACCAAATACATACTATCTAGTCGAGATTGAAGACTGTTCAATTTAACACGTTAATCCATTGTTAAATCAGTTCTACAACATAATTTGTTAATTCCTTTTGTAGTATTTTGCTGTTTCTGTTTCTTAATGTTAGAGGACACTTTACTTATCTTAACTGCAGCCTGTCTAATTTTAAATTGAAACCATTCCCACTTACTCAAGGCTGACATTTCCAGTATAACAATTTCTTCAATAAGCTGTTTGACTTCTTTGCAAAAATTTTCCAAAAGAATATTATTGAATTTCCAGATAGAATTGTGAATAGACACATTTTTCGATAAAGAGAGACACAGCAAGATGACACAATGATCAGTTAAAGGTGATACTGAGATTTCACACTTGGAGACATCATTAACTAAACAAACTGAGATTAACCAATAATCTGTTCTTGAGCATTGGCCATTATTTGATGCATTAAACCAAGAAAACTGTGTAGTAATAGGATTTTTCATTCTCCAGTAGTCAGTCAAGTTGGTTTTTGTAACAAAATCAATAATAGTATCATTATAATTATGAAACTGACCCTTTGACGGAAGACGATCCAACCAGAGATCTGGTGCCAAATTAAAATCTCCTCCAACTATTATTTTATCAGTTGTATATGACACTTTCCATTCTTCTATCAGTTTACTCAGAGCCAAAAAGAATTTTTTGTTCTGCACAATTTGGTTATACCCATATACACATACCAAAACACAGTTTATACCATTTATCTCTAAAGCCACCATTAGCCAGTGTCCCTTTAAATCACTTCTATGGTCTATTACCTTTCCAGAGAATCTGTTGAAATCATAACTCCAGTAGAGTGCGATGTTCCATGACTGAGGTGGCGTTTCCTTGATCCTCAGTGCCATGCCATGTCTCCCTATTGTGTGTGTGTGTGTGTGTGTGTGTGTGTGTGTGTGTGTCTAGTATGGAGGGTGGGAGGGAGGGGCTTTCTTTGTAACTGTTTTTCTTTCTTGTGTTAATTGTTTTTAATTCTGCAAAGCACTTTGTGTTGCATGTCCATGCAGGAAAAGCGCTCTACAAATAAAGTTGATTGATTGATTGATTGACTACAGAAAATAGAGTCTCCCCATTGCAGTTTCCAAAATTTCGTGTCTGCCTCAACTGAAGGGGTTTCTTGCAAAAAAATACAATTAGCCTTTTGCTCCTTACAAAAAAGAAAAATAGCCTTACGTTTCACACTTTCTCTCAACCCCCTAGCATTTAAATATAAAAAAGAAAACATACAAGACTAGTAAATAGCCTAACCTTTGAAGAAATGTGCAATTTCCTAGTGATGCGCAGGAATGAGTAAACAAAAAACCTTAACCTTCACATAAAGTGCAATAACCCTTTAAAGCTTATATTAAAAAAACATAGAACCAAACCACTTAAAGATGCCTGCTTGGAGCACAAAAGCCTTGACAACATGTTTACTCAGGGTCTTCTCTTTTGTTGTCAATTAACGCGTATCCTTCCTTCAGGAAGGCTCTCTTTCCCTGTCTTCTGGCGTCCTGTACCAGCGGCCACAGTTTATTGCGAGCCTCCTGGTCCTCTTTGGAAAAATCTTCACGAAAGCGTATGTGCATCTCGCTGCAGACCCTCGCATCTCTCGACCTTTTCCAGACTTCATCCCAAACAGTTCTCATCCCAAATTGGATTATGATTGTCCGATGGGCACCGTTGGAGGCAGCAGGATTGTCCTTTCTTCCTAGGTGATGGACTGTATCCACGGACTGCCGCAGCCACTCCACTGACAGTGGTACAACTCTGGTAAGTATTCCAATAACCGTCTCTCTGGTATCTTCTCCCTCCTTTTCTGGAACACCAGTCAATCTCAAGTTCCATCTTCGTTTGTAGCAGGCTTGCTCCGCACATGCATTTTTCAGCTGGTTGTTTTCTTTCTGGAGATCACTTACTTTTTTTTAAGCACATCGATCTCCTCTTTGTTTTCCCTTGTTGCCGTTGTATTGGCTTCGATATGCCTGTCAAAACTTTTTAAAAGTTCAGTCTGTTCTCTTTCGGGTTAAAGTTTGCACTGCATGAAGAATTGCAGCACTTGTGCTTTCATCTTCCCTTTCTTTATGCGGTTTCATCTTCTTGGGGTTCGGGTCTTTTATTGGCGTGTGGGTCAAATTTATTCTCTGTTCCTTGGGAGTCGCTTGATCCACTTCAATTTCTTTGATGTCGCCGTCATCACACGCCTCACGGAGAGCCCTCAGGTCGTAATCGTGGTCAGTCATTTTACCAGCAGGTCGTTTCAAATTTACCAAGGTTTGACTGTTTTTTGTTATTTTTTATTGATGTACTTAGGTACTACGTGTTGTGCCTTTGTATTTGTCGGTTATTGCAAACTTAGTTCACAATTCAAGGCCTTAAAACAAAACTTTTTACCAGAGCCTGCACGGTGCTGCCACTCACTCCGCCATCTTGGATCCTCGCCGCTGTTCAAATTTTCTAAACACTAAGGAAAGGAGGTTCAATGCTTTCTTTCAGATCTCCTTAGCATAGGATACATCGGACCTTCCTAAGCGATAGGAAAGGAGATAATTTAATCCCACAAATAGCAATACTTACAGCGACCAACCATTCACTGAGACAAACGAATAAACCCGAAGAAGTAGGAGAAGAGGAAGAACATGGGACATGTCTCCCCCAACTTCTGAAAATCACAAATTGTCCCCCTGAATTCTAAATAACCTAAATTATTGAAATTGAACAAATGTATACAGTAGTCCCATATACTAGGGAAAAAAAAGGAAGATGATGAGGAGAATTGGGAATCTGTGAGAGGCGAGAGATGAGAACGTGAGTGGACATAAAATGCCTGAGACCCTGAAACAAGAAGTAGCATTAACTAACAGTGAAGCAGTGAAAAGGAGGGGGATGGCTGGCTCCATGTACTATTGGCTGTTAAAAAGAAATAAACATTAAAGGTAAGCATATGATTCTCTGTGTAGTGCTTTTTGAATGACTTGGTGATGGTGATGAGTGTCTATGAAATCATGAAATCTGCTGGCAATCTCAAGCACTCTGTGGGCATGATTTGCATGCATGCAATTAAAAAAAAAAATCACAACTGATTGTGTCCCCCCCCAAACCTGTCATCAGATCTGCACCCATGTTCCGACCGCAGCCGAAGTGTGGGCATTGGTTGTACATACAGCTCAGTCAGTGCAACGTAACTTCTGCTGTGCAAAGGATTGTGGGTCAGAATGGCCAAAGAAGCATGCTGACCATGCATACTGCGAAATATGACCGGATGTAGTAGAACATCCGGGTACTTTTGGCATACTGCATCTGACATGTATTGGGACACACTAAGGCCCAATCCCAAACCATATATATATATATATATATATATATATATATATATATATATATGCACACATGTATATCTATCTATATATCTATATCTATATATATATCTTATTATTATTATTACTGTCCCCTTACTGTACAAACTGTAAATAAATCTTTATTCCTGTCTATGTGACGTCGTCATTAATGTGTTTCTGTTAAAATGATTTTTTTTTTTTTTTTAATTTTTCAGTAGATTGGCTTATGGGGTGATTTTGATGGAGTAATTAAGTTAATCTTCTCATAAGTGGATGTAATATGTAGAGATGCCATCTAGGCCGTTTTTCTTTGTTTTGTTTTTTTAAAGTCTATATTTTACTTTACAAAAACGTGAAAAAGCAGCTGTGACCAAGCTATCGCAAGGTGAGTAGCATTGTAAGCATAATTAATAGCGATATACTTCAGTTTGTCTGTGTGTTTTTGTAAGCAGGTCTGCTGCGGTCTGCTGACAGTCCAAAATGGCGGCGGTAGGACAAACCCATGGGCGAGTCTGTTGCTATGGGGCGTTTTATTGAGCTTCGCCTCTTGATCTCCATGCTCTTTGGTTCTGATGAGCCCAGCAGGAAGTGCAACATCACAATGTAGTAAACAACGTACAAATGAAAGAGTTCCGTCTTTCTACTTTGTAAAATATTTTAGATCAAACACACACATTTGTTTTCCTCACACTGACTTGACAGTCTCAAACAAACTCACAGAATGTTTGGTGTCAAAAGATGAAAACCTACATGTCCATATGTCATATAAACTATTTAAAACTGTCTAAAAAAAAATCCTCATCCCATTCTCATGATTTTGAAAAAAATCTTTAACTCTGTGTTCACAGGGACAGAAAAAGAAACAAAGCAGTTAATCGATCTATGGATTAAAAATGAGAGTCTCTTCACTTAAAATAGGAACACTGCAAAACAGGGATAGAGGTGAGACTGCCCAGATGAATGAAGCTGTAAATACATAAACTGTGTCTAGAAAATATGTTAAAACAAAACAAGTTAATTACTTTGATGACACTGCACTGTATCTCTTATCTGACTCATTCAAGTTTATTAGGGCCCGAGCCGCTGGCGAGAGCCCTATTGTATTTGCTCGGATTGTCTTGAAACTTGAGCGCATATTTCAGTGCTTTGCCATGGACGGACAATGCTTAAATTCGGCGTATGCCTTGATTCCGGCGAAAATTGACGTCTGGTAATGGTTGCGGACATGTCCAAAAAAAAATGGCTCGCCGGCGCCCCCTATAGATTCTCACGCCCGCCGAGTTCTTCGTTGGCTATGAAATTTTGCGGGTGCGTAGAGCTGCTCAAGACCTTCCATTTTGCCTCCTTGGACTTTTCTCTAAAATGCACAGGGAAGGAGTTATGAATTTTTTTATGAGCAAAATATGATGATTTATGGTTTATGATTCCATTTTTTTTTTCAGTCATCATAGGGTTGTTTCTTCCAAACTTGCTGTCAGTGTGCTCATAGCGACACAGCGCATATTTTAAAAATAGTCTGTCCAAATTGACGCCATGTTCTCTTACCCCTAGGGGGCGCCGAAGTTAGACGTAATTTTGCTAACGATTAAGGTGCCATAACTCTGTCACTGTTGCTTTAAAAAATCTGAACATTCCTGTGCTGATGGGCCTCTTTGTCCTCAACGTATACACAGTGATTCATTTCTGTGCTCAACAGCGCCATCTAGGAAATCCCAAAAAAAACCCCTTTTTTCTTCTCATGCACAGCTCCTACGGACTTTGTAGTACAGATGTCCAAAGTAGCTCAAAAAATCACAAACACTTTGTACTTGATGGCCAATTGCATTTCATAGCTCCTCGCCAAAGGGCGTGGCCATCAGGGCGTGGCAAAGTTGGGCGTGTCTCGGAGACCATAAAAGTGGGCATAAGTCTGTCATACGTGCTCCCACCTCCTCTAGATTTTTGTGGTTTATTAAAGGTTCAGCCCCGCACGCATTGACACCAAACTTGCCTCCATATGTTGTAGCGCCAACTAGTGGTAAAGACGACAAGTTCTTGCAAATTTTGGCTTATAAGTCCTTCTAAATTGATGCGATCAGACTGAAATTTGGTCACAGCGGGCCTGCTGCACAGCTGAATGTAGAAAAAAATCAGAAAGATGATTCATGCAACTGCGCCATGGTGGCGCTAGTTCACATTTCTACAAAGTAGCCTTCTGCCACACGGCCTAGGAATGGCACAGCCACATGAAAATTGGTATACAGGTCAGTTGTCGCGTCCTCTCAATGATTCTAAAGTAAAAATGGAGACACACTCAAAAATGGCTCAATAGCGCCATCTACACAATTTCGAAAATTAAGCCCCGCCCCTGTGTGCGACCCACTGCTATGAAATTCGGTAGGATTATGAAAGACCCCAAGACCTACAAAAAACCCTCTTGGACCCATGGGCCACGCCCTACAGGAAGTCGGCCATTTTTTTTGGAAAGTTCGTGTTTCCATTTTTCCGCTCATTTTTAGGTTATTTTCAAAAATCTTCTCCTCCTAGGGATTTAATGCTAGACAGCTAAAACTGCTTTCCAACTGTACCCACACTAATGACCTACAGAAGTTGATCAAAGCTTTGCCCGATTATGCTTAGTTTAGAAATGGCAGCCCCTCAAACCCAGAGTGGTGGTTCAATCCAAGCATGTACAAATTTGCACATTTTGGCTTATAAGTCCTTCCAAATTGATGCGATCACACTGAAATTTGGTCACAGCGTGCCTGGTGCACAGCTGAATGTAGAAAAAAATCTGAAAGACGTTTCATGCAACTGCGCCATGGTGGCGCTATTTCACATTTCACAAAATTTGCCTTCTGCCACACGGCCTAGGAATGTCACAGCCACATAAAAATTGGTACACAGGTCAGTTGTAGCGTCTTCTTGATGATTCCAAAGTTAAAATGGAGGCACACCCAAAAATGGCTCAATAGCGCCATCTAGACATTTTCAAAAATTAAGCCCCGCCCCTGCGTGCGACCCACAGCTATGAAATTCAGTAGGATTATGGAAGACCCCAAGACCTACAAAAAACCCTCTTGGACCCATGGGCCATGCCCTACAGGAAGTCGGCCATTTTCATTTGAAAGTTCGTGTTTCCATTTTTCGGCTCTTTTTTAGGGTCTTTTCAGAAATCTTCTCCTCCTCAGGATTTAATGCTACACAGAAAAAACTGCTGTCCTGCTTGCCCACACTGACGACATAGAAACGTTGATCAAAACTTTAATTTGCTGCACATATCAGGAGGAGCATTCTCTTCTGAATCCATCTCATTTCGTATCATATCTCTTTGAGGTCCACACCAAAAAATCCAACTGGAGATAACTACACATGCTTCATCACATAAATACAACAAAAGAGAATTTTTTACATGTCAATTTTCTTGCTGATTGCTTCGCAACCTTTACTGCTACTCATTACATTATCAGTACGTGATACGCCCCACACATCGCTCGCGGGAGCGACCATGGCGGGTGTCAGCGCTTGTCGGGGGCCGCGTTTCGCAACACTGCGCGATACGCAGGGAAGGCGGTGCGCACAGCTCGGGCCCGTCAGTACCCCGCGGGGTGCTAGTTTTTATTATAACTCAATTTAATTAATATTTAAATGTTTTTTTTACAGCCTGTTGCTCTATTTTGCTTTCACAAAGTGTCTGTCTGTATCCATGGTTACATCTGCTTCCTACTTCCAGTAGAGTGGCGAGGGCGTCCCTGGAGGTCTGTCCCAAGTCTCTTAAATTACTGCTAATGCTACTGCTAGCTGACTTTGCTAGCTGTTTAGCCCCTCCCACCTAGGAAAAAATGTGAGGAGCTAGTGCTAGGAGGGATGAGCGAGCATTGTCGGTTTAAGAGATATTTTTTTTTTTTTGTAAATTTAATCAACACAAGGAGGTTATACAGAGTGTTAACTGAAAGTGATCATAGAAAATAACACAAATTGTAAACGTCAACTTCATCAAATTACAGTGTAAACACAAAGAGTCATGTAAAGGCAGTATTACAAACATATCTATAAAGTTACAAACCATATTCATCCATATTGTGAGCAGAAGAGGGTGAAATTAAATAATATAAACACATTTTATATTAACTCAGGGAATTTTAAGTATTTGATAAACAAGTCTGATATTTTTATGGCTTTGTTGTTTGATGATGTTGTTATTGTATTAAAGTATTGTTTGAGTTCATTTTCAAAGTATTTTCCATTTGGTTTTTTCTTTGGCCATTTTGTTTTGCGAATGTGAAATTTGCCCAGCATGATGATAGTCTGTAACAAGAGGGAAAGGTTGTGAGGTATGGAGGGGTTTTCAAAGTGAAAGAGGATGTGGCTTTCCTGGAGGCTGATCCTGTGTCCGGTTTTGTTATGGATTAGGTTTTGTACATGAGTCCAGAGGTTTTTACTGTATGAGCACTGATAAAAGAGGTGGATAATGGTTTCTGGTTCTGTTTGGCAAAAATCACAGTTATAGTCTATGTTTAATTTAAATCTCTCCAGGGTTTTTTTGCCAGATATACATTATGACAGATTTTGTATGATATGAATGGTATTTATTGATAAATTGGTTGTAAGATACGATTTGTCCTTGTTCATCAATTAACTGATTAACCCATAATATCCCCTGATCAAACCAAGATTTGTAAAATATTGTTTTGTTTCTGTGCTGTATGTGTTGGTTGTTCCAGATGTAGCAGCTGGTTGGCGAGAAGCCTGTTCATGGAAGTTTGATAACTTAATTGGTATTTTGTCAATTTTAAAATTACACTTGAGTAAAAAATGAATTCCTCCTAATTTATTAAATAGATAATTTGGAATTACATTCCACATATTGACGAGGCAACATAACCAATTAATTTTGAACATATTATTCATAGTTTCAAAACTTAAAACTTCCAACCCTCCATTTCCCCTCTGGTTACAGAGAATCTCTTTTTTAGATAATGGGCTTTGTTTCTCCATATGAAATTAAAAAAGCATTTTATCCAGTTCTTTACATATGTTTACAGGTAAATCCATTGACAAAGACATGTATACAAACCTTGATATTCCTTCAGCTTTAGCTAATAAAACTCTACCATAAATGGACAAATCTCGCATTAACCACATATTAAACCTTTTCTTTACTTGATTTATGATGGAGCTGAAGTTCAGTTCAGATCAATTGGACTGGTTGTTTATTGTTACCCTAAGGTAAGTAACTGTGTTCTTGACAGGAATACCACAGACTTCTGGCAAGCTACAGGTTTTAAGTGGCAACAATACAGATTTTCCTAAATTCATAGTTAAGCCAGATACATCAGAGAATTCTCTAATACAATTTACTACTTTACTTACTTCTGTTTGCGTCTTAATAAAAATGGCAGTGTCATCTGCCAGTTGTGATATTTTAAATTCTCTGTCAAAAGATACCATGACACAGATACCATGAAAGTTTGTCATTTTAGCTTGTGTAGCCAACATCTGTGCTACAAGGAGGAACAGGTATGGGCTTAGAGGACAGCCCTGTTTTATTCCACTGTCAATATTGAATCTAGGAGAGGTTCCATGTTGTAGTTTAACTGAGCTGTTGCATCCCTTGTTTAAAGTTCCAATGATATCGATAAATCGTTCTCCAAATCCAAAGGTATTGAGTGTTTTTACTATGAATTGGTGGTTTACTGTATCAAATGCTTTGTAAAAGTCAACAAACAAAACAAGACTGTCCTCGTTCATGTATTCATTGTAGTCTGTTAAGTCCAATATTAATCTTACATTATTAACTATACTTCTACCTGCCATAAACCCAGAGTGCATAGTACAGAGGAAAGTTGCATTTAAGAATAGAGACCTACTAAACATGAGAAACATGCAGAAAAAACTTAACCATGAACTAAAGACAGCTAGGAGGATGGAGAGAGAGAAATTTGAATCCCATTGCTCAGGCATGAACACTAAAAGACTATAGGACTCTATGAAATCCATGACAAACATGACCTCAGCTAAGAGGTGTATTAATGTGATAAATGAGAAGGAAAAGGCAAATGAGCTGAACAACTTCTTCTGTCGATTTGAAGCAAGAGACTTCTCACAAGAAAATGCAACAGCTGTGGAGGATGTGTCTGATTCAGGCCCCGGAACTATCACCATTGACCAGCATACTGTGGAGAGACTTTTTGCACACATCTGCCCCAGAAAGGCCTCTGGACCAGACGGCATCGCTGGGCGCTTATTGAAGTCCTGCTGCAATGAACTGGCAGAAGCCTGGTGTCCAATCTTCCAGAGATCATTAGACACCCATGTTGTTCCTTCTATGTGGAAGAGCTCTATTATTATCCCTGTGCCCAAAAAACCAAGCCGTAAAGAGAATAATGACTACTGTCCTGTTGCATTGACTTCATTAGTTATGAAGTGTTTTGAGAAAATCATGATCAATTTCCTGAAAACAGAGGTTAGTTCTTTCTTAGATCCCTTTCAGTTTGCCTACAAGAGTAATAGGAGCACAGAGGATGCCATTTTAGCTGTAACCCATTTTATTAACAAGCACATGGAGGACTCTAGCTCATTTGCACGTCTTTTATTTGTTGATTTTAGTTCAGCTTTTAATACGTTGCAGCCACATCTTTTAATTAGTAGATTAAATTATTTTAAAGTCCATCCTTTTATTATTAAATGGTATTTTTCGTTTTTAACAAATCGTAGACAGCAGGTTAGTGTTAATGGACTTTTATCTGATAGTACAATTCTCAGCAAAGGTGCACCACAGGGGTGCATGAGTTCACCGGTTCTGTTCACTCTGTATACAGACGCGTGTAGAAGTTTTTATCCAAACAATCGTATCATTAAGTTCTCAGATGACACTGTAATTTTAGCATTATTGAAAAAGAACGGCGATATATCCGACTACTTTATGGAAATTCAGAGGTTTGTCAACTGGTGTGACGAGAACCATCTTGTTCTAAACATAAATAAGACAGAGGAAATGGTGTTTGATCCTCGAGGGGTGGGTGACCACCGGCGTGTGGTCATCCACAACCAAGCCATTGCCCAGGTGCAGTCATACAAATACCTTGGGGTCTTCATTGACAACGCACTCACCTGGAGCACACACACTGACAACCTCTGCAGCAGATTACAACAACGATTGCACTTCTTACGGCGTCTGAGAATTCATGGTGTTGATCAAAAATTTATGTTGATTTTTTATAAGGCTGTCTTGGAGAGTCTTATCAGATATGGTATAACAGCTTGGTTTGGAAACCTTTCTGTTCAGCACAGAAACAAACTGTCTCATCTAATTCATGCTGCTGGAAAAATTATTGGTGTTAAAGAGCACCTCTCCAGTCAGACTATCTATGAACAGGCCACCCTGCAAAAAACATATAAAATAATCAACGATCCATCACACATTCTATACAGTGAGTTTGAGCTGCTACCGTCCGGAAGAAGATTTAGAGTTCCGCGCTGCACACTAAACAGATTCAAAAATTCATTTATTCAGGCGTCTATTAAAATGGTCAATACGAACAGTTAAGATCGTGCTCTGATTTTGCGTGTTTGCACAGGCTAGCACTTCACTTTACTTTACTTTGCTACTATTTATTTATTTATTTGTTTTTAAGTGTTCTTACTTACTTGCTCTTAGGTATTTAGTTCTTTTATACTTGAGTATTGGCACCATGTGGTTGCGCTCTGGCACCATGCTAGGTATCTGGTATGTTAGGTATACACACCATGTGTGTAATGTAATGTATTGTATGATGTGTTTGATGTGTGTGGCTGCAGCATGGGTGTTGGGCCCACAACGAATTTCTCACTCTGTGAGACAATAAAGTTAATCTTGAATCTTGAATTGTTCCTCATCAATAATTTCTCCCAATCCCACCTTTAGTCTCTGCGCAAAGATGGAGACAAATATCTTAGCATCATTGTTTAATAAGATTATTGGCCTCCAGTTTTCTATATTCATTTTGTCTTCATTTGGTTTGGGTATTATTTTTATAAGTCCTTGCTGCATAGAAGGTGGTGATTGATTCTTCAAAGGTACATGCAAGAAATGGGGTAAGGGCATCCTTGAAGCTTTTGTAGAATTCGCCAGTAATGCCGTCGTTTCCGGGAGATTTATTATCTTTTAGTGAATCTATAGCTTTAAGTATTTCATAATTAAAGATTTTATGGTCACACAAGTTTGTTGTCAATTTTTTTTAATATTTTGATTTCTATTTTGACAATACAGATCCATTTGATTTTCATCAAGAGTTTGTCTGGAGTACAGTTTTTCATAGAAGTTAGCCACATAGTTAGAGATTATTATTTCATCTTCACAAATCGTACCATTAATTTTAAGTTTGCTCACAGAAGACATTTCAGCATTTCTTTTTTCAAGGTTAAAGAAATACTTAGAGCACTTCTCGCCTTGCCCTCGCCATTTTCTTCTGGATCTAATGAAAGCACCTCTAGCCTTTTCTTCATAAATTAGATCCAACGCAGATTGCAGTTAGGCAAGTTAATTGGCCTCATCCTCAGACGGGTTTTCTTTTTCAGTTAAGTTCATAATTTTTGTAACAATTTGGAGTTCTTTTTCTCTTGTTGTTTTAGACATTTTTTTGCCCAATGCTATAGCCAATCTTCTGATTTCATATTTCAATAACTCCCAGGACTCTCCATACAGGTTGGTAGTCACTGCTTGTCTCCAGTACTTCTCAATAAGCTTTTTTATTTGGTTTTGAAAGTCATGATTTTGAATTAGTGTTTTATTTAATTTCCAATAGTCTGTGTTAATTTTTGGTCATTTTGACAGGTTTATCCTAACTGAAATTGCTTTGTGGTCTGTGAAAATAGTGGGTTCAATGTCTGTTCTCTCTACATTATCAGTTGTGCTGGCTGAGACCAGCCAGAAGTCAATCCGAGACTGTAAGGATTTACCTTTATTACTGCATGTATACATTTTATCATTTGGATATTTATGCCTCCATATGTGAATTAAGTTTAATCTATTACATACATTATCTAGCTCATTCATTACTCCTTTATTTTTTGTAGGAAATCTATCAATTTCATCATTCATAACTGTATTAAAATCCCCACCCCAGATAATCTTAGCCAAAGGAAATGCTGACAACCATCCATTGATTGCATCTTCTATAGCCAAGAACAGGTTAACATTTTCTTTTTTATTATTGGTTGCATCAATGTTTACCAAAATAAATTGTGAATGATCTGTGTTTAATAACAACATAATTCATCGTCCCTTATCATCTGAAAGGTATTTAATAATTTGGCCTTTAGGAGAGCGACCCCTGCTGACTTGTTTGTACCAAATGAAAACCAGATGTCTTTCCCCCATTGATTTTTCCAGAATAAACTATCTGACTTTTCGGCATGCATTTCTTGGATGAAGTAAAAATCTGCTGGTTTCCCCTGACAAAACAAGAACACCCCTTTCCTTTTTAAGTCATTTCTAATCTCCCTCGAATTTATGGACAAAACAGAAATAGACATGACTGGACTAATGACTTAGAAAAAAACAAACAGAACGGACAAACAAAAGATTTAACGAAATCTCGATCCTCTCTTACGTCGAGATAAAAAATAAAATTGCCCCCTCTTGGTGTTAAGCCACAGGGCTAAATCAAAATGTTCCTCTGTATAATTAGTGATATCTGTTCAGTATTTTAGTAACGGGACAAGAAAAGCTTAAGTGCATAAGGCATTACATTTACTTCTTTTTTTTTCGTAGTTTTGGCACATTTAAAGTCTGTGTAAAGCAAATTCTGCTATTTTCTTCTAAACACATTAAATAGGTCATAAAAGTACTCCTCAAAATGTGTAAAAAAGCCTTTCAACCATTTACAATGGAATTGTGGAGCTAGGCTCCACAAACTGTGTTTCTAGGTTTCAATTTTCTGGATTTAATGGGCGGGCCTTAAATCGTAGCCGCGTTACGTAACAGAGCTATCCCTGCTGCAAACACTCCCCCTGAGGCTGTAGCAGTATAAATATACACTCTTGTACAGTAGGTGGCGGTATGTGTAAAAGATTGTTCTGGAGGCTTCATACTCTTTTAGCCGGAGCTATGTTTTAATGAACATTTCAGGTAGCACAGAGCATAGCATACAACATGTACTGCGAGAACGTGTGTGATCTCCTCTGTCTCTCAGGTTTCATTCTCTACCGTGTTACCGTAAAACTCCTAGTAATGCGCAGGCACATTACACATCCACTTTATATGACATCTCCCCCTTTTCTTTTGTGTTATTACCTCAATAACAGCACAGAAACTCTCTAACTGAAAATGGCTATCTCGACAGTGCTTGTGAAAACAATATGAACTCCAAATAAGACAAATCAAGGTTTACTTTTCAACTCTGAAAACACTGTCGTGTTACTGTTGCTGTTCCTCAACTTAAACTACTACTCCTAACATCACAATAGACTTAAATTTACCACAAATAAGCATCATCAACATCAGTGGCAATATACATCTCACACTGTTCCCCTTCTCTTTTTTTTTTTTTTTTCCCCACATTTATGTTCAACCCCCCCAGAGTCCATGAGTCCTTCATCCGTCTACAGGTCTAGCCTGTTGACTGGTTTGCAGACTCGCCCAGATCTGGTCACAGTCTGAGTGGGCAAAGGAGTTTGGGGCATAGCCTCACTCTGGCTGACAGGAACAGTCCCCAACAAAGTGGCACTGTCAGAGTGTGCATCTGTCTCTGCTGTCTCACAGGGCGCTGCAGGTGTGGGCTGGGAAACCGGCCCCGGTCGAAGGTGACGGCGGTTCCGCCTAAGCTCAGCTCCTTTCTGCGTCCTGATGACAAACGATCTCAGGGTGGTGCTCTCACTTGAGATCACTGCAGGCAAGGACCACGACTTTTCATGCTCCAACTTGGAGTATACAACATCTCCCGGTTGCAGGGCAGGTAAGGGTCTGGCTCTATGGCGACGGTTGAAGTAGTGGGCCTGTTTAGTCTTCTCCCTCCTGTCCTTGTCTTTTACAGCTGCCAAGCTGGGCCATTTTGGAGTGAGATTTTCCTCTAAGGTTGGGAGTGTGGTCCTAATTTTCCTCCCCATTAACAACTCGGCTGGGCTGTAGCCTGTAGTGGAGCAGGGAGTGGACCTATAGTTCATGAGAGTGATTGCAGGATCTTTCTGTTTGAGAATTTTCTTTGCTGTTTGGACAGCTCTCTCTGCGTGTCCATTGCCTTGAGGATGATGAGGGCTAGATGTGCAGTGTTTGAAGTCGAGCTGCTTAGCAAACTGCTGGAACTCTGCACTGGAAAACTGGGGTCCGTTGTCGCTCACCTCCTCACGTTCACTTCTGACACCATGTAAATGATTGTTCTGGAGGCTTCATACTCTTTTAGCCGGAGCTATGTTTTAATGAACATTTCAGGTAGCACAGAGCATAGCATACCAACATGTACCTCGAGAACGTGTGTGATCTCCCCTGTCTCTCAGGTAAAAACTCCTAGTAATGCGCAGGTACATTACACATCCACTTTATATGACAGTATGCACCTGGAAGTTGTTTGCAATCTGCCAATAAATTGAGAGAAGAAGAAGAAGAAGAGGCAGTAGTATAGAAAACCAACAGTTTCACTATATACATATATATATCACATTTTTCACATCACTATATCACCGTGTAGAGTAATCTGATGTTTGTAAAGTCTATTAACACAATGATTGAACAAACATTAGGCTACTGTTTGTGTGCACATTTTGTAATTAACATGGTTATTATAGATTAGCTGGGCTAACCGTTAGCTGTTAGCCGTTAGCACTTAGCCATTAGCGGTGTCTGTAATAACTCAATTAACGGTCCGTGAAAAAAAATATTTTTTTTTGGACTGAATGGCTGCAGCCTGGAGTCATGAGACAAGAGGCTGCAGACATACCCTCCGGACACGCCCCCAGCGTTTCACAGCAGAGAGAAGTGCTTGTTTTTCCAATATTTTGAGAGCTAATTTTATATACCTAGCGATTTTTTTAATCTTTCAAATTTGGCTCAGTCAATGTCAATGTCAATGTCAATTTTATTTATATAGCACGTTTTATAGGACAAGCCAGACAAAGTGCTTTACATGAGAAAAATATAATAGAGTAAGAGCTACAAGTAAAACAACATTAAAAGAGAAACATACAATAACAACAGTAAAAGAAAAGCGTACACGAGTAAAAGCAAGTGACTAACTCAACCAAAAGCTAGGGTAAACAGGTAGGTTTTAAGGTGCGTTTTGAAGGAGGTGAGGCTGGTTGCAGAACGCACAGACTGAGGCAGGGCATTCCACAGTGTGGGAGCAGCAACTGCGAATGCCCGATCCCCTCTGCTTTTAAGCTGGGTTCTCGGCACATCTAAGACCATCCGGTCAGCAGACCTCAGGGATCTGGCGGGTCGGTGCGCCTTGACAAGGTCAGATAAATATTCTGGGGCCAGCCCGTACAAAGACTTAAAAGCAAATAGAAGAATCTTAAAATCAATCCTGAACTTGACTGGGAGCCAGTGAAGTGAGGAGAGCACCGGTGATATGTGCTCCCGTTTCTTGGCTCCGGTCAGGAGACGAGCAGCAGCATTTTGTACAAGCTGTAGGCGGTTAATTTCAGTTTGGCTGATGCCAAAGTACAGCGAGTTACAATAGTCTAGGCGAGACGAGATAAAAGCATGGATAACCTTTTCCAGATCTGGCCTCCTAAGATAAGGCCTGATTTTTGCCACTAGCCGAAGCTGAAGAAAGCTAGCCTTCACGACGGAGCTGATCTGCCTGTCCAGCTTAAGAGCCCCATCAACAATAACACCTAGGTTTCTGGCCTGGGAACCTATATAGGGTGCTAAGGGGCCGAGGGAGCTGGCAAGGACCTGGACGGTGTCAGGGTTGCCAAAGAGGACAATCTCTGTTTTGTTTTCATTCAATTTTAAAAAGTTCAGGTCCATCCATGTTTTAATATCCCTCATGCAACTGAACACAGCCTTAAGAGATTCCTTGGAGGGGGCTCTTAGAGGCAGGTACACCTGCACATCATCAGCAAAGCAATGGAAGGGGATGTCGTGCTTCCTAAATATTGACCCCAGGGGTAGCATGTAAAGGTAGAACAGCAGAGGGCCTAGAACTGACCCCTGAGGGACTCCACAGGTTAGAGGGGCCACTGAGGAGGAGTACTGCCCCAATTGTACACTGAAGGATCTGTCGGCAAGGTAGGATTTAAACCATTCTAGAGCGGGGCCTTTAATGCCTACAGTGTGCTCAAGGCATGATAAGAGGATGGAGTGGTTCACCGTATCAAATGCTGCTGTAAGGTCCAGAAGCATTAAAAAGGCACAATTACCAGAATCAAGATTTAAAAGAAGATCGTTAAAAACTTTTAAAAGAGCAGTTTCAGTGCTATGAAGAGGCTTGAAACCTGACTGGAACAGCTCACCAATATTGGCTTGATCTAAAAAAATCTTGTATTTGGCCAAGAACAGCTTTCTCTAAAACCTTGGAAACAAACGGGAGCTTAGAAATTGGCCTAAAATTAGAAAGCGCCAGAGGATCCAGGTTTTTCTTTTTTAGCAGAGGCTGCACTGTGGCATGTTTAAAAGAGGATGGGACATGTCCAGAACTAAGAGACAGATTTATAAAAAAAACAAAATAAAAGACCCAACTGAGCTAAAAACCTCTTTAAACAGGCGGGAAGGGATGCTGTCAGATGGGCAGGTGGCAGGGCGTAAGTGCTCTACTATCTCAGCCAGTGCAGGAAAAGAAACAGGCTCAAACTGGTGGAAAACAGCTGAGCTTGCCGCAGAAGCTGAGGGGTCCAGAGCAGGCTGAGGGAGTGGAGATCTCAGAGCAGACATCTTATTGACAAAAAATTGCAAAAACTCCTCGCACAGAGAAGCAGATGGTTCTACAGAGACAGCATCACAAGGGTTCACAAGTGAATCAAAGACATTGAAAAGAACCTGAGGTTTATGAACATTTTTGGAGACAAGAGTGGAGAAATATTCAGCTTTAGCAGCTTTAACGGCCTGCTGATAATTAACGAGACAATCCCGTAGGAGATCCCGAGAAATCTGGAGATTGTCTTTCTTCCACTTTCTCTCCGCCTGTCGACATGCGCGTCTGAGCGCACGAGTGGACTCGTTTAGCCACGGTTCGATCTGTGGCTTAACATGCATCAAAGTCATCGGCGCAATGGAGTCTAAGATCTCAGTGCACAGAGAATCAAACTGTTCCATACAGGCATCCACATTCAAATCGCCAAAGTCACCAGGAGAATACAAGTCTTTCCAGGCAGCAGAAAACTGCAGGTGAGTCGAAGAGTTAAAAGCGCGGAGGCAGCGAGCCGGCGCGGACTCCGTGATGCGGGGTGCAGTCAGTGAGAGGGAGAATAAAACAGGTAGATGGTCGGAAAGAGGTGTGTGGCAGATTTCAGTTATTTGAACATTCAGACCATATGACAGTACAAGATCCAGAGTATGTCCTTTCTCATGCGTTGGCTCGGTAACAGACTGCGTGAGATTAAGAGAATCTATGAGATTCAGAAAGTGATTAATGACACATATTTCTGTGATGTGACAAACTTATAACAGACATTTTTTGCTGCTTTACACGGACTTTAATGTGATCTTACGTCACGCAGTCACTCTTCGTCCATCGATGTAGGCGAATGGCCCTCTGAAGCCAGCTCTCTTGCCCTCCTTACGGGCCTGCTCCACCTGGGGCCACAGCTTGTTTCGGGCATCCTTCATCTGTTGCGTAAGGTCTTCAAAGACCCTGATCTTGCGCTCCTTGAGCACCGTTGCTGTCCTGGTGTCCCTCCAGACGCAGTCCCGGTGGGCTCTGGATATGAAAAGCACAATGATGTTGTGGCTGGACCTCTGCTCCCCGGACCGGGGGCCCAGCCGGTGTGCGACATCCACCGTCAGCTCCAGCTGCTCCTTGATTCCCGGGGAGACCTGTCCAAACAGGTCGGTGATAATCTTCCTGGTGTCCTCGCTGGTTGTCTCGGGGATCCCGGCCACCGGAAGGTTCCAGCGCCTCCTGTACGCCTCCAGCTCGTCACATTTCTCCCGCAGCTCCGCTTTCTCTTTTTGCAGTGCAGTGACTGTCGTCTCCAAGGTTTGAACTGTTGGTTGTTACTTCTTCCATCTGCTTCCCCATGCCATCCAATATGTCTTTGACCTCTTTCACAGTGTTTTCCACAGAATGTGTGCGTTTAAGCATTTCCATCTGCAGCCGTTCAATTCTTTCCATTGCAGCAAAAATGTGGGGGTTAGAAATGTGCCGATCATCGTTCTCCGCACTGGCTAAAGTTTTTGATTTTTTAGATGGTCGGTTAGGTTGGCTGGCAGTGCCTGAAGCATCTGTAGTGGAAGCTTTCTTGAGCTCCTCGTCCATTTTTTCCAATTGTTCATCCATAGCTTTTCTCGCACAAGAGTGTATATCCTAAATATTACTCATAATTGTCCAAAAGCAGCAAATAATGTCCAAATGAGGCTTGTGTCGCCGAAGTGCAGCGTTCAGGCTCACCCACACAGGTGCGTTCGTTTAGCCCAATCAGCACAGTGGCTCCATTTCATAATCTTAAACCTCTTTAAAAACTTTTAGATGTTTTAGTCCTTCTTAGTAAAGTCTTTGTAGCTTATTAAAGCCCTTTCAAGGTAATGCAAATGTCAGTTTACCGAATTAGGTGCATTACACGGTTTCTCACACCACCGGCATGCTCCCCACGGATTCTACACTCGTTTAAGAGACATGAGACGGCCTTACTCTGAAGCGTCACGTGAAGTGACGTCCATTCCTTCTATTCCACTGTCACTGTGATGATCATCATTATCATTATTATTATCATCATCATTATTATTAAATCCACTCGCCATCATTCAACAAGTCAGCTGCTGAGTCAATAAGACATCAGACCTGTCAGTCTGCCTCAATCAATTCAATTTTATTTACTATCACAAATCACAATTTGCCCCACAGGGCGTTACAGCATACGACATCCCTCCGTCCTTTGGACCCTCACAGCGGATAAGGAAAAACTCCTCAAAAAACCCTTTAACGGGGAAAAAAACGGTATAAACCTCAGGAAGATGGACGGACGGACGTGCAATAGATGTTGTACAGAACAGATCAACATAATAAATTAACAGTGATCTGTATAACACAATGAGACAGAAAGAGAGACAGATAGAGAGAGATGCAGGACAGACGGTAATGACAGTAGTTTACTACAACATTAATGAAAGTAATAATATTAATATTAATAGGCTAATTAATACTACCTACAAGCTATTAAACATATTCCACTCACATGATACATGATGCACGCTTACAGTTAGTCCAAAATGCGGCAGCACGCCTTTTAACAGGAACCCGAAAGCATGACCAAATTAACCCCCTTTCTCGCCTTCCTCCACTGGCTCCCTGTCCATTTGAGAATTAATTTTAAGATCTTGTTGTTCGTTTTTAAGTCGTTAAATGGGCTGGCGCCTGACTACATCACGGACCTTATTCACATCTACACCTCCTCCAGAGTATTGAGGTCCGCTGATCTTTTGCAGCTCGTTGTCCCAAAATCCAGACAAAAAACTAGAGGCGACCGTGCTTTTTCTGTGGTAGCTCCGAAATTATGGAATGAGCTACCCTCCCACATCAAAATGGCCCCTACCCTGGAAAATTTTAAGTCCCGCTTAAAAACGTATCTGTATTCCCTGGCTTTTAATCCATCATGAGAGTTTATATGATCTCTGTTTTGTCTCGGTCTCTGTTTTTGCTGTTGTTTCTCTCTGTTTTGTATTGCGATTGAATCACTTGTTGGTTATTTTTCTGTTTTTAGATATTTTCAGTGTTTTAAATACGTGTTTTATTTATTTATTTATTTTTTAATTCGTTGTGCAGCACTTTGGTAACCCTGTGTTTTTAAAATGTGCTATATAAATAAAAGTGGATTGGATTGGATTGGATGGGCAAATATGTTTGTGTGTGTGTGTGTGTGTGTGTGTGTGTGTGTGTGTGTGTGTGTGTGTGTGCGTGCGTGTGCGCCTGGTGTTATATCAACACGTGTGGTTCTGGACATGAGCAGCTGCACATTTAACAGCCACACATCACCGACAGCCTGCTGTCGAATGAAATAAACTTTATTACAACATGACAATCTTGCAGGAAATATTATGAACGTTACTCTTTGTGGTCACGTAGGCATGTGAATTACAGCGTTTCATTGCAAAAAATGCATGTAACGGGTACACTTGCACTGTTTCTCCGCATCTCGTTCAAATGAGCCAGATGTAGGGGGCGGGTATTTATACGTCATGGCCTCAAGCTGAAAAAGACTTCCCGTTAGGAAGCTCTCGACCATCCTAGCTCATAGCTCCTTAAAGCTTGCTGCTAGCTCCTAGTGCTCCTCGCTGCACAAATAAGAGACTTGAGATGGCCTAGAAGATGGCGGACCTCGAACGACTTCCGGTTCAAGCGAGGAGCTTGCAGTAGCACTACAAAAATAAGAGACTTGGGACGCACCCCATGAGACACCCTCGCCACTCTACCGGAAGAAGGAAGCAGATGTAACCATGGATACATGCTTTGTGAATGTAAAATAGAGCAACAGGCTATTAAAAAAACCAATTAAATATTAATTAAAATGAGTTATAATAAAAATAAACTTGAATGAGTCAGATAAGAGATACAGTGCAGTGTCATCAAAGTAATGTACTTGTTTTGTTTTAACATATTTTCTAGACACAGTTTACGCATTTACAGCTTCATTCATCTGGGTATGCTCACCTCCATCCCTGTTTTGCACAGTTCCTCTTTTTAGTGAAGAGATTCTCATTTTTAATCCGTAGATCGATTAACTGCTTTGTGTCTTCTTCTGTCCCTGTGAACACAGAGTCATAGATTATTTCTAAATCGTGAGAATGGGATGAGGAATTTTTTTAGACAGTTTAAAATAGTTTATTTGAGCATATGGACATGTAGGTTTTCATCTTTTGACACCAAACATTCTGAGAGTTTGTTTGAGACTGTCAAGTCAGTGTGAGGAAAACAAATGTGTGTGTTTGATCTAAAATATTTTACAAAGTAGAAAGACGGAACTCTTTCATTTGTACGTTGTTTACTACATTGTGATGTTGCACTTCCTGCTAGGCTCATCAAAAGCCTGCACTGATGCACACTCGCTATCTAAGGGCTGAGCAGCCCACTTGCACTCAGCAATAACTGGTTTGGGACGGCCCTTAATATGGCGGAGCTCTGCGTGACCGCGCAAACAGAGGGGGAGTGAATAGGATGAGGGGATAGGGGCCGGTTTGGAATTGGGCCGTCGGCTTCTTAAAAGTCCTCCTCTCTCCTCTTAACAGTTTTTCACCTTAGGAGCTCTCCTAAGGCCTAAGATGCTAGATGTGTGAACTTTTATCTTACCAAGGGAAAATTCTAAGAAAAATCTTAGAATTCGAGGAATTCTAAGACGTCACTAAGAGCTACTTTTAGTCTTAGGATTCTTTGTGAATACGGGCCCTGGTCTTTTATTTCAATTATTTTTAGTTAGTATTTTTAGTAAGTCTCTATTCCGTTAATGCTAAAATGTTATATTGTTTAGGTGACCAGGGATATGGCCTTAAAACATGGCTGATGACACCATACGGAAACCCTGAAACTCCTCAAGAGGTGCGCTATAATAACATACATGCCTACACACGTGCCGTAGAGCGCACTTTTGGCGTGCTTAAGGGCCGTTGGATGTGTTTGGATCGCATAAAGCCTGTGGCAAACTACTTTATACCCCTGAGAAGGTGTGCAAGATCAGCCTGGCATGCTGTGTCCTCCACAATCTTGCAATGGCATGGCATTCCTGTAAGACCTGGCGCCATCGCTTCTAACAAACTGTGAAATTTACTACTTCTCTCCTCGCATAACCGCTTCCTTCATTCATGAATCAACTCTAGGCAAGTGGTTTCCTTATATGGAGAAATGGGGGTGTGGTAGTATGCTAATCACAAATTGCGAGCACACGCCTGTCAAATTAAAATGATTCTGATTCACACACATAGGCAAGGTGGTGAGAACAAAATTGGCCGGTGCGCAGGTGTCAAGAATTCCATGGTGATTTTGCGTATGCACTTATTTTGTGCGCGAAGTAAGAACATTTCCACGCACATATTAGTGAATGAGGCCCATTGTGAATGGTAAACAAAGTTATTTGTCCTCTTATATGCTGTTTAAAGCAGCTGTGCGGAACGTTTCGTTTTCGTTGATTATAGCGCCCCTTTGGTCGAAGCGGTATGACACCCACAGCCTGGTGTCGTAAAGCCGGCAATTACCGCATGCATTTGTTTTGGAGAGCGAGAGGATTAACTAACGTCAGGTCAGTCCAAGTAAATAGTGGAAACAGCAAAATTACTCAGTAAATTCTCCTGTCGTGTTTCTGTTCTGATCTAATCTAATCTGTTGTGTATTTTGAGCTTCTAAGGCTACCGTAGTAGTGTGAGCCTCAAGTTATTCTGGGTAATTTAGTAACCGTTGTTGTGCTACTGAAAACAATGAGAAGCAGCCGTGTATATTCGATGTAAGGAGGAATAAACAGTTAACAAGTCATCTGCTGAGTCCGCATTATTATTATGTGAAAAGAATACTCAGACGATTTGGGAGTTATGCCCTTTCTCTATCATTTTCATATTGAGACTATGGTTAGCATGGCACTGTCAGTACATCTTGCGCGCAAGGATACACCGGTGAGCAACAGCTGCAACTGGCTCTGGGACAGGTCGCCAGGTCACTCGGTAAATGGCAAACAAAGAGACGACATGGACGATATTACTCACCCGACTGAAAGCTGTCCATCAGCTCCTGCAGGCCTGGAGCGTTTTTTCCAGTTCATTTTAGGAACATGAAAAAGGTTTCAATCACGACAGGATTAGTGATTGCTGCAAAGTTTTCATTCCTTGTGATGCACTCTCGGTTTTCCTCCTGATGATGTATCTTATACAGTCTATGGTATCTCCCCAACGATGGCAGCACCGAATCCCACTATGTGCAGTAGAGATGCGCGGATGGCAGTTATAACCGCCTTGTCCACGGTTAATCCGCGGATCGGGCGGGTCGGGTGATAAAAATGAACAATCTGATTAATGGCGGATGGATTATGGGCGGGTGAAAATAATAATCTAATAATAACTTTTATTTAAATCGCACCCTTTAAAAACAAAGTTTACAAATTGCTTTGACAAACATTAATGAGGGGAAAATGTATTGCATGCTCTAAAATGTGAACAACACATTTTAATATTTATATTTAGTCGGGCACAATCTGGCCGGCGGTCAGACTCTCATTGAGCCTAATTGAGGACCCCTGTGTATGGACCAGAACACCGGAGCATGATGGAGGGCGCGAAGGCAGTCATGTGGAAGGGTTTATTTAACACAGTGATCCCCGCAGCAGCAGAATCAATCAATCAATCAGTCAATCAACTTTATTTGTAGAGCGCTTTTCCTGCACGGACATGCAACACAAAGTGCTTTACAGAATTAAAAACAATTAACACAAAAAAGAAAAACAATTACAAAGAAAGCCCCTCCCTCCCACACTCCATACTAGACGCACACACACACACACACACACACACACACACACACACAATCTCACACACAATAGGGAGACATGGCATGGCACTGAAGATCAAGGAAACGCCACCTTTGGGGTCGTCCACACTGGGAGGAGCCGCAGGTCGTGCCATCGGGGGGACCAGCACCCAGGCCCCCCAACTCCGACAGACAGGTGGACCCCTACATCGAAGGGAGGAACCACCAGCCGGCCGAGCCGAAGGGACCCAAGGACAGCACCCCCACTAGCAGGCCCGACACAGCTCCCAGTGTGGAGGACCCCCCTGAGGAAACACTGGAGTTAAAAGCTAAAGACTAAAAGCATAAAATAGGACTAAAAGAATAAATACAATAAAATAAATACAGTACCAAAAATAAAATACGTAAGATTATGAATAAAATAGAATAAATAAAGTACCAGTGATAAATAAAAACAGAAAATTATTAAGATTAATATCATCTTAAAAAGCAAGATAAAAGCAGCAACATAAAATACGATAGAACCAGATAAGAACATAAGAAGAGTTTAAAATATTAGTTAAAAGCCTGATTAAAAAGGTGTCTTAATCTTCTTTTAAAAATATCAACAGTCTCTGCAGTCCTGAGGCTCTCCGGCAGGCTGTTCCACAGGTGGGGGCCATAGTGGCTAATGCTGCCTCACCATGGGTTTTTGTTCTGGGTTTTGGTATGGTTAAAAGGCCAGTGCCGGAGGACCTCAGGGTCCGCGAGAGTTGATATGGTAAAAGCAGATCAGATAAATAAGAGGGCGCAAGGCCGTTAAGACATTTAAAAACCAGTAAGAGAATCTTAAAATCGATCCTGAAGCGGACGGGGAGCCAATGCAGCGACTCTAAAACCGGTGTAATGTGCTCCCGCCCCCTGGTCCTCGTCAGCACGCGTGCGGCTGAGTTTTGTAATAATTGGAGATTTAAAATACTCTTTTTGGGAAGACCAGAGAGCAGGGCATTACAGTAATCTAAGCGACAGGAGATAAAAGCATGCATTAGCACCTCCGTACTGGCCTGAGAGAGAAACGGCCGCACTCTGGCTATGTTCTTAAGGTGATAAAAACCTATTTTCGTTATATTTTTGATATGTGGGATAAAATTCAGCTCAGAGTCAAACGTCACGCCCAAATTTTTTACTGATTGGGTTGGTTTAAGATCCTGTAGTTTTGGTAAAAGTTTCTCTCTCTGGCCTTCAGGACCTATAACTAAAACCTCAGTTTTGTCCTGGTTGAGCTGTAGGAAATTCTCTGCCATCCATGACTTGATGTCTACAATGCAGTTAAAAAGGGCATCAATTGGCCCTGTGTCATCAGGAGACACGGCGATGTATAGCTGTGTATCGTCAGCATAGCTATGGAAGCTGATGCCGTGTCTCCTTATGACGTCCCCAAGGGGAAGCATGTAACGATTAAAGAGAAGTGGACCTAAAATTGACCTTTGGGGAACCCCAAATCCAATTTCATGGGTTCCTGAGGAACATGTATCCATACTTACATAAAAGCATCGGTCTGTGAGATAAGAACAAAACCAGTTAAGGACAGTACCGGAGAGACCAACCAGGTGTCTGAGTCTTTTTAATAAAATGTGATGGTCTACCGTATCAAAAGTGGCACTTAGATCCAGTAGAACTAACACTGTGAGCTTTTTGTTATCTAAATTCCACCTGATGTAGTTTAAAATCTTTAGAAGGGCTGTCTCGGTACTGTGGTTCCTCCTAAAACCAGACTGATGCCTCTCTAAAATTGTATTTCTGTTTAAAAAGTTAACTTGGTTAAAAACCAGTTTTTCTAAAATTTTACTTAAAAACGGTAAGTTGGATACAGGCCGGTAATTATTAAGAATGTTGGGGTCTAAGTTGCTCTTCTTCAGAAGGGGCTTCACCACTGCCGTTTTAAAGGCGGTGGGGAAGACACTCGTCTGAAGAGAGCAATTCATGATGTTTAAAAACTGCTCCTCAAAGAAACCATAAAACGTCTTTAAAAGTGATGTGGGAATTGGATCTAAAAGGCAGGTTGTTGGGTTTACTTGGGAGAAAACTTGACCAAGTGTCCTTGCATCAACCAGGGCAAAACTCTCCAGTGTTTCCTCAGGCAAGGACAACAGTCCAGGTGTGGTAACAGACAGAACTTTCTTGGATAACAGACTGGATCTGATGTCCTTGATTTTAGTTCTGAAGTGGTCTGCAAAGTCTTCACAAAGATCATCTGTTGGTGTCTTAAGAACTTTATTAAAATCAGTCCCTGTTAAAATATTAAAAGTGGAGAAGAGGAACCGGGGGTTGTTTTTATGGTTGGTGATGAGTTGTGAGAAATGGGAAATTCGGGCCTTTTTGACTGCGTTATTGTAGGTTTTGAGTTGTTGACGTAAAATCTCATAATGAACGGTCAGTTTACTCTTTCTCCATCTTCTTTCAGCACTCCTGCATTGTCTTTTCAGTTTATTAATTTCACCATTTTTCTCCACGGGGGTGTAGGTTTTCTTTTTATTGTTTTCGTTACAGGTGGAGCTACTGAGTCGAGAGCTGACTTCAGTTTACTGTTAAAATTATCAACGATAAAATCACAAGGTGCAGGCAAAACTTCAGCAGGAGTGCTCTGTAAAATCTCAATAAAATTTGCAGCCACTTCAGAAGTAAGATAGCGCCTCCTCACTGTTCTCACCGGGGCCTCCTCCTACGGTGGCCGAGACCCGCCATAGCTGCAAATAAAAAAAACGCTGCAAATAAAAAGAAACGCCGCGATACAAATAAAAAAAGCGTTGACGCAAATAAAAAAAGCAACGATGCAAATAAAAAAGCCACAACGGAAGTGAATTACCGGGGACTATTATTGCCGATGCACATGTTTTTTTTTTTATGTGAAAGAAGAAGAAGAAGAAGCGAGAAACGTAAGAAGAAGACGAAAAATAAAGAGAAAAACGAACGAAAAACTAAGTGTGCTATATATGGTTAGGCCATGTAGCCCCAGGTTTGATATGAAGCTGAACTGCAGGATGCTGGTCTTTCTCTATCTGTATACTATAGATGAATTCGGTGATCGATTTGTGTATGCCGCCATCTTGTGGCGGTGCCATTGCTGCGGTGACGTGTCAGTCATCAATTCATTATGCTGTGATTGTGAACTGACTCTCTACAATGACAGCATCATGAAGGTATCTTAAATGAGTTCCGATATTAATTTAGAAATTAATCATCTGTTTGAGCGATAAGCAGGAAAGATTAGAGTAATAGGGAGACTGTATCATTAAACACTGTGTAATATAACGTTAGTATACATTACGTGTGCTGACATTAGCAAGCTAGCAGTGTGACATTTAATCATTATGGAGAGGCTACGTGACCATCACATCATATTGAAGGTGATCAATATTGATCGCCTTCAATATGATGTGATGGTCATCTAAAAGGTGATGTAAAATTTGCCCGACCCATCCGGAGCTCAGGTAATTTTGACCCTCAATCAGAAACCTGTAATTGCCGTTTTTCTGGTCATCGGAGGCCACGTGATCAATAAAATATTCTTGAATACCTAAAACAAAACACAAACACGTGTTGTTGTTGTTGTTTTTAGTCACGTACCCTGTCCATAATGATTAAATGTCACGCTGCTAGCTTGCTAACGTCAGCACACGTAACGTATGCTAACGTTATATTACACAGTGTCTATTGTCTCCCTATTACTCTAATCTTTCCTGCTTATTGCTCAAACGATTGCTGCCATTGCTGACGACCGCAGCAATGGCGCTGCCACAAGATGGCGGCATACACAAATCGCTCGCCGACTTTGTCTATACTATACAGATGGAGGAACACCAGCATCCTCCAGTTCAGCTTCATATCAAACCTGGGGCTACATGGCCTAACCATATATAGCACACTTAGTTTTTCATTCGTTTTTCTCTTTATTTTTCGTCTTCTTCTTACGTTTCTCGCTTCTTCTTCTTCTTCTTTCACATAAAAAAAAAAACATGTGCATCGGCAATAATAGTCCCCGGTAATTCATTTCCGTTGTGGCTTTTTATTTGCATCATTGCTTTTTTATTTGCATCGCGGCGTTTCTGTTTAATTTGGAGCGTTTTTTTTTTTTTTATTTGCAGCGATGGCGGGTCTCGGCCACCGTATCCTCCTGGTTAAAACTGGTGATGTTAAAAAATACACAGTAGTGGTCGGACACAGCCAGGTCGACAACAGAGGACACACCGATGGACAGGCCATGGGTTATGACCAGGTCCAGGGTGTGTCCTCTGTTGTGAGTTGGCTGTGTGACGTGCTGCTTAAAATCAAGACAATTTAAAAGGTTTAAAAACTCTCTGGATATTGGATCTGAGGTATCATCAACGTGTAGATTAAAATCACCAGTTATTAAAATCCTGCTATAAGAGGTGTGAATGATTGATAAAAGTTCCGAGAATTCGCTGATAAAAGAACTAGAGTGATGGGGTGGTCTGTAAACAGTGATGCAAAGAATCGGAGGGCTGCTAAAAGTAAAGGCATGGTGCTCAAATGACTTGTAACTGTTAAAAGACACTCCATTTGAGGTCAGTGTGTCATTTGTGATGGATGCCGCCCCGCCTCCTCTTCTACCCTCTCTGGTAGAAAACAAAAAATTAAAATTTGGTGGGCAGGCCTCGGTGAGTACAACAGGTGCGTCAGTGCCAAGCCATGTCTCAGTTAAAAGAAGACAGTCTAACTTATTATCTAAAATCACGTCATTCATTAAAAAAGTTCTATTTAAAAGAGAGCGAACATTAAAAAGTGCCACATTGATGGTGACAGGTGGCTTGTTGATCACGGAGGTGGGTTGTGGGTGTTTTGTGAGTGGTCGAAGGTTATGGAGGTTCACAGTGTGAGTATGGCGGTGTCTGATGTGTTGATGTAGTGTAATGATTACCGGAATGGATGAGGTGTTGGTGTGAATTTGAGGTCCAAGTCCGGTACTGTGTGTATGGTGGTCAGAGGTGGAACTGAGTGGATAGGAGCATGGACCTGGGGGACATCAGTTGGTGTGGGACAGAGCAGCTGGTGCGGGTTTGGGGAAAATTGCATGCTGAGCACCGTATGCCAGGTTGGCTGACAGCATGCGGGCACCTGCCCTGTTAAGATGGAGCCCGTCTGGCCCAAAGAGGTGTCGTCTCTCCCAGAAAACATCAAAGTTGTTGATGAAGCCGACGTGGTGGGAGTTGCAGGCAGAGGAAAGCCATGTATTGAGGCTCAACCTACGGCTGAAGGTGCAATCCCTCTGCCGCAGGTGGGGGTGGGGCCGGAGATAAAAACAGTCACCTGGGACTGTGAGATTGAGTTAAAAAGGTCTCTAAAATCCTGCTTTAAAAGTTCGGACTGTTGCCTGGCGATGTCGTTCGTACCTGCGTGGATAATAATCCTTTTCGCCTGCGGATGGGAGCTCAGGATGTCGGCGCCGGCGGACGGCCCCCTGTTGGACACCCACCTGCTGGAGGGCAGCTACCAGTGAGTGGAGGGAAGGCTGTGGTGTCCGTCAGCGGGGGCATGGTGTCTGTGGCCGCAGGAACAGGTGCAGTCTCTTACCCTCCGGACACGCCCCCAGCGTTTCACAGCAGAGAGAAGTGCTTGTTTTTCCCATGAGTTTGAGAGCTAATTTTATATACTTAGCGATTTTTTTAATCTTTCAAATTTGGCTCAGTGATTAATGACATATTTCTGTGATGTGACAAACTTATAACAGACATTTTTTGCTGCTTTACATGGACTTTAATGTATTTTGGAGAAAAATACATATAAATGAACATGAACTGTCTATTAAAATGAGAGAGGGGAGAGTTTTGATCTTAGTTTTGGAAAGATCTTAATGTGAAACCTACAAATATTTGCTCACAATTGTGGAGTTCTAATTTCTATAGTATTTCTTGATGAAAAATATCAGGGGCCATATTCACAAAGCTTTCTAGTCTACAAGGAGCTGCGACGAGTGACAAATCTGAGAATTATGACATTTCTCAGAATTTCTCCTTCCAGTCAAGACCAGATCCTGATAAAGTTAAAGCTTTCACAAAGCATCTCAGCCCTAAGAGAGTGGAGTAGGGTGGACTCTTAAGAGACTGAAGAGTTTTCTTCAGCAGTGGAGAAAATAGTGGAAAGACAAAGGGGTAGGAGAGAAATATTCTCCGAACACTGAATGACAGTGAGTAAATAAAACATTACTGATCACACTAGAGATGTGCTCACATATCTATCTCAACCTTCCATCAGCCGACTGATCACACTAGCAATTACAGCACTTTGACAGTCTCATTTTGTGATGCAGTTCATTTCATTTCCACTGAGTGTCCATTGGGTGCATTCCAAATCACATACTTTTTCTTTTTACTTTTAGTAGGTACTGCAGCTGTCCTTACAAAGTAGACTACGTACTGTTACATGCTGTATGCACACAATCAGAACATACTAGGGGCCCTATTTAGGTGGTCTAGGCGTGCGGCGCATGGGCATGTCACAGTCACTTGCTAGTTAGACAGCGCGTTTTTAGACGCGCCATGGTGGAGAGTCTAAAAGGGTTGGACTTCTGCTGCATTCATTTGGCAATCCAGGCCGGTCATTCCTTGTCGGATTTATATGACCGTATGACACGTCTGATCTGAAAGCGTTTCATTGCAACAGTCCGGAAAACATGGCGGCGTGCCGTAAGTTTGTTATTGTTTACATGGTTGCTGAGCACCGGAGACTTTGCTGGTTCAAACGTCTTTAGGCTACAACGGGCTTGCACAGACTTTTTTTCCAACACAAATCAACAGTGGAAATAGAAATGCCATTGCAAAGTACTTGTATGATTTTTACAACACAAAAGCTTAATCAAAGCAGCTGTGCGGAACTTTTTACAATTAATAAAACTGTCCCTAGTTCGTATCCCCCCTGGAGATACACATATTTATTTGAACCCAACAGCGACAAAAAAGCCTTTCTCTATATGGCTATTTAGCGTAGCCTAGCTCGGGTCGGACACACGGCGGAAGTCAGAAAACCAGAATACAGCACCCGAGGCGGAAGTGATACTGCTCGCCCGCAGCGGCCCGCAGCGATTAAACCACAGAAAAGAAGGAGCTGTGTTTACAGTGTTCTTTGAGTAAGCAGTACGCAACGGGCATTGCTGAACACATAACACCTAACAGTTTTACCAGAGATGTATCTGTGAGGACTTGGTTGTACTTTTGATGTCATGGCGGATAATGAAGGAGCATCATGTAAAATTATCTGTGACTGTGACCATGAACACAAATATACAGCAGGCAGTTGTCCTCAGTTTATAAGAAATTCAGAGCTACACCAGAACATTTATGAACAGGTCTTACTTTACTACTAACTTGTGTGTAACGTTAGCATGTTAGCATGTTTCCACTAATTACTTGGAATTACTGACTAATTGGACTGACTAACGTTAGTAGCGTTAGCTTTGCAAGCGAAGGCTGCAGGTAACAGCTTTGCTGTGTTAGGATTATCTTTTTTTATGATCAATATCTTTTTTGTGTCTGTACGTCCAGTGGCTGGGTCTCAGCCTTTAGCATTGTGCTTATAGAGGGTCAGTACGTCCTGCGCTGTGATCTGCGGAGGGATACACCAGGGAGCAGGCACAGACGTAGCTTGTAAACAAAACTCAGCTGTTTATTTAGCCTAGCGATATCTCAGCGGCTTTTAGCAGCTGCAATGGACGACTTTGAACGCAATTTTGAAGAGTTTCTTGTGGCGGACACAGATCCAGAGCCATACCTGTTTGAGCCGGAGCACACAGATGAGCAACTCCATGTGTTGAATGCTGAGCAGAGATGAGAGAGGCTATTTTCCTGCACATTAGTGATGCGCGGATGGGCTCTGATGGCACCCGAATCCGCATCTATCCATCAATCATTTTATTTTCTATTTATATAAAAAATATGTGATAACCTGTCAAATGCCTCTTACCATTTTTATGCAGATGACACTGTCATCTATTGTTGGTCACCCTCAATTGTGCAGGCTCTTGAGTTTTTACAATCTGCTTTTAATGTTGTTCAATCTCGACTGCAAAATCTTAAATTAGTTTTAAATGCACAAAAAACCAAACTGATGGTGTTTTCTAGATCTGGTGAATTACCAGGGAACATCCCCTCAATCTTAACCTCACGAGGTGTTCCCATTGAACTTGTCTCACTTGTCTTACAAGTACTTGGGTTTTCTTATTGATCATGAGCTTTCATTCAAAGTGCATATTGTTAGTTTGGTCACCAAGCTCAGGATTAAAATTGGTTTCTATTATAGAAACAAATCCTGTTTCTCTCTCGCAGATATCTTGTTTCTGCAACTTTTTTACCTCTGCTTGATTATGGTGATGTTTTGTACATGACAGCTTCAGCTAAATGTCTACAGTCCTTGAACACCGTCTATCACTGTGCGCTGAGATTTGTCACTGGCTGTAGCAGACTCACCCATCACTGTGATCTCTATGCCAAGTCTGGATGGCCATCTCTGAGTGTCCACCGGCACATACACTGGTTGACTCTCATTTATAAAGCTCTTCTTGGCCTAGTTCCAACGTACTTGTGTATACTTCTGCAAAGAACTAAAAGCCGTTACGCCTTACGCTCTGGTGATATCATTCACCTGATTGTCCCCCGTGTCAGGACTGAACAGGGGAAAAGAGCTTTCAGATTTGCTGCCCCATCAGCGTGGAATACCCTCCAGTCTGATTTAAAAATGTCGGAGCTTATTCCGTTGGAGAACTTTCGCTCTCTCTTGACTGACAGACTTTGCGAGACCTTGGAACAGTGCTTATGTTTTTAAAATTTTTTTAAAATTGTTATTGTGACTTTCACTGCTGCATTTTAAATGCAGCAGTGATTGAGCCAAGCCCCAACCTCCGGTGGAGACGAGTGAGGCCAATGCGGAAGTGCCAAAAACTGCAGTTCACTGACTGTCCACTTGAGGATGGCTCCGGAAGTGAGCAAATTCCCATAGACCCCCATGTTAAAATGCCCAACTTTAGAGCAGAAATAAATATGTTTACAGCCTGGTACAAAAAATGATGTTGGTCTCTATAGTTAATTTCCCCTTTCATGACAACTCTGGGGGGGTGAATTTTTTTCTAACTCTTCCGTTTAAATGTTATTAAGGTTTGAAATTGCGCATAATTAAGGGCGTGGTCACTTTGAGTGACAGGTGGCACCATCACGGGTGGCTAACTAGCATGCTAACTAGCTGCTGGCTCTGCTGTGCGGCGCTGAGCTCAGACTCGGCTGTCTGCTCGGCGTCATCTCAGCCAATTCGTGCCCATGTTCAAGACATTGAACTTGTCCTCTCAGCCGGATATTTTTTCAGGCAAATATTGGAGTAATATGGCTTGCTGTTCGATTAATTATACCAACAGACCGTCCAAGAAGTCCGTGCTCCAGGTTTTTTGGTAAGTGAAATTCGGAAATTCTAGTATTATTTTATTTATGTTTATATGTTAGCACTAATTAGCGGGTATCGGTGTCTGCGGTCACTACGGTCACCACGTAGCTTGTCAGCAGCGTGTATCGGTGTCTGCGGTCACCACCTAGCTGTCAGCTTATTATTGTATTATTAAGCCTTTATTTAATACATGTAAAATAACGTTGATGCTGGGGGTCTCATTTTCAAGTGTGACCTGTGTCACAGCAGCAACATCCACATCAAGTTACAGAGCCACAGACAATACGATACAACACAAGCTTAGCTCGTTAACTAGCTAACCAGCCAGCTAACATTTAGCCTTCGAGCAAGACGCCAGTCCGGGGATGTATGGAAGTCAGATCCTGACAGAGAAGTGTTAGGATTTAACGTTAGGCATTTAGGGAGAGAATATTTTGAACAAAAGGCTGATGCTGTGTGAGGTTTGAAAATAAAGGTCCACCACGTTAGTTAGCTAACGTAATGCAATGTTAACGTTGTCATATGAGCAGTCTAACGTTAACATAACAGTAAGACTATACTTGTGTATGTAAATTAAAAAGTGGCGAACTGTGTGAAATTACAATAAGGTGTGTAACGTAATTAAAAAAAGCTAATGTGACATTTGACTGTCACACATAAAATATTAAGAATATTAGTGTATGATATAGACCTGTAGTTACACAACAATAGATAATGCACAGACAGAATATCAGGACTATGATGGTCACCACCTTTTTGTTTTGTTATATTTAATTGATTATGATCTGTTGAACATCGAAGTAATTTACATTGTATTGTTTGCATGTAAAAGTGTCTGCAAAGTAGGTAGCTAACACATATATTTCCTCTAGGTGACCCCGACAGACTGGACCAGTGGACACTCAACACGAGGAGACAGAACTGGACTCCAAACAAGACTTCCTGTCTGTGCAGTGAACACTTTGAGAATCATCACTTTAGCACTGACTCCGGAAAAAGACACCTTTTTCATACAGTACCTCACAAAGAGTCAAGAAACTTATTAGTTTAAAATGATGAATTATTGTCCATAATACAATTAAATGCATTACATATATTACTAATTGTCATACATTACTAAGTACTCGATTAGGGCACAGCACAGGTGAAATGACACACTGACACACCAGTGCAGTTTAGTGTTCCCCTGATGCAGAAGGCCAAATGAAGATTTTATCAATCAAGGAACATGACATGCATTTACCAACTTTAACATTTTAGTGCCTTTTATGCAAAGACCCTTTATCAGAGTGAGAATTACTACCTTTTTCCCAACACACAGTCTGTGAAGAACCAATGGAAAAAATATTCTCATAATGAGACAGCCGAACATAGCATGATTCCACAGTGGCAGTGAGCGTTGAGAACAGTTCAGTTTCCTTTTGATAGCAACAATTATGTTAATGTGGATGAACTGCATACTGTACATTCATACTCCAGTTGTTTTGATAGTACAGTTAAATTTAAAATCAAATTCAAATATAAAGTCGAGTATCTACAGAATTTAAAACCGAAACTATTTTATGAATGACAGCCACTTACTCAGCAATAAGATCATTTTGGTGGTGAGTGGTTTTTTAACCAAGACAGACTGAAGTCAATGTTTTCTACCTGTGTTTTTAACCTCTCATCTTTCTCTCCTGTAGGACACTTGAGGAAAGTTACAACGCCTCGACCAATGATATGATATTTACTCCACAGTAAAGAGGTTGTTTCACAAGAAATTAAGATTTTGCAAATTATGACACTGGGTCCTAACTCATATGTTTTATAATTACTGTTACAAATCTTTTCATACTTTTTGTACTTTTTGTAACCTTTTAATAGTGATGATTTCATGAATGCAAGCTTTGACTTTATTTTGTTAAACTGTTTGTGGTTAGAATTTTTGTGATATAAAGTGGATCAGACAAAATTTACTTTAGAGTAAAAGCAAAAAATTTTTGAAAGCTGTCATTCATCAGTTTCCTGTGATGATTGGAAATGTAGTGGTGATTTAAACCAATAACAAAATATAATCGTTATTAATGGAATTTTAATGTTTTCGTTTATGTCTTAACATTTACCCAAGTTTGCATTTATCTTAGCAGAATGTAAAAAAAAATGAAAAGCTGATGTTATGTGCTGGTTTTGTTTGGACATTTCTTGAAGACAAATGAAGAAAATTCACTGAGAAACTATTCTCCTTTTGTGAAAAACAAGGAATTATCTGCACACTGAATAATTTTAAGTCCCATAGGAGGTATTATTTATTTGTGACATTGTGACATATGAGAATGTTCTGCTCGGTATTGAGGCTTATATAGTGAGGCAAAAAAAAACAACAACACATAATTGGCTGATTACCTTTCTGTTTGCCTCACTATAAAAACGTCACGATACCTTTGCCTGAGGAAGACCCTCTCAGTTGGCAACATAGCGAACAAGTGATACCTCCTTGGGGGCTTCAAAACTATTGTATCCATTTAATTCTTTGTTTTTCACTTTGAGCCCTTTTATCCAGTCACATTCTTCTGTGTTAAAACTAGACATCTAACAGAGCAGCATACAAAGGTTGCTCTCCAAAATCTTCTCAGGCTCTGCTGCTGGGTGTAAGGTGCTAGTTATCTTTAAGTACAGAGTTAAAATAATCAGGCCCACACAGAAATTGACTGCCTGTTTTTTTTGTCAGTGACAATGTTAAACATTAATGCTTTATGTTTTATTTGTAGTGTATGATTTGTTTGCCCTTTCAATTGACAGTCAGATTTGATTGTGAAATGCAACATTCAGTCAGTAACAAAGACAAAAGGAGTGCAAATATAAATAGAATTTATTGAAATTTTAAACAAGTTATAGATTAATATAAAAACTCAACATTGGCCATGACAGCCTGGGCTATGTTCAGGCCTAACAAAATGTGTCCTAAAGGCCAAATTCAAAAGCAGTGACACTGCCAACTGTGTAGAAGCATATCGATTAGCCCAGATTCGTTCTCCCCTTTCTGACCCCTAACTGAACCCCACTAGTCTGTCTCAAAAGGACAGCTCATGAGAGGACCATTCAAATCAAGACATTGACTTGCTTCCCTCATTACCCTGAGGCGCTAAGTTTATCGCTAACTGACAATATATCCTTTTGGCGACCGCATCCTGTCGCCTCCATGTGACCTCGGGGGGGAGTCAAGAGCTGTACTGTGATAAACTGAAAATGTATGTGTGTCTGTATTACCGGTAATTGCTGTGACTCCACATGATGTGGTTCAGCCTTTGATATGAATGAGTTCTTTGTTGAGACATGTCCGCCTGCGCATAACGGAATGTAATTTGTAACATGTAGCCATATTGCCACCTCGTGGCGAAGTTAGGAAGAGTCACCGTAGAGAAGTCCATTTGACGAATGTATGTTTAATGAAGATATAATTAAGTATTAATCAACTTGTCGCATGATTTTGTCTCATTATCTTTTTGTCATTGTACGATGTCATTGAATTAATCAAAGTGTGTGTATTTGACGTAGGCTAGCTGATATTATGATATACTAAGTATTTTGATTTAACATTAATCTGTGTGTTTAATGGGACAATTAAAAATCTAATGTAAGCTATAGTGGGAAAAGTACACGTCGCTTGCGCGTAACATAGTTAAATATACACCCTCATATCAGGAAAGAATTAAAGTTTTCCTCTGATTAAATCCTAAAGAAAGGAAGAGGAAAATCTCCTCCTCCTTGGATCAGGCTCGGCCCCTTTAACACCCACATTTCTGATCCAGTGAAATACTGCAGAACTGGTGCGCTCAGGGCTCTTCTTTTTGACTCTTTTTGCACTCTTTGCTTTACGTAGGCCTTTTAACCTGTTGCTTTTTGCTTTTTTTTCCTCGTGTCTTCTCTTATGTTTGCTTTCTAACCTTGGCACTCCTTAGTTATTATTTTCTTGTTTTCTTCTTGCGTTTATTTCTTTTAAGCTGCGCGTTCTCAACTTTATCTTGAAGTTATTGTTTATTCCGTTTAACACGTTTATGCTCACAAGCAAAGTTATTTTGAACTTTGAAATTTCATTGATCCAGTTTTCCAGCTACAGTGTTTTCAACCTTTTTACGCGTATAGTAGATTTGACATCAATATCAAACGACTGACAATATTGATTTCAGATTACAATAAACGAGTAATCAGAAGAAGCAGATGGGCCCCTGTCAACTAATCTCCGCTTCAGATTCTTCGGAACCGGCTGTCTATCACATGCCCTAGTGGCTCGACATCCAGCCCAAAGGCCTCCTGCAGCGTGGACCAACTACCGGGCCGTACCCGCCGGACATCGCGACTTCGGCTGTGACCCGGCCGTTATTCTGCTGGGAAAGTTCAGAGCAGTTCGCGACAATCCAGGGACCCCGGCTGAGAGATCCACTGGGACCACCAGCTGCAGAAAGTAGGCTAAGATTTTCATAATCTGAGATAACCGCTATGCGGTGGAGAGAGAAAGACTGAACAGGAGGCTCGGATGGTTATCCCGATAGAATAAGTTGAATTAGGTCCAATTGAACGGTTCCTGCACTACTACGGTTCCGTTTATCATGCCATCTCAGTATTATTCTCCCACTGTAGCCGAACTAAACCCAAACAAGTGTTACCTTTCATTCCATTCACATATAGTTGTTTAATCTGTGTTGTGTTATATAATCACCATTTGGTCTTCATTTACTCAGTGTTATCCATTTAGTTAAATAAATCTTCATTTATCGCTAAAGTCGTTGTCTGTGATATATATGTCTTGTGTAAAGGAACAAAGATCACTGTCAAGAGAAATCATAACCCAGATATTGAGATTGATTCATTATTGATAAGCATGCTGACGAATTAATAAGTAATTTACGGAGTTATTAATTTGATTAGTCACTTCCTGTTTCGGGTGGTGCCCCAAATTTATGATTACGAGTGCATATTATTCTAAAAACATGTATTTCTCCTACAACTGTAAGCAGTTCACTGCATTTGGAAGTGGTCTTTAAGACAATTAACTAATTTAATTAAAAACATATAATTTCTGCTAGGTGTGAGATGAATGTGTCTGATGTGAGGGTGCTCAATTATGGCACCATTTAAACTTTGAACAAATGTAGCCATAACACTGTAAACATATTTCCTGGCCTTATCAATCTTTGCTGGATTGCCACCAGCCTCCCACCTGCACCTTTGGGCCAATGAAGAAAATAGTATCTTAATGTCAGGATGCTGGAGGTGAAGCTGGTGCAGGTCCTCCTTCATCATGCTGACCAGCTTGACACTGCTGACCTTCCCCATGTCATTGCTGCCACAGTGGATGGTGAGGACATCTGGTGCTGCTCTTCCTCACAGGGAGTGGGGAAAGAAGGACAGGAAGCCTCTCTGCAGTCCACCTCTGCCAAACCAGCAGACATGGACGCCCGGCATGCTGAGGCAGCTCTCTGGACACCACGCCGGACATAGCTGTCACCAGTGCTCAACACTGCATATGAAAGTAAAATGAGTGTAATAAATAATTAGCATTATATATTTTTTAAAAAAAAGTTGAAGAGTTTTTTTTTAAATTAAGATAACAGCTGAATCATTGTTTCAAGGTTTGTTGTATAACGTTAGTTTAAGCTAAACTCAACTTACCTCAAGATTTGTGAGGGAACTGCCACAGGGCTAGCCAAAGTAGCGTAGCTTCTTAGCCTCGTAGCTTCTTAGGCTAGCTTGTTAGCCTCAGCTAACTTAGCAGCGCTGAGCGAGGTGGGCGTGTTTAAGCAGCCAGGCTTCCTTCGCCCGCCTCTTTGCCCATTTTTGATTGTCCGGGAGTTGGGCGGAGTCAGGCACTGTCAAGATGGCGACGTCCAGAGTGGAGTATTTTGAGCTTCAAATCCACTCTTCAGAAACGGACGTGTGACGTCACGGTGACTACGTCCATTATTTTATACACTCTATGGATTGAGCTAACTGGAGTAGTTTCATGTCGTATCCGACAACAGGAGGCTTTTAACAGATGATGTCCTGATGTTAGCTTTGCTGCTGCTAACGTTAGCTGTCTGTAGTGTTGCCAACCGTCCCTTGAAAAACGGAATCGTCCCGTATTCAGAAATATAAGTATGCGTCCCGTATTGAGTTGAAAAGGGACGCACTTTGTCCCGTAATACCGTGAGAGTCAAAACTAATCTGTAAAATGACGATGGAATTAATGAACAACAGTGCCCTCTATATGAAAACTTACAGTAACATTCCTCGGCCCTCTCCTGCTCTGTGACCAATGAGCTGACAGCACATTCATACACGAGTATGACAATACAGAATCCGCTCATCTTATTGGTCGAGTTACTGCTGCTTGCCAAAGTAGATGGCGGAAGACAACAACACAACATGGGTGACAGTGACACACCTTCGAGCAGCAATGCGACTGGCAGCAGTAGTACTCCTCCGAAAAAAAAAAAGCAGAAACGGTTGCAAAAATACCGAGAGGACTGGGAAGCAGAAAACACATGGGTCGAAAAAGGGCGAGAAAATATCTATCAAGCGCACTACACTGTGTGCCAGCGCACTTTTTCCATAGCCCATGGTGGACTGACTGACCTCAAGCAACATGCTTCCAGTGGTGGGCACATACGGAACACAAGGCACAACCAAAGTAGGGGAACCCTGGACAAATTTGTTGTCCACCAGGCAACGCCAGAGGTAGATATGGTATGTAAAGAATGATTTTTTTTTTTTTTTAATCCTCTGATCAAGGTTAATATGGGGATGTGCAATAAATCATATACACAAACATATTATATTTTTTTGTGTAATAAACAAGTACAATTGATTGACAAGTACATTAAATAGCTAGATAATACATAAAAGTAATACACTGATGAATAATAGATAAAGAATACACACACAGCCTTACACATTTATTACAAGTCCAAACAGATATGCATAATTTTTACTGTACAGGTAGTTGATATACTACACTTTAACTATAAATATATACAGTAAAAATTATTTTTTCTAATTTACAGGTGACTGCTGCAGAGGTAGCCCATGTCTATCACACTGTAAAGCATGGTTTGAGCTATAACTCAGCTGACTGTGCTCTGAAGCTGACTCTCAGAACACTGAATGACTCCAGCATTGCCAAGAAGATGTCCTGTGGGAGGACGAAAGCTGAGGCAATTGTCACAGATGTCCTGTCTCCAAAGGCAATAGAGGAGGTGATCAAAAAATTGAAAAGTGGTGCAAATCCACTTCCATTCTCTCTTCACACTGATGCGTCAAATAAGGGAAACCGGAAAATGTTTCCCTTGGCTGTGCAGTTTTTCCACGTCAGAGAATGGGGTTGTCAACAAAGTAATAGATTTCGTTGAAAATCCAGATGAGTCTGGAAAGGTTTCTGTTTGAGAGATATTTATTTTTGATAAGTTAATTTTGTTATTTTGTATTAAAGTAAATTTCTGGATAATAACTTGTTTTCCATGTGTTCATATCATTCAAAAATATGCATCTAATTGAACTCAGGTTTAAATAGTTGAAAATTGTTTCACCCACAAAAAAAACGCTAAAACAAATCACGGCAGGAAGGTTGAAGGCAATCAGGTCGGCCGTCTCTGCCGATGAGGTGTCCCTTATTTATTTTTCAGGGAGTTGGCAACCCTAGCTGTCTGTCTCTCTTAGCTGCAGTCACTGATGTTTTCTAGACATCGTGATTTCCCAAAACTGAATAAATACCACACATAGCAAGACAAAACTGCTTTGCTAGCTCAATCATGTTGTAACTAAGATATCCGCTGGAAAAAATATTTTTTTCACGGACCGTTTATTGAGTTATTACAGACACCGCTAACGGCTAACGGCTAATTGCTAATGGCTAACAGCTAAAGATTAGCCCAGCTAATCAATAATAACCATGTTAATTACAAATCGTGCACACAGAAATAGTAATGTTTGTTCAATCATTGTGTTTATAGACTTTACAAACATCAAATTAGTCTATACGGTGATATAGTGACATGAAAAATGTGATATATATATATATGTATATGTATATAGTGAAACTGTTGGTTTTCTATGCTACTGTCTCTTCTTCTTCTTCTCTCAATTTATTGGCAGATTGCAACTTCCAAGTGCATACCGCCACCTACTGTACAAGAGTGTGTATTTATACTGCTACAGCCTCAGGGGGAGTGTTTGCAGCAGGGACAGCTCCTTTAAGTAACGCGGCTGTGGAAAACTCCCTGCTGGAGTCAGCGTTGTGACGTCAGCGACGTCTGCGGCGATGTATCCACGCACTTGCGTGCACTAACGACTTTGAGTTTCCGTGTGCTCCGCTGGCAGACAGTTGTCACGCTGCTCCAGCATCTCGCTTAAATGTCAGCTTCTTTGTGTGTACGTGTGTGTTGATGACAATGTAAGTACATCATTTTATGTTTGTATTTATGTTGTATTTCATCCACCCTGTGTTTATTACACGATGTTTAGTCCTGCAGCTGTATAATTTAACCTTACCGCGAGGTCCAATTCATTTCTATGGTGCCATGCCCTGTTCACGTGAATATTCATCTTTGTAGACCTTCTGGCGACAATCCGCTTCTGCCATTTGTGGTCTTACATTGCCACCCTTTGGCCACAATGTGTATTGCACTCGATTTTCCTTTTTATTATCCCAATGAGTACCTAGACTCCACTGTATTGTTCTGATATTACTTGCCATTTGCAGTAATTCTGTTTCCTTGTCATATTAGTGTTACTGAGTGCAATTATATTATATTGTTACATATATATATTGTTAATGTAACTTTATGTGTATATCCAACTATAGTGCAGTATTTTCTTCTATTACTTCAGAAGTCTGTACATTAATGTACCTATGTTTATCTAGTGTATAATTTGGCTTGTGCAGATTCTTCCTAATTGTATCACAACTGTTTATACTGTACATGCTTTAGTATAATGTGTCATTCAGTTTATACAGTATTTTAATTACCCCTTCTGTATATTTTATTTTACAGAAACCACACACACACCCACACACAGTGATCATACACCTGTCCTTTATTTACCATACATTTGATATGTATGCACCAACCCACTTTGATGCCTGAAATCAATAAATCTCTCAATATCACCCACGTCGCAGCTGTTCTCTGACCGGAGCACATAGCCAGTGAGGGGGCGACTAGCCATCAACACACACGTCCATTACAGCGGCTATGATTTAAGGCCCGCCCACTAAATCCAGAAAATTGAAACCTAGAAACACAGTTTGTGGAGCCTAGCTCCACAATTCCATTGTAAATGGTTGAAAGGCTTTTTTTTTTCACACATTCTGAGGAGTACTTTTATGACCTATTTAATGTGTTTAGAAGAATATAGCAGAATTTGCTTTACACGGACTTTAATGTTAAATACTAAGAGCAATCTATAATTCCTTCCCAGTTGCTATAGAATCAAACCTCTTGTTTGGAGCCATTGTAAAATGGATGAGAATGACAGAAAACATGTGTTGAGTAAGTTTTCTCTCATTACTTTGTCAAAAGACAGACCCCTGAGATGTAATCTCCTCAACATTACTTGAGATTCAGAAGTTAAATTGAATTAACTTTTAACAGTTATTTTATCCCTCTTAAATTGGTTTAACTTAGTTTGATGTTATTGTACAAAAAATTAAGAGGAATCCCTGCTGTCTAATCCAGGGATCCACTGAGAAGTCTTGAACTTTAATTTCAGAATCGGAAATGGATGTGGTCCAGCACAACACACAACAATCACAACAACAACAGATTTTCTGAAATCACTGCTACTACAGCCTTTATTGTTTCAGTGGTGCGGTGGATCCAGATTTTGCCAGGATGCTGACTGGCAGAGTGGACAGTATCTCTGCTTTTCACATGGGGGAGGTGCTCAATTCCCAGATTGGGAGAGTTAATCCTACTATATCCTGATAATACACCAAGAAAGACAATAGTTGTTAGTACAGTTGCTACTGCACAACAGAATGTATAATTAACCTTACAATGCTGTGGTGCTCAGTGTCCTCACACCCTGCAAGGTCCGTGGTTCAACCCCAGACTACTGCAGTCCAGTGCATTTGGGCTTCAGGATTTTTCAAGCTGTTTATTTCATATTTCTTCATTTCCAGCAATGATTTGAAACAGATTTCAGTTGTCATCATTCACACTATGTTTCTGCATGAAATGCATTATCCAGTTGACTTTGCACTGTAAAAAATGTTAAAAGCTTAATATTTCAAAAAGTATAAATCCTGGACAAGATAAAAGTAAATAAAATGAATGAGCTGAACATTTTAACATTTAACTGGTTTCTGTAGCTCCAAACATGCAAGAGGATTCAACTTGAAGATAAATTTTCTGCAGAAAACGTAGGTTTAATGAGAACATGGGGAACTGATGGTTGCCTGTTTGATTCCTGTCTAAGGCTACTACTTATGTTAATACTACTGCTGCTTTTAATGCTACTGCTGCTATTCTTGCAGCTGGATACCAGTTTTAAAGTATACCATGATTTTAAAGTTGACAGTTATCATACCATGTACATTATGATATTGAAAAAAAATGCAACTGGACAGACTGGATGGACCTTTATTTTAGTCATTTTCAAAACGGAGCCTTTTTCCCCCCACATACTTTCATTTAAAAATGGTTTCAACTTTCAATTATAGTAATAAATCCTTTATTCAATCAAAAATAACCCATTGGTTTCATTAAACAATAGGTCAATCTGACTGATAATAATAATAATTGTTTAATATTATTGCTGTACTCTCTGAGATGGTTAATGTTAAGTGAAAATCTTTAACTGTTGCAACTCTACTACTAAGGCTACTTCTACTACTACTACTACTACTACTACTACAACCCTTCTGCTGCTTATTAACACTGTATTCAGCGCTATTTTTGAATTATCACTGTTTTAAAATACTGTTTCATCTGCCTCTGTTTCTGATGGTTTTGGACTTGTCTCTCATCAATTAATGAGACCACTCTGCAATGTGGTAGTTATTGTGCATGTCAGTTGTTTGCCTCTTTGGTATGGTGATTGGAGGTTCAAATCCTGTCCACTTCAACTATTTCTAAACCTTACATGATTCATTGAATTATCAATCAGACCTGCAGCACTGTCTGACTGAATTTAAAGAAATACCTCACCCACAAAATGACCACTTAATGTTACCTTGAATTTGTGAAGGAAACATTGTTTTTTTTTCCCCCCACATATCTTCACAGAAGAACATATTGATTTGTTAACTGATTGTGTGCAAAACCACATCAAAACTTCCTCCTACACGACTAATCCAAATAATCCAAGTCTCATTCATCCAATTGTGCCTACCAAACAAATGCATTTTCATTAAAACCTCACTATCTAAAACTAAACTGAAAGTGAAATGTATGCTCTCTTCAAAGCCAGACTCCAATAAGATACTTTTTTTTTTTTTTTCTTAGCAAAAATAGCTTTGTTGGTGAGGCACGAAATGAGACTTGGATTACACTGTGTTGTGTGAGTTGGGTGAAAGTTTGTAAATAGGTGTTGTTGTTTTTTTAAGATTATTTTTGGGGCTTTTGCCTTTAATAGACAAGACAGATTGAAATGGGGTGAGAGAGAGTGAGTTGGGGGTTGACATGCAGCAAAGGGTTGCAAGCCGGAGTCGAGCCTATGACCGCTGCAGCGAGGCATCGCCTCTGTACATGGGGCGCTGGCACTATCCACTATGCTACAGACGCCCCTGTAAATAGGTGTTTTGATATAGAATACACAGGAAGACAATCCAGGCACTTCAAAAATATAGAAAACAAGGAGATAAGTATTAAAAAGCTAAATCATTAAAAGAGCCAACATGTTTCAGCAGTGTTGATAAGTTACTCTACTGTGGTGACACATCAACTCTGATTCTAATGCTTTTAACACTGCATTGAGTTACTGAACGTTAACACTGGAGGCTCATATAACTCTAATAAGTGTTAATTTTACACACTACTGTGTTGATGAGTCAAATCCTAACAGTCATTAACACTACACAGATAAATATGTAGTGTTATTTTTACACCTTTTTAGTGTCAAATTGCATCGATCTATAATAATTAAATAATACTTTGAAAATGTACCATTGAATAAAAACAAGTTACCACAAAAAATGCATTTAACTACTTCATTTTTCACAGTTATGCTGTCGGGGGCATTTTGCCCCTGGTGGGGTTTCCCAAGGCAAATTGGTTCTGGGCGAAGGGTCAGACGAAGAAAGGTTCAAAACACCCTTCATGATGGAGAAGAACAAGGATCCGTGTACCCAGCCCGGAGGGTTACCGGGGCCCCGCCCTGGAGCCAGGCCCCGGCCCGTGGGCGAGCGCCTGGTGGCCGGGCTTTCACCCGTGGGGCCCAGCTGGGCCCAGCCCGAACCGGCTACATGGGCTCGTCCCCCTGCAGGCCCACCACCCGCAGAGGGATCCAGAAGGGTTCGGTGCAGTGTGCATTGGGCAGCAGACCAAGGCGGGGGCCTTGGCGGTCCGATCCTCGGCTACAGAAGTTGGCTCTTGGGACATGGAATGTCACCACTCTGGCGGGGAAGGAGCTGGAGCTGGTGGAAGAGGTTGAGTGCTACCGGCTAGATATAGTCGGCCTCACTTCGACACATAGTTCTGGCTCTGGAACCCAAGTCCTTGAGAGGGGGTGGACCTTCTCCTTTGCTGGAGTTGCACCGGGTGAGAGGCGGAGGGCCAGGGTGGGCTTTCTGATAGCCCCCAGACATCTCTGCCTGTACGTTGGGGTTTACCCTGGTGGACGAAAGGGTTGCTTCCCTGCGCCTTCGGGTCGGGGAACGGGTCCTGACTGTTGTCTGCGCTTATGCGCTGAACAACAGCTCAGAGTACCCGCCCTTTTTGGAGTCCTTGGGACGGGCTGGACAGTGCCCCAACCGGGAACTCCATCGTTCTGCTGGGGGACTTCAACGCTCATGTGGGCAATGACAGCGGGACCTGGAGGGGCGTGACTGGGAGGAACGGCCTGCCCAATCTGAACCCGAGTGGTGTTCAGTTATTGGACTTCTGTGCGGGTCGCAGTTTGGCCATAACTAACACCATGTTCAAACATAAGGATGTCCATCGGTGCACGTGGCACCAGGACAGCCTAGGTCGCAGGTCAGTGATTGACTTTGTAGTTGTATCATTTGACCTGTGGCCATATGTTCTGGACACTCGGGTGAAGAGAGGAGCAGAGCTGTCAACTGATCACCACCTGGTGGTGAGTTGGATCAGATGGCGGGGAAAGACGCTGCACAGACCTGGCAGGCCCAAATGAACAGTGAGGGTCTGCTGGGAATGCCTGGCGGAAGAACCTGTCCAGATGGTCTTCAGTTCCCCCCTCCGGGAGAGCTTCGACCGCGTCCCGAGGGCAGAGGGGGACATTGAGTCCGAATGGGCCTTGTTCCGCTCTGCCATTGTCGAGGCAGTGGCTGCAAGCTGTGGCTGCAAGGCCGCTGGTGCCAGTCGCGGCAGCAATCCCCGAACCCGCTGGTGGACACTGGAGGTGAGGGGAGCCGTCAGGCTGAAGAAGGAGGCCTACAGGGCATGGTTGGCCTGTGGGTCTCCGGGAGCAGCTGACGGGTACCGGCGGGCCAACCGGAGCGCAGTGGCGGCGGTCGCGGAGGCAAAAACTCGGGCATGGGAGGAGTTCGGTGAGGCCATGGAGGAAGACTATCAATCGGCTCCAAAGAGGTTCTGGCAAACCGTCCGGCGCCTCTGGGTGGGGCGGGGAGCTGCTGACGTCAACTGGGGACATTGTCGGGCAATGGAAGGAATACTTTGAGGAGCTCCGTATTCCAGTGAGGAAACAGAGCCGGGGGTGTCGGGGGCGGGTCGTCCAATTTCTGGGGCAGAAGTTGCCGAGGTAGTGAAACAACTCCAAGGCAGCGGAGCCCCGGGGGTGGATGAGATTCGTCCTGGATATCTCAAGGCTCTGGATGTTGTAGGGCTGTCCTGGTTGACACGCCTCTGCAACATTGCGTGGACATCGGGGGCAGTGCCTCTGGAGTGGCAGACCGGGGTGGTCCCTCTGGTCCCCATCTTCAAGAAGGGGGACCAGAGGGTGTGTTCCAACTACAGGGGGATCACACTCCTCAGCCTACCTGGTAAGGTCTACTCCAGGGTGCTGGAGAAGAGGGTCCGGTTGATAGTTGAACCTCAGATTGAGGAGGAGCAATGTGGTTTTCGTCCCGGACGCGGAACCATGGACCGGCTCTTTGATGGGAGTTTGCCCAACCGGTCCACCTGTGTTTTGTGGATTTGGAGAAGGCTTACGACCGTGTCCCCAGGGGCATCCTGTGGGGGGTGCTCCGGGAGTATGGGGTTGGTGGCCCCTTGCTAAGGGCCATCCAGTCCCTGTACCGAAGGAGCACGAGTCTGGTTTGCGTGGCCAGCAATAAGTCGGACCTGTTCCCAGTGAGGGTTGGACTCCGCCAGGGCTGCCCTTTGTCACCGGTTCTGTTCATAATTTTTATAGACAGAATTTCTAAGCACAGCCGAGTGGTGGAGGGTGTCGGGTTTGGTGACGGGAGGGTCTCGTCCCTGCTTTTTGTGGATGACGTGGTCCTCCTAGCTCCATCGAACAGTGACCTCCAGCTCTTGCTGGGACGGTTCTCAGCCGAGTGTGAAGCGGCTGGGATGAGAATCAGCACCTCCAAGTCTGAGGCCATGGTCCTCAGCCAGAAAAGGGTGGATTGCCCACTCTTGGTCAGGGGGGAGGTCCTTCCTCAGGTGGAGGAGTTTAAGTATCTCGGGATCTTGTTCACGAGTGAGGGTAAGATGGAGCGGGAGATTGACAGGCGGATTGGGGTGGCGTCAGCAGTGATGCGGGCGCTTAACTGGTCCGTTGTGGTGAAGAGGGAGCTTATTTTATTTATTTTTTTTTTTAATGCGTGGTTGTGACCATCACCCACCCTCCCTGGAGACTAGCCTATCAGCCTTTATTGGAAAAGCTTCCTAATATGAGCCAGAGAGGGCCGTGAACCCAGGTGTGTCAAGGGGAAAGTAAGGAACAAGCAAGGGGGAGGGGGCAGGTGCTTAAGTCCTGAGTTATATAGTGACAGTGCATGCGGAGGAGAAGGAGGGAAAACAAACAAACAAATAAACAAACAAACAAAGGGATAAACAGGCAGTGTAGCTGATGTATTGTGGTCTTGAGGTGGTTGTGCTCCATGCAGATTATCAGAAATAAACATATACGTGTCTACTATACTGTACTGAAAAACAAAAACAAAAGAGAAGTCTATACTGAACACCAAAAATGTGAGAGTCTTGGTGGAGGGGGAAAGCCCGACTGTAGAGAAGAGAGAGTGCTTTGTGGAAGGTTTCAGAAGCAAGTGGGCCCCTTTGAAGTGATCCCATCGGTTCTTTGCGATGCGTCACGGGGCTGAAGTAACGAACATGCATGCGTGAATTTGAACCCTCCCAATGTGTTTATGAAAACCAACACCAGGGTCCAGGGCCGGCCCTGCGGGGGAAGGGGGGCGGCCCGTCACCCCAAGATCACAGGAGTGCCCAGACCCCACGACCAGGGAGCCACAAAGGCGGCAGGACACCCCGCAGGCCCCAGGACCCGGGGCGGCAACGGCCGCCCCCCCCAGAGAGCCAGAGACACACCCCAGACAGGCGGGACAGGAGGGCCCACCCACCCACCGCCCGATGCGGACCGCCCCCAACCCCCCAGAAAAGGATGGGCCGGGGGGCAGCATGGAGGGCTACCGGACACCACTGTCCCATAGCCTGCCCCATCATGAAGCTCCCCAGTCCATCCGTGATCTGCGCCTCTTAGAGTGAGTGTATGTGGTGCGTTAAAAACTGTGGAATGTGTGTGGAGAGTGAACAAAATGTGGTTTAGGAGGCCAGGCCAGTGTGGGCCCGGCCCGAAGGCCGGAGGGCTGGATGACAGGGGCCAGAAGGCGGCGCCAACCAGACCCCGGCGCCACGAGGCCCCCAGCGCCCATGGACAGCGGGCCAGGCGGGCCCCATGGAAATCCAACAGGCCCCCACCCAACCCCGCCCCCCAAGCAACTGCAGCGCCAGGCCCCCGCAATGGTCCCGACCCGGGTCACACCGCCCGCAGCAAACCGACCCCCAGCAGAAGGGCGAGACGCGCCACCAAGGGGGACCGGCCACGCCGCCCCCGGCCCAGGGAGCACGAGGAGACCCCGCCGCCTCCGGGCACACAGGGCGAGCAGTCCAGACGCACCCGCCCCCAGGGGAAACCGCCCGACCCCGCGACCCCACACAGAGCCAGGGCGCAGGCCCGGATTCAAGGGGGAGAAGGTGCACCTAACACATGCTTAAGACCTTGAAATCTGATGAACCGCTGTGGTATATTGTGGTGTGAGAGATAGAGGGAATAGGGGTTACATCATTAACAGAAACAGAAACAGGTTACATATGACACAACAGTCTTTCTAGACTTGTAATATTTATATGTACAGGTGGCATATGCTCACAGGCTGAGTGGCACTATACAGACATGTTTAGTGAGAGAATAAATGGTGACCATTTTTTCTGTAAAGTATGTTAATTGATTTCTGTGGCCGGCAGAAATTTTCTCCAGCGAAATATGTTCTACAAGGAGATTCAGCCAATGGTTGATGTTGAGGGTCTGTTTATCGTTCCAATTGACTAGGATTGTTTTCTTGGCGATGGCGAGAGCTACAAGAAGAGAGTTGCGGTGGCTGTTCGGGAGGTCAATTGTCATCAGGTCACCAATTAAGCACAGGTTGGGAGATAGTGGGATCCTGCAGTCCAAAATGGAGGAGAGTTTTTGAGTGACTGTTGACCAGAAGTGCTGGACGGGTGAACATAACCAGAGTGCATGAAAGTAGGTGTCTGCAGTGTTCTGAGTACACTGAGTGCATGTGTCAGATTGACTAAAGCCCATTCTATTCATCTTTTGTTGGGTGATGTGTGTTCTGTGGAGTACTTTAAATTGGATAAGTTGTATATTAGTGTGTCTTGTCATCTTAAATGTATTTTTGCATATCTGAGTCCAGAAGTCAGGGTCCGGTGAAACACCCAGCTCCTTTTCCCATTTTAAAATTGGTAAATGAATAGAGCTGGTCTTTGACAGTAATTTATAAATCTTGGAAAGGTTCTTCTTATTACTCGGAGAAAGCTTTGTAATATGTTTGGCAAATTCTGGTGGCTGCAAAGTGTCCTGAGGCGCTGGAATTCTCTTCTTGATTGTTTTTATCAGTTGTAAATATTGTAGAAAATTTCCATTTCTTATTTCAAAAGTTTAAGTAAAATAAGTTTGTGTATGTCATAAGTATATTGTCTTGGAAAAGGTGATGGAGATGAGTTACTCCCTTCAACTCCCATGTGCTAAAATGGAGAGGTCTTTTGTTGATTTCAAAATCCGGGTTGTGCCAGATTGGAGAGAGCAAGCAAGGTTCTATCTGAGAGTTTGTGATTTCTAGTGTTTTCCACCAGGCTGACAAGGTGGAAGCAATCATTGGGTTCTTAAAACAGTTATGACGTTTGAGTGTAGTGGTGATAAACGGGAGGTCAGAGAGTTTTATATTGTTGCAGTCCGCCTGTTCTAGTTCGAGCCAGGAGTTGTAGTCTTCGTTAGGGTATAACCATTTCAATAGGTATTGTTGCTGGTTAGCCAAATAGTAATGTTTAAAGTTAGGAGCGTCCAAACCCCCTTCCAGTTTGTTTTTCTGAAGGGTGCTTAGGCTAATTTTTGCTGTTTTGTTCTTCGAGTAAAATTTTATAATAGCAGAGTCTAATGACAGGAACCATTTCGATGTGGGAGTGAATGGAATCATGGAAAAAAGATAGTTAATTGGGGTAGAATTTTCATTTTAACTGTGGCTATTCGACCCAGGAGGGATGGGAAGATTATTCCAGCGCTTCAGGTCACCACAGATCTTATCTAGCAGCGGGCTAAAGTTCAGGTGAACCAAGTCTGATAGTTTGGATGAAATATTTATGCCAAGATATCTTATGTTGCCCACAGGGAGAGAAAATTTTTGGTCTGCAGGATTCCAAGAGTTCTCCGTTATTGGCAGTATTGTCGATTTGGACCAGTTGATGGAGTAGTCCGAAAGTTTAGAAAAATTTGTTATGAGATTAAATACTTCATGTAAAGACGATTTCGGTTCTTGTAGGTAAAGTAAAATGTCGTCGGCATATAGATTAATTTTATGCTCTGAATTGGCGGAATGGATACCTATGATCTTGCTGTTCTGACGAATTGCCATAGCCAATGGTTCGATGAATATTGCAAACAGTAGAGGTGAGAGTGGGCACCCTTGTCTGGTACCTCTCTGCAAAGTGAAGCTTTTAGATGTGATCCCATTGGTGGTGACTGTGGCCTTAGGGGAATTATATAAGGCTGATACCCACTGGATAAATGACTCTCCAAAGCCAAATCCACTTAGGGTGGCAAATAGGAAGGACCAGTTGACCTTGTCAAAGGCTTTTTCTGCATCAAGTGACAGAACAATTGCTTTTGTATTAACACGTTGTGCTTTACTTATCAAATTAAGAACTCTTCTGACGTTATTACTTGAGTGTCTGCCATTAATGAAGCCCGTTTGATCATTATGAATTATTGTTGCAATTATTTTCTCCAGTCTAGAAGCAAGTGCCTTTGAGATAATTTTGATATCACTGTTAATTAGTGAAAGAGGACGGTAGCTAGAAGGAAGTGTGGGGTCTTTGTCTGGCTTTAGTAATAATTTGATTGCTGCTGTATTCATGTGAGGTCTTATACTTCCGGTCTTTTTGATCTCTGTCACTGTCCTGATGAAAAGTGGTGCTAATATTGTCCAGAAATGTTTTATAAATTCAGCAGGAAAGCCGTCTGGACCTGGAGCCTTACCTGTTGGCATTTTGTCTAATGCGCTCTGCAGGTCATTAACAGTCAGGGGGGCATCTAAAATATTTCTGTGTTCCGTGGATAATTGAGGTAAGTTTAGGTTGTTGAGAAAAGCCTGAATATCTTCTGGATTTGGATTGTTTACTGTTGAATATAGGTTATGGTAGAAAGAATAGAAAATCTGATTGATCTCCTGAGGGGATTGTGTGTAATTTCCGGACGGCTCCTGGATTGTTGTTATCAGAGATTTTTCTTTATTACGTTGGAGCTGATTTGCCAAAAATTTTCCTGATTTGTTACTGTGTTCAAAGTTATTATATCTTAGTTGCTGTATAATAAATTCAGTTTTCTTTGATAGAATATTGTCCAATTGTGATTTTGTACACTGTAATTGGGTCCATACCTGATCACTTGGATTGTTCGCATATTCCTGTGTTAGTTGTTTAATTTTTTCCTCAATGTTTTTTTCCGCTTGCAATTCCTGTTTCTTCTTGTAGGAGGAGTATGATATAATTTTTCCTCTGATTACTGCCTTTCCAGCCTCCCATATTAAAGATGGATAAATTTGGAGAGTCATTATCTTCAAGAAAGTTTGCCCACTCCCGTCTCACCATCTTATCAAAGTCTGGGTCTTTAAGTAAAGAGATATTAAAGCGCCATGTTGGGGACCGTCTATGGATGGTTTCTATTTGCAGATTGAGTGATATTGGCGCATGGTCGCTGATAATGATCGGGTGTATTTTTGTGGTAATTTTTTGTGAGATGGAGTTATTTAAGAGAAAAAGGTCAATTCTTGAAAATGAGCGATGCACAGGAGAGAAGAAAGTATATTCCCTCTTCAATGGGTATTTGAGTCTCCAGCCATCGCCAAGCCCAAAATCATCCATATATTCCTGTATTACCTTAGCCGATTGTGATTGCGTTGTGTGTATTGAGTTACTAGATTGGTCTAATGAAGCATTTAGGACTGTGTTAAAGTCTCCTCCAATTATAGTTGTCAAGCTGTCTGATAGGTAAGATAGTAGAGAGAAGACTGTGTGAAAGAAGGCTGGATCATCATTATTAGGGGCATACAGATTAACAATTGTATATAATTTGTTAAAGATTGTTGCCTGAATAATGATGTAGCGGCCTTCTGGGTCTGTTACCGTGCTGTTTAAAGTGAATGGTAGTCTCTTGTGGACCATGATAGAGACACCTCTTTGTCTGTTGTTATAGCAGGATGAAAAGATTTGATTAAAATTTGGATCTTTAAGAGATTTTTCTTCTGACTTTAGCAAGTGGGTTTCTTGTAGGAGGAAAATATCTGTTTTCAATTTTGTGACAAAGTCCATCACTTTAATTTTCTTAGCCTGTGAGCGGATGCCATGTACATTCCAGGAAACCAAGTTTAGGTGTGACATTGACAAAGTGGGGGTTTTATCATACTGTGTGAGGGTATGGAAAATAATCTGTGTGTGTTTCTATGTGAGTTTCTATCTGCGTGGATTTTGCATGAGTAGATGTAATTGTTAAGTGTATGTATTACAGTCAACCGATGTGTCATGGTGAAGCATCGCAGAGTTATGGAGCAGAGCATCAGAATATATATATAAGCACGTTTAACAACCAGAAGTGCCTGCGTGTAGTGGTATTCACAAACCTGAAAAACAAAGGGGTTACATGGAGTGTATTTGTGTGTGAGGTGAGGGAGGGGGATTGAGTGAGAAGGGGGTTGGGACATGAAGGAGGGAGAAAAATTGAGAAGGAAAGGGAGAATACTGGGTGGGGTGGTGTGTGAAGTGTACATTCACACCCTGTGAGATTTTTTTTTTTTCTTTCTTTTTGCTAAGTCAGTGTTATGTTCATTATGTACACATATATAACCATACATTCATATGTACATACATATACACCTGCATACATACATACATTCACATAGATATATACATACATATACACACACATATATATATATTATATATATATACATATATATATATATATATATACCCGGGCCCCACAATTAATTGCATTGCAATCACAGGAATGCTTAATTATCTCTTGCAGGAGAAATGTGTAATAATACCATTTTGAATGAAATATACATGCCTATATTTATTTATTTGTTTCAAGAATAGTGCAGCCCCAATATATATACATGCATACACACATCTTTGGATCTTTTTTTATATTCCTTTGATAATATAATTAAGCTATGGTTCTACTTTGTTTTGTGGTTTTAGGGGCACTTATCTCACTTAGAAGAGCCATGGGGTGGTGGTAGAGTTGCGGAACAGTTGACCATCTATGTATAATTTGTCTACCACAAGAGAGGTCCTATTTCCCTTCTGCCTGTGCTCTTTTATAGGATATAACACTTTCCGCCTCTCGTTGATTTCCCTGGGGAACTGATCGTTCATACCGAACGAAGTGCCTTTCAGCTCTCGTCCTTTACTTTTAACGAACATTTTCTGCTGATAATGTTCGAATTTGGCGATGATGGGACGAGGACGCTGACCTGCTCGGGGACCGTGCCTGTGGACGCGGTGAAAGGTGATGTTGTTGACAGTCTCCGTCGGGATCTTGAGGGCCGTCACCATAAACTTTTTTAAATGGACTTCTGGATTGTCTGGTGTGCTCTCCGGGATGCCAGAAATGATTAAATTGTCTCTCATACTTCTGGACTGTACGTCGAGGACAGTTTCCTTCAGGAGTTTATTTTCCTTGTTGAGGAGATCTACATCTGACGTGACCGCCGCTAAGGTGGAGCGGAGTTCAGCGTTGTTTTGCTGCAGGTCGCTAATCTGCCGGTAAGTGAACTCCAAGCTTACCTTCAGGTCTTTTATCTCCTGGTGAAGCAGGCCGAGCACTTCTAGCTTCTTGTTGATGGATTCCAAGACGCTAAATTCGGAGGATAATAAGTCCTGCGTATCGGTGGCTGAGTCGGTCTTCTTCCTCTTATTGGGGTTGTCGGCAGGGCCCTCCATGACGCACTCGTAGTAGTAATGATCGATAAAGTCTTCTAAGTCCTCCACTCTGGCTGATGGTGCAGGCTGGAGTTGTCACCCGTTAGGTAATTATATTTGTTTGGCTAGTTTGTTGATATCTGATCTAGCAGCTAGGCGCCGCCATGTTGAATCTCAAAATCTCACAGTGGTCTCGCGGTCTCACGCTGTCATCTCACGCTCTCCTCCCATCTCAGCACCTCCAAGTCTGGTCCGTTGTGGTGAAGAGGGACCTTAGCCAAAACGCGAAGCTCTCGATTTACCGGTTGATCTACGTTCCAATCCTCACCTATGGTCATGAGCTCTGGATAGTGACCAAAAGGATGAGGAGCTCGGACATCCGGGTGGGACTCTGAATAGAGCCGCTGCTCCTCCACATTGAGAGGAGCCAGTTGCGGTGGTTCGGGCATCTAGTAAGGATGCCACCCGGATGCCTCCCTTGAGAGGTGTTTCGGGTGTGTCCACCCGGGAGACCTCGGGGCCGCCCCAGGACATGCTGGAGGGACTACATCACCCGGCTGGCCTGGGAACGCCTCAGGGTGCCTGCGGAAGAGCTGACGGAAATGGCTGGGGAGAGGACTGTCTGGGCTTCTTTGCTGAGGCTGCTGCCCCCGCGACCCGGACCCGGATAAGCGGAGGACGACGACGATTTTTAATTGTACAAAAGCACCTTTTCAAGACGCATTAACATTTGTATTTTCAACCTTTAGTTGTACAAAAGCACTTAACTGTACACGTGCTGCACTTAAAAAAAAGTGAATAGTTGTGCCATGGGTGTGCCTGCCGTGCTAGGCACCCCAGTACAACAACTTGTTCACATGCACCACTTTAAAACCTTTGGAAAAACACAAGCCACAATGTAACAGTAAGGTCGCGTAACAGTGTACTTGCCGTGCCATTACGGAGCTCCAAGTGAAATGTAAATATAACATCTCTGAGGTAGATGGTTGCAGATGTGCCTGCCGTGCCTAGCAACTGATCTCAAGTCTGCATAAAAATATTACATAAAAAACAACAGTTAACTTTTGGTCAGCCTAACAATGCCACCACTTTAGAACACTGACCTTAGGTCTGCATGAAATGGCAATATGGAACATTTAAGGCGGTATCTGTTGTACCATACTTCATTTGAACATCAAATGGTTTGAAGTAAAAAAGATCTTCTATGTGCAACATTTTTAGAACCTTGTCTGGATGCAGCTTGACCTTAAAGGCATGGTAATGGTTATCAAAACACATGGTTTCCATCATTTTTCCACAGAGCAAAACACAGTCATCTTTTACAACAATCGTGTCAATCTTACAAAATACAGGCATCTCACATGCTACCTCAGTACATATAATGAAGTCACGACGGTACTCTGCACCATGATATTTAATCCATTTGGCAGAAAATACACTGGTTAACAAAATAGTTCCAAATTTTCTGTTTTAACTCAAAAAGTGTCACCATCTTTCCTGGACCTAAAATTAATCTTTCCCTGCTAAAAGATTCATGATACATTGCCATATAACTTTGGTGCTTTTTGGCTGTTTGTACAGTCTGACAGTGCTGTGCATGTGCATCAACAGTTCTTAAAACAACTTCTGGATCATCTTCACAGAATACAGTTTGAAAACAGTGTTTCTCAAGAAGACAGAAATGACAGTAATATTGAGCCCCAAATGACTCCACAAAGCCAAACAGACCATGCAAACCAAGATTGTTGCCAGTGACCTGAACTACAGTACCATGAATCGCATGTTCAAAAATTGGAATTTGAAGTCCCTCTGTCTCAGGCACTTTCAGATCATTATTAAGTGGTTCAAGTAGCAAATTAAAGCTGTATCGCTTGATGTCCTGTGCATGGAATAGAGCACACAAATGAATATTAATCAAAGATGAATTAAAGATTGGGGGGAAATTTCTTAGAGTAAAATATATAGCACCTAATTTATGTAGACCCCTTTTGGGTCCCAAGACATTTGCAGTTTCAAAGACGTCATCTTTTTCTACAGAAAATAGGGGACTTTCTTTAAAATAGGTGGCATCTCTCAAATCTGCATACACACCTTGAACATGTCTGCAAATTCTTTTTTTTGTCAAATACTCTTCAGTGTTTCCAAAATGGGAACATATGCAAACATATCAGCTAAAATGACTTGGTCATATGTCCCAGTAGTTTTGTTTCTTTTGCTGTTGAATCTTGTGCCAAGCACTTTTTGAACAGGCTCAACAAGTCCCCATTTCTCTCTTAAGTGTTTGTTTAGTTTTGCTTCTGAATTTAAAGGTGTGAATGGATTTTCCAACGTTTGGAAAGATTGTTCTATTTTGTTCCTATTTTCTGTATTGTTTGGAGACGAGCACTGTAAAGCTACATCCTTTGCCTGACTGTGAATCTCAAAAATCTCAAAAATCACTTCTTCCATGGATGAGACAAACCTCTTAACATTAGACTGACTTAATCCAGCTGCTCTGAGTTGTGCAATAGCAGTAGCACACATATTTTAAGTGCTGCTACTGGACTGGTCAACAGGGTAGATGTTGTGGCTGTCTCCTCTACATTAGCTGTCACCAGCTCTCCTTCATCACCAAGGTCTGCTCTGCTTGAATTGATATCATTATTAACTTGTTGGTCAATATTGTCAGTGTCTTTGGTGTTTAAATGTTTCCTATACCCAGAAAACGTTCCAAGCACACAGCCACATCCAGTCTGCGTACATTTAAGGCGAAGATTTTTTCCATCCAAGTAACCATGAACTACTCGTAAATGCCTAACAAGTGTATTTGCGCAAGTTAACTCAGTCTGACAAACAAAACACTTCATGTCAAACGGATCCGTTCAAGTACTAATGAAGCAACCTAGTCCGAACTTCTGCGACACGGGGACTTTGCCAACATTTATGTTGTATACAGTGGTCTGGATGAACATGAACATGTTGTACAGCATGGGGTTGTATGTGGTGGCAAAAACATAATGCGCATTAAACAGTTCGTCAAAGGCACCAAGTGAGGAGGCCAACCTGCAAGCGATGGCATTTTTGTCAAGTACCATAAAGAACTGGTGGACTGCTTTCTTCCCTCGTCCTACAGCCAGGAGGTAGGGTTGTGTGCTTGTCGTGATGGAATCAAGATGTTCTTGGATGTTGGTTCCTGTCTGAGAAAACAAAACACATGGCAAGACTATTACAATTACATGGTTGTAAAATTACACAAAAAAATAAAATTAGCTTCCATGTGTATATATAGTATTTAACTGTGTGTATGTGATCATGATCTGCAAAACCGAGGCTCCCTCAGTGAAACATCCTCGAATAAAACATTAAACAAAATTAGGAGCAAATACAAACCTTCTTGAAGACCATGAGATGCTTCTCTGCTTGGGAAGCAAACACCTTTCCTGGTCTCTTACAACCTTGGGCAGAGGGGGGAATCAGGTGTAACAGCAGCAAAATTGATGAGAGGTCACTATCCCAGCCTGTAACAACACAAACTTGATGTTAAGTGGACCTCTCTCTTTTTTTCTTTCTTTTTTTTTTTTTTTTTTTTTTTTTTTACAAAATACCAAAAAGACAGCAGTTCTATATGATCATAAGCTCTCTATTTTTACTGACCTATTTTTAATAAACATCACCAGACACTGTTTTCTAAAACATCTCACATTTGGTGCTATTACGCCACCAGGCCAGAGTAGAGCTTAGATTCTCTGCCCGAGCCCCACCCCTCTGACGGGTCCAGGCCGGGCCCGTCAGAGAGATAGATAGAGAGAGGCTTTCTGTGACTCCAACAAAATATGCCCTATTCAATACATTGACAGGCAATGACAAATTGTCATTAACTTATTGCGCTATAAAAACACGATGAAATTATGAACCTACCCATGTTTAAAATGAACTGTTGAAGTGAAAAGAACTGACGGGAACAGACGAGTGGAGTTGATGTTTAACCGGCGCGGAGAGCGCAGGACAAATGCACTGCCTGTGTGGACAGCAGTGGCGATTATTATAAGACTGCAAGGGAAGCTCAGCTCCCCCTAAAATGTCAAAAAATGTGTTTACATTTCATTGACTAAATATGCGCTAGAGTGCGTTCAACCTTTATTCAGAATCAGCTACTTATCACAGGTCACTGACGCAACTTTCTTCTCATTCATTCCCGTAGCGTCACAGTGCATTAAACAGTGTAGAAGCTCAGTGTCCAAAGACTTCAATGGGGAAGCATAGAGTGGGTTGTTCCACTGCAGCGAAACTAGACAGTCATTGGATAAATGCTCAGCTTTGTCCCGCCCATCGGACGCTCAGCGTCTCTGGGGGTCTATGGGGCAGTGGGCGGGCCTCGGCTGGCCTGGACACTGGGCTTCTGCATGATGATTGGATGATCTGTTTGAGGCTGAATCCCTTGATTGACAGCGAAATGAGCGAATCAGCGATCTTGAAAGATAAACCACCACCGGAGCGATTTTCAAGTTTCATTCCGTTGTTCCGAGTTGGTGTGTGGAGACTTTTCCAATCCTCTTAGTGACTTTTTCTTTGTTAAAAACGACTAGCGACAAATCTAGCATGTTTTTCTGGTGTTATTGGAGACTGTACTCATGTTTGGAGACTCTGACTTCTGTCACTCTGCAGTTACTGTCCCCAACGAGCAGCGGATACTGCTGTGAGCCCTCCACCGTCCCAAAGCACTCACAGGCAGTCACACTACCAGCCCCAGCTAGCGAGCGAGCTAGCAAGCTGCACATAATGGCAGACAATTTGAATTTAGAGTTAAACAGCAGGGCAGATCAACAGATTGATTTGGTCCAAAGGGTGGGGAAAAGTAACAGGTCTTTTAACCCATCTGAAAATCTTTGAGGTGTGTTTTGCTGTGGTTCTATGGCATGAGTGTGGTTGAAAAACAGCTTCAATTAAATGCTCCTTTTATAAGTTACTGTCTCGCTACAATATGACAACTTTTATGATATAAACTTAAAGTGAGCTTCCCCTGTTTGAAAGACAAGCAACCGCCACTGGTGGACAGTCAAGCGCCTGCTGCGAGTACACTCGCAGGATTTCCACGGCACTAACGCGATGTGTCCTTAGTGTTAATTATAACAGCCAACTTATTGAAAAATGTCGGGTTTAAATCGGGCACGGGCCGTTAATTACAGTTACTTCTGCTCCTCCATGACATGCAATTATAAAAAAAAAAGAAAGAAAAAGGGGGAGGGGGTGGATTTGTACGTCATGCTGGTGCTCCTAGTTAAAAAACTATGTCGCACAGCCTCCAAAAAAGGTCGCAAAATGTGACCAATTAGGCGCAGTCTGAAGCCCTGTCTGGGACTCACATTAGCCTACCTGCGTCCACCGTAACCACTCAAACAGATGATGTTTATGATTACAGCAACGTGCCTCAGCACATCTCAGAAATATAACCAAGTGTCTCTTTTTACTGTGTGACTTCACATTAACGCAAATGAGAAAACAAAGTTGGAGACAACAGCTGCTATAGCTGATGGTACATCACGCACTGCGACAGTGAGCAGCAGTTGCTGTTATCTTTACCGTAGGCTAGACGAAAAATCACTCCAAAAGCAATTATGATCCCACTTTACATTTTGCTGAAACAACGTTACGAGCCATCTAAACTGATGTAGGTCACAGAGCAGACCAAGCTTGAGGGGTGGCACGTGGTCTATTTCTCAAACTGCTTCCCAAAACTGAATACAGCTTGTTGTTACATCACATCATTTACCGCAGTATATCAGTCCTTCCAGAAAAATGCAGAGTTTTTTTGTGATTGTTGCGGGCAAAAATCCTTGATTATGCGGCATGTTTTCTTAAAAAATGAGATGAAATATGCAGGATATTTATGCAATTTTATGCAATGAAATTGTAAAAATTGCAGCAGCTTGCAAAAATTGTGGGAACTTGCAAAAACTGCGGTTTGATGAAAAAGAGAAAAAAAGTTATTCCCCCAACACCCTGTTCTCACTAGGCTACTACCTTAGTGTCAAGAGTCATTTCTAATTACTTCCTATGAATGCAAGCATACTACATCACAGAAAGTGCAGGGAATATTTAAGTTCTCATCTTCTTTTATTTCAGACCTTAATAAACACATGGCTCACACTTACAAAACAAGTTCTGTAGCTTTACAAAAAGAATATGCCACAACTTCTGTAACAAATGAATAAATAAAATATAAAAAAAATAAAATGTGTGCTTCCTGTTTTACAGAGGTAGCTATACAAAACCGACATCTTCTGTTAAAATAAGTGCCTCCAATGCACAAAGTGCAATCTCTTACTGTAACGTAAATTTACATACTACTAATATACTTACAACTGTAAGGTTTTTGAAACTAGTCTGATTTAACCCCCTGGTAACAAAAAAGTGCAATCTTACAACTATAAAGTTACATCAACTCCTGAATGAAACTACAACAGTCCACTGTGAAAATGAAAACTATAACTGTGTAGCCTCTAACACTGGCTAATCATTCGCCATCCTCATCCTCCATCCCCTCTCCCTCAACCTACATCTCCTCCCCCTCCTCCATCACCTCCCAAATCACACACCCAAATCGCAGCTTTTCAATGACCTTCACGTCGCGTAATACGTCACTTCATAACGTTCCCAAGGCAACAGGGGAAAAATGGCTGTTCTTGTGTGAAGTAAACGCAACATTTTTCAACTTTCTGCTATGATATATGTGCCTTTTTTTGCAACGAAAATGCAGGGATTATGAAATCATACAAGCCCCACATATTTTGCGCATTTTGTGCAGAAATCTGCGATTTATGTGGCGAAAGTGCGGCGTCTTTGGAAAAATGCGGCCCTGCATAAATATGCGAACTTTGGCTGATTATGCGCTGAATTATGCGATCGCATAATCGTGTTTTTCTGGAGGGACTGGTGTAGCAGCCAAAATAATATATATTTGCTTTTACTTACTTATAATGAACTTTAAGTTTAAGTTTTGGATAAGTTTAAATTATGCTTATATTACGTCATCATGTTGGGGCTTATGGGTGTGGCTTTTTGGTTTTTTAGTGGGTTGTGTGGTGGCGGGAATGGGACAAAGGAAAGCGTTCCTACAGTAGGCTGATATATTTTTTGTTGACCGTCACCGTTTCCCATTTGTTTTAGCCACACAAGTACTTATTGTTTGTTATTTTATTTTTGCATTATAATAATTGATTGCTGCTTTTTGATCCTTTTGTTACAATAAATCTGGATCTGGACTTTCAAGACAAATTCAACATCCTTTTCTCTTTACTTCTCTCTGGAGTGACGCGTCAGCAAGCGGCCTCAGCAGCCTTTTTTTTTGTTCCTACAACTGGTATATAATGACTGAAGTTAATACGTAAATGCGTTAGCCGCAGAATATTTTCAGTCACCCTGAGACTAATATCAAGGTTAAACTAGTTAGGCTATTAACACGAAGTTAGCTAGTCTAGCCAACTCCCCTTACCAACACAGACAACTGCTGTTATAATATGAAGTAATTAACTTAGCTGGTGGACTTATTTGGTCACCAGTTAAAAAAAAAAGTAATAAGAATAAAAGGGCGCACATGCCGCATACTCGACGTTACTATCACTCCCTCCAGGAATTAGACGACACCATTGGTTTTCAGTTACTGATGGATTCATTCTCATTTCTCCGCCCTTCATCACCGTCCTCAAATCCACCGTCAAACTGTTCAAATATATGACAAGTTACAGAATGACAACATATTAATATTACTTACAAGCTGTGGAACATAACAGTAAAATGCACAATGAACATACATATAGTAAATCCCAAAATAAAACATAACTCGCTGGCTGCACACAACCCGAGAGGGAATGAGTCCACTTGAGCGAAATAAAAAAAATAAAACTTCCAAAAACAGCAATGAACGTTACTGCTTCTTCTTTTGTCCAATAATGAAATGTTACCTTGTACTTTAACTTTCTCTGCTCTCAACTCCTTCTTGGAGGACACTACAACCGCAGCATCTCTGTACCTGCTCTGCACCTCATGTAAACATCATGCGCAACACCCAAGTTGCAGTCCTGATACAAACCAAAATTGAAATTCAGGAAAATAAATCATTTAAATAATATATGTAAACAAAACATATCAAACAATGACATAAATAATATTTATGGCAGTTAAAGTTACTGTTGATTTGAACAGCCATTCAGCCAATGTGGGGGTCATTTTTTCTCAACCCACAGCAATTTTCACCAGAATTTAAGTTAACCTTATGTTTAATAAAACAAAACTATCTCTCCACATCATATTGCTAAGTTAATGACCTTTTATGGACAAGGTCAAGTTGGACACGCATGCATTTTAATCTAGGTATTCACTCGGTCACATTAGCCGTCTTGAATTTGGTGTTAAGATACAAAACCTGATGGTGTTTTAGGACAACAAAATGTTCTCCAAAAACACCATTTCTGTTGAAATGCCAACATAAAATTGGGTTAATATGTGAAAATAAGAAACTTACCACAGTCATTCGACAGGGAGAAAAATGGCGTCCAGAAAAATCTTTGACAGTTTGAAGGCAGAGGTAGGCGGGGCTTTCCAGAGTCAAATTCTCACCAACACTAAGGGCATTCTACTCATTCTATTGTTGTTCTCTGAAAGAGTCAATGAACTTGACACTGCATATTTAACACGGCGAAATTTACTGTGTACAATATCAACATAACAAAAGCACCACACACACACACACACACACACACACACACACACACACACACAGTAAATGAATTACTCACTTTAATGTGTTTTTCTTGAGCTGGTAAAAATGGCTATATATTAATGTAGAAACAGAACAGGAAAACAGGATGTATAGCCTATATATTCAAATATTATCTTTTTAACTTTGAACACAGACTCTCCTGAAATAGGCTATGTTTTCTTTTGCAATAAAGACAGTGTGCGTTTTTCTGGTCAGCCAGTATGGATTTTATTTTTAATTGATAAAACAGATTAATGATTTATGCATGTATGGTGTCACATTGCTGATAGACAACATTTAATGTTCTGTGTGCCCTGAACACATCCAAAAACACAAACTAGAGTTCTCAATGGGCCTGAAAATTACAAGCCGACCCGACCCAGCCTGCGGGTTTTTAAACCCAGACCCGACGCAGCCACACACCAGCATTAGCCTAATTGTCTGCCCGAAAAAAAGGAAGCCCGAGGCCCGACCCGGCCCAAGTCATTTGCATAATTTTTCGGCCCGACCCGTCTGGGATGATAGGGCCATGTAGGCAGTGCTTGCTAACCGCTCGTATCTCCCTTAATATGCAAAATATTAGATTGACCCGGTCTGATGTTCCACTCTGTGCCACTGCCACGTGCGGCTGCAAGGGTAGGCTGCTGCGCTCAACCGTGGCTGCGTTTTGTGGGGGTAAAAAACGTTCCGACCACCGGACGTTCGGGAATACTCCTGAACCTCCCTATGGCCAGCCTGCCCCTGACTTTAGCCCTATATTTTAACTTGAATTTTATTTCTTAGCCCATTTTGCTTTAATTTGTGTGATTTGCATGACAACTGCTTCTTTCATTGATGTGCACACGATAATTAAAAACTTCTTGCATCTCTATCTTGCATCTTTTCCCACTGAGAGCACTGGTTCCAGTCATCTCATCCTAATATCTTAAGCACTGGTTTGGCATATGGTATCTTACCTGCATAACTGGTGTTCCTGCTTTGCTGCGGTCTTCCTCCACAAAAATGACTTTCAGTCTCTTTTTCTATGATAACACACTTTGTGAAATTTTAGATTTTACGGTTTTAAGAATCTTAAAGCCACTATCCATATTTTTTGGATGAATAATCCCATAATCTATCTGCTTTAACATTGAACACAGACTTTAACAGCATAACATGTATTTAAGTCAGTGTGCCCCAAACCTGAATAAATGCCCTCAATGACATAAAAAATCCTCACAAAAAATCTTGACATTAGTATCTCGGTATGCACTGATGACCCATCTTCTTCTGCACTAAAGAGCAATCAGTGAAGGTGATACAATGGAGACACACTCAGTTAATATCTCAAAATTTCAACAAATTATGACAGTTTACAACAAATTACAATATATTTTTGTTCACATCAGATCCAATACATTAAATTACGAAGACATTAAATTACACCATTGATAAATACACAGATAAGATTTCAGGGGTGAATGAATCATAACTTTCAAACAGTCACATTCAATGGCAGATATCATGTACAATTTTGCCCATTCCACTTCTTATAGAAATTCATTCTTTGTCAATTATACATTTATAATATTAAGTTACTGCATTTCTTTCATTTTTATTATCAATATGAGATTGAATCAGTAGGTGCATTACATTTCACTAAACAATGCCTCGTGTCACATAACTCAACATAGAAACACGATTTCTCAGTTTGATTTATTACACAACAGCAGATTATCTTCCAAACTGTGCTCAGTTTTTCATACTACAGCCACAGAAAGCATTTGTAAGTGGCTGGCCATTCAAAATCCTACACCAAGACAACTCAAACACTACCGGCCAATAGTTTTACTAGTAACCATAGCAACAGCACTTTTGCTTTAAACAACATTACCTATTAACTCTACCTGGTCAAACAGACCTAATTATGGGTTAATGCTTGACAACAAACTTTGGAGACAGTTTGAACACAGCCTCTGTTACAATGTGGCTGTGATAAAAGCACAATGATACACTCAGTAAAGTGTTCTTACACTGCACAACTGTGTAAAAGCAGGGAGTCTAATGTGACCCTGCCCCAAGGAGAAACAAGACGCAAGATTATGAGCCGTCAGGCATCAAGCCAGTACCAAGCAAAAGCCAGTGACTTCACAGAGTGCATGCTGACCTGCTTTACTCTCCTTTCTAACAGTCACTGCAAGTTATTTAGTCCACTTAAGTGAAAATTCATCTGTGTAGTCACAATAAATTCTGCTGACTTGTACTGTCTTGCAGTGGATGTGATGCACAGATTTGTATGCGCAAGTCTGTAGTGTTTGTTTATGAACCATGGCAGCAGTTGTCAAGTTACGATAGGTCTTCTCAGTGGTGCCTACTAAAACAGAACTGTGCAAGTGAATGTCCTAGTGATGTGTATTTATGCAGTCATTACTTTCCTCAGCTGTGCTCTCTCAGAAGCCCTGTATATGGCAATAGGCCTCCAAGCTGGAGAAGAGAATATACAGGAACCAGAGTCCAAAGAAAAGCAGTGAAGTGAGGACTTTGGAGATCTGCGGGCCACCAAGTTCACCACCTATGGATGGCCTCCGGCGTAGCATCAGGACCCCCATAGAGATGAAGGCAAAAATGGTGAAGAGTGTGACAGAGAAGGCCAGTGAGCCAGGGTCAACACGGAAGATCTTACCTTTGACTTGCCAGTATATGGCAGCCACAGACCAGGCCACCCCAATGCCTAAAAAAACATTGACCGCATTGCTTCCTGTCACATTTCCCACACATGCATCTGCATACTGGTCCTGAGTGGCAGCCACTTTGCTGGCAAAGGTATCTGGGTAAAAGTGAAAATACCCAATAGTCAGGAGTTCAGAAGTTTAATCCAACACAATCTCCTTTAGGAGCTTATAACCCTAGCTAAGACTTCTAGAATACATGACTTATGGCCAGTATACACTGTGCAATTTTGGGCTGTCCCAGACGAAAGATGGCCATTGTGGGAGAAACGTGGCGATATCTTTGGTTGTGGCTCTAAAACGGTGGTCTTACATTGCACTGTGAGACAGGTTCAAGAACGGCTGTTGTCAACGTCTTGCGACCAAAGATAACCTGAGATAAAATTCTGACAGTGTCAGAAATTTAGGATGACTATCTCACAGTGTGACAGCTGCTATGACCTACGTCTACTAATCAACCAGTAGAAATGCAGCACGAAATGACACAATGGTCACCGCGACACCGGTGCTAAACCCAAACAAATGATCACTTGCCATGGAGGTAAAACAAACAAAAAGAAGTCTGTGGAACTCCCAGAAAGAGGAAAGTTTGGTGGAGCTGTGACAGCAGAAATCTGCGATTCAGTAGTAAACGGCCATCGTACAATCTGCATACATCAAACTTGACGTCATACCAACGTTTATTAGATCCACATCTCACAGTGTATCATGTAATAGTCTTATAAGATGCTAAAATCGCACAGTGTATAGAGGGCATTAAACAATGGCATTACTGTGTGAGCGTCCTAGTTAGAGATATACTGTATGTTGCAAAAACTGAGACTCGTTAGTAGAATCACTCACCAGGAAGTGAAGTCCCCAGTGCTACAAAGACCACCGCAGTAACGGAGTCTCTCAAGCCGACAGTGCAGCCAAAATGGGAAGCTAGGTCTCCAATAATGGCAGTTAATAAACCAATGACAGAGATTGACACTATGAAGCAGGCCCAGCCATTCCAGTATTCTGTGGGTGGTACGCAAGCAAACAGGATCTTCCAGAAAATGCACAATATATGCATGAAGTAGTCGAAGCAGTTAGGCATTCGCTGCTCCTCTCCCTCCTCCTCATCTCCATCACCTGTTTAAAGAAGACATAGTGAAGAGAAATCAAATAGCACACCTTCACTAACCTTTGCCCCAAAGGAAAAGTTAAACATTTTGGACACAGCCATAACTTAGTCCAGTACATAACTCCCCTGGTTTTTGTGCCGTTGAAACAAGACATGAATTAACATGTTCATGACATGTTAATTCATGACATGTACATTACTGGGTTTTAGACAGAGAAATGGATGGGTCAAACAAACACAGGACTTTCACCCAGGAGACCACAGTTAGTGTTCCATGTGAAATCAAAAGTCAGTGTTGTTTTAACATGACATTAATTAACGTTACCTTATTTATGTATGATAACCGCGCACATTTAGTTATATAACATACTTTTCTTTTGTAAGCTTAAACCTAATGGTGCTGTAGTTGCCTAAACCTAACTGTGACAGTTGCACAACATTAACCATGTGTTACGATGTGTTTCAGCTCTGCATCACAGTGAGGCTAAAGGGTGTTGTTCAAACAGAGTTTGAACTATTAACTGAATTGACCGATACAGAGAGATGACATTTCCCACCATTTTATGCCTTATCTCCAGTGGTGCAGTGGAGGGTATACTCAGGTATACGGGGTATACCCACTTCTTTTTCTATCCAGTTACAGTATACCCATCTATCAGCTAAAAAGCCATTGTAATATTAGGAGAGTATGCCCACTTCCTCATCAGTAACCTACCTATCTACCTAGTAGTACACCTACGTCATCAACTACCACTACACCACTGCTTAACTCCATGGGCTCTAGTTTCGCAGACTGGGCAAGCGGGGGCGCAGTGCACCTGCGATTCGCCAACTGGGTGTTCACCATATTAATGTTTTTTAAAAATTGCACAAGAGATTCACGGTAACATCACAATAACAGATCTGACAAATAATTGATCTACTCTTGGTGTATCCGCAACACTGTACAAATTAATGAGAGAAAAAAGCATGGAGTACCTCACTGCCTTTTTTATGTTTCCTGCTAGAGGAAATGACATCACTGTGTGCAGGTCACATGGTTCTTATGTGAATGCTTTGGAGATTTTCATGCAGTTTTGAAATTGTGTATAATACAGAAAATTAATATCCTGTATGCTAGATTTTATAACTGTTATTGAATAAGCACACACGCATGCACACATGCTTGCTTGCACGCACGCGCACACAAACACAGACACACACACAAAGTTAGGCTTATTTTTCCTGTCAATTCAAGTTGAATGAATGAATGAGGAGCTGAAGTAATCATCAGTAATGATCAGTAATGGGTCAGGTGGGATTCACTTGGTAATATTTTCTCTGTAAATTGTCCCTAAAATATGCATCAAGCATTATTATTAGTAAAAGTTTAATGTAAACAGTAGTATTATTCATCACTGATTCAATAAAGATTTTTTGGGTGAAAAATAACCAAAGGTTTATCTTGGAGACACGAAATGTACCCTCAATTCCAAAATGCATGCAGCTGCTATTTCTTTCTGCCATGAGGGTTTCAGCAATGAACTGGTCATTTTCCATCCTTCTGTGAAGCTATCATCTGTAAATCTATTCATGTATTATAAAAATGAGTCCTGCTCATATCCAATCATACGTTTACAAACTGATGTAAATGAAATGCATGTTGTCCTTGGCCTGCTAACTTCACAGAAGACGCAAACCTGACCAGCTGTAACATTTCATTATAAACATTTATTCAAACACAAGACCCAATTTCATAACTGAGTAAATGTAAAACATAATCTACATGAATTACACACAAAGTTTACCCAATTAAATGCAAAATACAAACGTAGTGCAAACTGACCTGCACTGACTGTGACTGCTCCAATGAACTGCTCTCTCCATGAGTGAGTGCCAATCACCACAGCCAGATTCGTGTCCTTCAGGAGTTTGTCCACTGTGTTCTGTTACAACACATACGTCAGTAATGAACCGCAGATAGTCATAGCTCAAATCGATTTACACAGAACAGGTGGGTTCACATTTCTGTCACTCAGTCTCAGAAGGCTGAGACCTGTTGTTACATAAAAAGAGAATTGATGGGAATAACAGCCGCATAATGATGTAAAGAAGTTGGTCACAAAAAGGTTTTTGTAAGCTGGTTCCGTAGGCTGGTTGATGTTGTAGTTTGATATCCAAAACAAATATGACAAATATGTATCAAGTCAAAACACGGTCAGATGTATTGCAGCTGTGCATGACTGAGCTGTGTATGATACCTGAATTGGAATTAACACTTTGTTTGAATACATTCAAATGTATGAATGCATAAAAATGTTTTGATCAAATAGGGGAGTTGCATGCAGCGGGGGGCCACAAGCTGGAGGACAGAAGGGCGCCTCGTTCTTTTTAAGCCAAAAATGTTCTGCCAATATGTCTAGCCTACGAGGCGGAAAATTGGGCACCTTGGATCAACTCGCCCATCCGGCTCTGTGTGTCTAAATGCTCACAGCTTGCCGCTTGCTGCTGAAAATCTGGCAGTGTAAAAGGGGCTAAGGTTACAGTAATCTTAACCTTTGACCCTTTTCTTAGGACACTCAAACCTTTCAATGTCTGCAGAACCATGTTGCAGATGTTTTGTCACTCGGTGGTACCTAGCGTCATGCTCTACACTGTAGTGCACTGGGGCAGCAGGGCAAAGGCAGCTGATGCTAACTCAATAGGCTCAATAAGCTTACCAGAAAAGCTGGCTCTGTCCTGGGAGTGGAACTGGAGTCTTTAGTGGAGGTATCAGAGAGAAGGATACTGAGAATTACTCGGTATATTGGACAACGCCTCTGACCCTCTGCATGCCACTCTGGAGTCATATCAGAGCACATTCAGCCATAAACAGACCACAGAGAAGCACCACAGAAGATCTCCACAGAAGATTGTATTGAATTGAACTGAACTGAACTGAACTGAACTGAACTGAATTGAATTGATCACCTAAATCTAGTCAGTTCATTGTTGAGTCCCAGTGAACATTTTTGCCAAATTTGAAGAAATTCTTTCAAGGCGTTCTGGGGAATACTGCATTCTCAATAATGGAACCTATGTACGTATGTGTGTGCATATGTTTGGACGACCAGACAACCTGAAAACATAATGCCTCTGGCCATGGTGGTGCGCTTGGATCTCCACAAATGATGTGAGGACTCTAAAACTTCACCTGAGCCTCCCTCGGCACATGGGTGAGTAGATAACGGCTGAATTTTCATTTTTGGGTGCACTATCCCTTTAACGTGAGTGACTGTAGCCTGGGTGTGTTTAATCGCGGGTGCAGGTTGGGTTGCAGGACGTTTATTAATGAGTGTGGGTGGGTGCGGCTCTGACTTATACATAATGAGGGGTAATGGGTTGGTTCTGGTACTAGCTTTACGAGTATGGGTGGGTAAGGGTTTTCAAAAATGGACTCGGGCAAGACTCTGACACAAAGTCCTTGTAGGGAAAATCTCTGTTTCATCTCTTGGAACCTGAGGGGTGCCAACCATCACTGGATCACTGCTATATAGTGTTCAGAGGCAGCTGCAAAGCGATGCTGCCCGTGTTGGAGAGAATCAACCATGTGGCTGTCTTGTTGGGACCAGAAAGTGTAAACAGTTAAATCATTCCACAACCAGGAACCATGGATTACCAGACCCATCCAGAAATATGGACACTATAAAGCAGTAGTCAACAACGTAAGAAGACACAAAAAACATCTGGAGTTGTAGTTTTTTAGTTCCATGAGGGCTAAATTCCCCTCAAACAAAGCCTTTTCTTCTTATTTTTTATTTATTTTTTTAATTTCCAGCATATTTACTCCCAAGTAAATATTTTCCCTCCCACATAATTATTTATTGCCACATGTAAATTGTTGTGAATACAACAGTATTGTAATGTCTGACTATACCCTCACATTATTTGACATGACAGTTTCCCCCCAGATTGTGGAGGCTGACCTCCTTATTGCTAGTCCAAGTTTCTTTTAAAGAATTCCTGGCTGTGCAGATTTCATTTTTCTTTGACACCAACATCTCTGCAGAGATCTCTAGATCAAGTTAATGGCAAAATAATAAAGTCTACATGCATAAGCAAGCCATATAATCTCCGTGCTGAATAAGACAGAGAAGGCCAAGTTAGTTGCAACAAGTAATGACAATTTTAGAGTTGACAACCAGTATGCCTTGACCTTGACCCTTTCACTTTATATAAATGCCTTAAACTTCAGTCCAAATTTGATTTACATTCTACAAGCAAGATGCAGAAGCAGTTATTACTTTGAAATGGGCTACAAGGCAAGGAGACGCTTGGCTCATCAGGCCTGCACTGTATATGCCTCTATCCAGACTGAAGATCAAATCAGTAACCAGTGTCGTGGTTTCAGAACCCTGCAGTGGTTTCCAACTGATGCAGTCACAGAGTCCACATTCCTCCTTAGTCATTAGTTTAAGGTCCACACAGTTTAATACATTCAGGGCTAAATTCACAAAAGGACTGTGTGGCTTTTGCGGCCGCTAAACCGGTAAAAATGGAGCAAAAAGATACCGTCTAATTCACAAAGCACAGAGAAGAAAGCTGGTGCAAACTGGGCGCTCCTCTGTGGAAGCCTCTCGTCCAGACTTTCCAGTGATCGTGGCAGCAGTGATCGTCTGTTAAATCAGTCTCTAAATAATATTTTTACATTATCATTATAATCAGTATTACTTTAATGGCATCTGAAGATACTGATGCATTGAACAGGTGACAGTCTGCGGCCGTTCCCAAAACGCACTTCTGTCGTGCACTTCAAAAGCAACTTTCAATAATTTATTTTATGAAACAGGGGAAACAAACGTGAACAAAAACAGTTCCATAATTCATATTAAATTCAAAAGAAAACGAAAGAACAGCTACAAGTGAGAGGGAATAGTGATAAAGTGGTCAAACTTGGTCAAAACGACAACCTCAACCCATCCGACACTGTTAGACTGACTCACCAGCAGACATCACTACATGAGGGTATACAGTATTCAGTACTTTGCCAAACAAAGTCTAATTAACTAATACCAGCGCTAACAGCCACACGCAGTTAATTGAAAAAAAAAATAATGTCTTCGGAAAGCTGGTATTAACAGAAGGTATTTAAGGGTGTTTTGAGGAATGGGTTCGCACCTCTTCGGTCAGGACCTCAAGCTCACGTTCTGAAAATTTCATCTTTGTCTTCTAGCTGCCATTTTCACGGTGCCACGGTGTTCTCGGCGCAAAGCCAGCATTTATACTTTGTCATGTGTGGCTTATTGCAGTCAGAGGGAAATCAGGGGCAAACTGCACTCAGCTGCCAAACTTTGTGGGCGTGTCTGCGCTGGTGTATCATTAGCGCAATATCCTTTGTGAATAGGATGTTAAGACGGAGCAAAATGCGGGTGCAAATGAAGTGCAATTAAAGGTGCTATCAGCGGCCGCATTTCATTCTTTGTGAATTCGGCCCTCAGTGTCATACTTTGGGCATGTTGTCAAGAAACTGTCTGTCCCCATTCTCTCGCTGTCTCCCCATTTCACATTCTGTCCTGTCGTTAAAGGTAAATAGCCCACAAAATAATATTACTAATCACTAAAGAATGGCAAAACTCCAGGCCCTGATAGGTTTATTGTTGAATTCTATTAATTGTTTCGTGCTTTCATTGCCCCTACCCTTCAGAATATGTATAATGAGTCCTTTACAAAAGGTCGCCTCTCTCTGAGGCCTCAATCTCCCCCTTAGGGCTCATTTATGCTCCCTTTACGTACGAAAATGTATACATCCGTTTCAAACGATGTTACACTGCCCACATACTTCTATACACCCTTTACGTTGGCATGGATATTAACATATCCACCAGGAGGCAGCCCAGCGTCAAAAGTTTATGACAACAACAAACTCAAAAACAAACATGGCGACTATGGAGGAGATATTGATAATGTACCTCTTGCATAAAAGACAAAAACAGAGGCAGCGTTGTAGGAGGCGGTGGTCGGTGAGGCCGTTAAATACATCGCGACTGGAGGAAGGAGAATTCTTTTCTCTAGTACTGCCGATGAGAGAAATTGAATTATTTCCTCTTCATGTCTCACTAGAGCTACGTATCGGGTAGTGACAGCAACACTGCCCCCACTGTTCCTGGTGGTACTGCTCCATTTGACCTGTATCCGTAAGCTTTATGGAAACGTGCAGAAATACGGACGAAATGAACGCAGAGCACGGACAGAAGACTCCGTCCGTATCCGGATGCGTGTTTAACGGTGAGCATAAATGAGCCCTTACTCAAAAATAGTAAAGATCCCCTCCTTCATGGTAGCTGTAGGCCCATTTTTCTTTTGAATGCAGACCTTTCCATCAAAGATAGTAGCCCAGTGTCTGCAGCAGGTTTTACCAGCTTAGATGTTGTAGTAGGTGTTTTAGGCTGGGCTCATTTTATTTCCTCTATATACTGCTGGGTAGTTTCATCTACAGCAATGCATCATTTTACATTAGGTCATCATGACTGTTGTGACTGTCCTGTAAAAACCATGCATCTCTAAAAACAACTTCTTTACAGCTTTGTCACAATGCATTTTCCAGCTGATCCAAGTTTTAAAAAATTTCTTTAGCTTAAGAAGTAGAAGAATTTGTGAGAATTTTGTTGGAGAACTGTTGACTGAAAAGTAATTCAAGTTGTCAGATTAACACAGTGCAGGAAAAAGTGTAATATTTGTCTGTGAGATGTAGTGGAGTAGAAGTATTAAGTTGCACAAGAATGTACATGCTCAAGTAAAGTATGTGTACCTTGAATTTGCACTTAAGTACAGGTGTTGAGAAAAAGTACTTAGTATATTTCACCACCATCACCATGTGAGTATTTTTGACCAGAGAAGCATGAAAAAAAATATTAATGCAGCAAAAGGCAAAAGAGGACAAAAAGATGCCTGAATCGTGTGTACCAACAGCTAATTTTTTTTAGTTATTAACCATCTGCTGTGTTTATTGATGAATATTTCACCCAGATGTATCCGATTTTATCTAAAGTAAAATGTATTAATATTTAGGGACTGCTCATTATTTATTAGGAGGAAGGGATGATGCAAATAGGGGAGGGACTTTGTCTAAGGGGAAGGGTATACAAATTTAAATGTTTTTTTAGATGGTATTTTGTATTTATTTTACTGCAGATTTTTAAAGAAAACATGCCTTCAGCCTAAAATCTTAAGGGGAAGGGCTGTTGGTAGTTGTAATTGGTTTCCTGCAAAAATGGCAAATTATAAACAATTTCATGGCTTATTGTTGTTTGGAAGATTAAAACCACAGTGTGTAGGAATTTTCCCATCTAACGTTGAAATCACATATTGCATTCAAACAGATGGCGCACTCTAGCGCCTCACTGTTTCAAACAGGTATTGCAACAACTGTAGCCACTGTGTACCAAAAAGCTATGATAACACTGATGAAACCATGTCATCCGATACTACATGGAGTATTAATTCAGGCTCCTACACAGACACACGCGACGCGAGTTGACAAACCCCCTCCTCACCATGCTGGCTGTGTTTACAACGTAGGACTGTTGGGGCGGGTGTAAATTGAAACAGCTGATAGTGGCCAGCGGCACTACTGCCGCATAACAAAGTCCCACTGTTTGAGCATAATGCAGGATCATGTATTATGCAGCATCACGGGAGACGGAATCCTTGTCGTCAAGAAAGTGCAAAATGGAATCAAAAAGGCAGCGTGACCGGCGAATTAAAAAAGCAAGGGTCACCATTAGGGTTGCCTTTCCCAGGTGGAGAGAGCTGCTGAAGGAGAAAGGTAATACAATCACAGGCCAGCGCTAACAACGGCTAACGGCTAACAGCGGCTAACAGCGGCGTAGTGATGCGAGGAGAGGGATGAGGCTGTTAGCGACTGGCCGCTAACACAGGCTAACAGCCAACAGCGGCGCTGGCCTGTGATTGCATTACCATCCTCGCTCAGCAGCTCTCTCTACCTGGGAAAGGCTAACCCGATGTGGGCCTTCGTTTTTTTAATTCGCCGGTCACGCTGCCTTTTCTATTCCCTTTTGCGCTTTCTTGGTGACAAGGATTCCGTCTCCCATGATGCTGCATATACATGATCCTGCATTATGCTCAAACAGTGGGACTTTGTTTCAAATTTGCCAGGGTAGCAGCAAAGCGCCTCTTGCTCCTGTTCTTCGGCTCCTCAGTCACGCAGTGCTGGCCTGGCTCTCAACGAAAACGTCGAAGGCGGTGCTGTATGTCCCTTGCTGGCGGGTGTATTCTCAAGATGGCGAAACATAATGGAACCCCCCAGATGACTTACCCGCACAATGTACAAACAAATCCTAAATTCTCCTTTTAGGAGAATAAATCAGATTATTGGTGGAGGTAATAGTACACCAGTGATGACATATTTATGAATGCAGATATCAATTTTTGGCAATAAACAACTGAAAATGTTACACAGTGTCCCTTTAAGTTAAGCTTATATAGACCAAAGCTCTATGCGCTAACAACAACAATCACTATTGGATAGACAACTGGCAGTTGATTACCGTTGTGGAGATATGTAAAAATCAGTAAACTTATTGATTGCTATTGACATTTTCAGCCATGACTTTAAGGTTTAAAGATGCATAGTTAAACACTGTGGCCCGACCTATCTGATGTTTCTGCTGTGCTTATTTTAGGTACTCTGTTGCTTGCTAGCATCTTTGATAAACCAAATCTACTTGGATGGAAACTAAGCAACGTATGGCCCCAACCAATTATTTGTTAACCTCCTAAAACTAAATCAATGTCAGTATAAGTGTACACTGTATTTGTGGATTTGCTTTGCTTTACCTTACAAACTAACCAATCGATGCTGTGGTAGACAAGCAACTCAGTGTTCTGCTAAGTTAAATAACTGTTTTTGTCAGTGGAGTCAAGTGGTTTTGATATAACAGCCTCCATGGCTTGTAAAATAGCAATGTTAAGTGTTGAAATCTTTTTCACCACTTTACCTTGCTATTTTACAATCCATCTGAATATAGCGCACACTTGAACTGATATTGATTTTTTTGGTGGGCCTTTCTTAGGTGGCTTAAAATGAATTAATTGAGTCAGCGCTTTCTTAGCACTATTTGATTTTATGAGATACAAAGATTTAAATGAATTTTGTGATTGTGATTTGGTCTATAGGCTCAATTGCCACTTGTTGCCATGGCAACGGTAAACATTCAGGTAGTGGGCTAAAGGAACATAAACACAGTGTGATCACAGTATTAATGTAAATATAAAGATAAGATACAGTGTACAGTTTTTCTGTGATGATTATCATGATCAAGATGGATTCATAGAATCATTCAAATAGTACACAGCAATTACACTAGTCTTTTCAAATAACTTAAATATAGTACATTTACTGATCAGTGTTACATGGTCTATGTTAATACATAACTGTACTCGCTACTGCTACAGCTGAATCCAATTATTAATATAAAATGTCAACGATGTCTCCCCATTTATTGCATTTTCTTTTTTTAGTATTGCCTTACATTATAATAAAACATATTTTCGCTTAACTTGTATGTAATTAATATTTGTGGTGTTGAAAACATAGAAACAGCAGCTTGGGGGTGGCCAAAATGCTCTATACCAGTAACTGCCATGGTCATCAGAATGTCAGTGGTGAACTTTTTCACTAAAAAGTGGATGTGTAACTGCTAACCTTTTTTGTAACTGTTAAGTTTTTTTGCAAATCTTTATGCACTCAGATATTTTCCTTTATCATAAAAATACATAGATCTCCTTATGGATTCAAAAATTAAATCTGTTTATGCAGATATTTTTTATACATTCAAACATTTAATGTATAATATTTTCCAGTGGCTTAAGGTAGTTACAATAGGCCCTAGGGAGCGCTGTTTTGATGGGCCCTAGTGTGCCTCAGTTATTAGTTATGAAGCACACACACACACACACACACACACACACACACACACACACACACACACACACTGTAAATGAATTACTCATTTTAATGTATTTTTCTTGAGCTGGTAAAAATGGCTATATATTAATGTAGAAACAGAACAGGAAAACAGCAGAGTGCCTTACTGTATATATGCAGCCTTGACAGATTTTGCACCAAAACTAACTATTGTAACATGAATAAACAGAGACCTGATATTGGACAACATCAACACACATATTACCCAGCAATCAGTACATAGCTGTATTTGACAAAACTACAAAAGAAATTATTAGTTTAACTAATAACTTTTTATAGTTAAATTATTGTTTTTTACAGTTTATGTAGAATAAGTGTATACTTTTGTTTTTAGATTGATACTATTAAAATTATTAAACCATGATGGAAATGGGTTTTTTGAGGGCATATATTGAAAATCACACCACTTTTCATTTCACATGAGTTCTTCTTGAACACAGCCGTATTTTCAGTGGCAATAAGGCCCCTCCACCCCACGGGCCCCAGTGCAACCTCACTGCCTGCATTGTCTGTATTTATGCTCCTGATGTTTTCACACATTGGTCATACAAAGCTACAGTACGTTTCACCCTATATTGAATCCATAAACATGGCACAAAAGAATATCATAACCACAAAATCACTGGCTTTACTGGAATAACTAACCCAAAATTTCATACACATCACACATGAATGAACACACATCTAAAATCAAGATGCATGTAATGCATGAGAAAAGTTGAGAAATGTACAATCAGAGTTTAAAGAGAAAATGAGATGAGGAAAGTCTAATCAGTCCCATCACTCACAGAATGCTGGCAGAAACTGTACCTGGTCGAGTACTCCATTGGGAGCCTGATGGATAAGAGGGTGTGCGGTGGTTAATGAGCTAATACACACATGCCTAAATAACACTTACTAGTTGTCTTTAACAACCCAAATATCTGTTAAAGCTTTAAAGGAAAAAGCACCCTCAAATTAAATATACGTTCCATGTTAACTCGTGTGTCACCATATTGTAAATTTTGACGAGCTATTATTACTTCACAAAGACATAGTTTGACATGCGGATGTAATAATATGTTCAAAGTTGCCTTTAAGCATCATATGTTCACTCAAATTCTCTTTTGAGAAACCAGTTTTTGTTTCCTAATGTTCTTAATTTAAAATATGTGTCCCTAATATTTGGTGACAGTTGGTTTACTGCTAGTTTAATGTCTTCTATCAGCCACTCACACACCTTAAACTCACAGGACTCCTCTATGATGATCTCCAGCCTGCTGTGCTCCCCTAGAATGGGCTTGCCCATCTCAGAGATCTTCCGGGCCTCTTCCTCCTCAGGGGTGGGATTACCTGTCAGGGAGCACAGACATTTAATTATCGCGCCAATCTATTTGTTATGTGTCATTTACAAAACACACAAATGTCCTGAACTTCAGCCAAGGGTACAGGCCCACACATAAAGCATTAAGATAATAAAGCATTCCACACCGCACACACTTTCAAAGTATAACATTTTTTAAGGTGCTGTGTGTAGCATTTAGAGAAAATATTGCTTCCAGAATTTGATGTATTTACTGTTGAAACAGGATGGGGGAAGACTTTTTGGCCATGAGTTGAGTAGCTCTTTTTTCATAGACTCAAATCCCAATCGGTGTGTTCACTTTGACCTCATCTATGACTCAAAATGTATGAATGGCAGAGGTAATACACAGCTAGCACTACCTGCAAGTTTCTGGTCAGGAAAAAAAAGCTACAATCCCAATAAGATCAGACACAAGGGGAGGGATCATACAAAAATATAAGGATACTAGTTAAGGACATGGGGTCTCATTCATGAAAAGTGAGTAAATCTGTGTGTAGATTTGCACGTAAAAGCCTGCTCTACTAAAAACCTACTCCGGATTCAGGAACGCCGTGGGAAACTCAGATTTGATCGTAAACACGTGTGTATGATCATGAATGCCAATCCATCGTAAAGTGACAGCGCGCTCCCGGTAATCAGCAATTAGCATAAATCCCCGCCCATGAATAGCCAATGACCACCATATAAGGAGGTGTAGGTGCTTCCTGTCGACCTGTCAGTCATAGCGCAAAGAAAGAAAGAGATTTTTTTGCGAAGCGGAGATCGAAATAATTTTGGGTGAAGTGGACTTAAGAAAAAACATTTTATTTTCTTAGTAGTGGTGTGACAGGGACAGGCAAAGCGAAGGCCTGGAGGGAGGTAACAGATGCTGTTAATGTTGTATCTGTGGTACAAAGAACCATGTCAGAGGTGAAGTGTAAATGCCTTGACATGAAACTGGAGGCAAAGAAACGCATAAGCACACACACAAAAATACAGTGGTCACAGGAGGAGGAGGCTCACAGTCACAACTATTTGCTGACAAGCGCATCGCTGGCATAATTGGGGAGGCAGCAACATGCCTCCACTGGAGTCAACATCAAACCCAGACTGTAAGGTGTTGTATCATAATACATTCTGAAAATCATCATTGATAGCGTAGTGGTCACCAAACAAAGAGAAGATTCATTTGTGGGGTTTTGAATGAAGTGGGAATGGGAAACCAGAGTTGTTTTGTGCGTAATGGATAAACTCTAAATCAGTGATGGCTGTCGGAATGTAGAGCTATTTAACATTTATTTTAACAAATGATACGGGTATAACATATAGCCTACAGCAGTTTTGTATGCGTCATCTTCAAATTATTTGAATCTTAATAGCCTAAAGCTCTGTTTTATACAACGTAAATTAAACATTTTCAAATCAGATTAATTCATTCAAATGATCACAAAGCCACAAAAAAAACGAAACAAAAAAAAACACGTGTTGTCTCAAATAATTCTTTCAGCTGCTCCTGCTGCCCCTGCTGAACCCAGGCACCGAGGCTGAAGAGGCTGTGATCTAGCTGTCCTTACGGATATTTTTATTGTCATCACATCATTCAACATGTAGAAAGAACCTGTATTCTATTGAGTCGATTTACATAGATGAGTCACAATCATGAACCTAATCTGCATCTTAAATCTGCTAATTGCCAAATAATTTAACTAAATGTGTTATATTTTTAATATTTTGTCATGTTTAGATTACATGTTTCAAAGGCATCTGTGTATTGTGTACATAAGAGAGTGCAATACGAATTAAAATTGTAATTTCCAATAGTGACAAGCAATATTTATGTGCTTTACTAAATTTACACAAGCACTACGAGTGGTCAGGAGCAGGAATAGATTTTGTTAGTAGCTACGAAAAGATCGGAGCTACTAAAATATTGATGAATGCGGACATGCACGTAAATTTCCGTCTGCGAACAGTTTACACACAAATTCCTTCTGCTCACGTTTCATGAATGAGACCCATGGAGTTTTATTTGACAGAGGGAGCAAAGTTGTGTACAGACATATTCATATTATTGTAATTCCTTGTAATAATTCTTATGTATGCTTTCTGGTAAACTGTGAACTAAGCCATGATAACCAGCAGGAGACAAATGTGGTAGAAGGACCTAAAGTTAATTTATACTTCTGCGTTGAATCAACGCCATAGCTACGGCGTAGGCTCCACATTGATGTAGAACCTACGCTGTATCCTACGTAGTAGCCTGATGTGCACCTCCCAGAATTGTAACTACGCGTCAGGGTGACGCAGACCTCCTGTCTCTTTCTGTATACTGACGCATTTTCCCTCATTGGAAACAAAGCTTTTATTTACTTTTATTTCACAGATAAGAAACAATAAAGTGTGAAGACAGTAAAGCCTCCACTTAAATAGCATTTTTTTAAAAGATATTTTTATGGGCATTTTTTGCCTTTAATTGATAGGACAGTGAAGTGTGAAAGGAGGGAGAGAGAGAGGGAGAGACATGCAGCAAAGGGCCAGAGGCTGGAGTCGAACCCGGGCCACTGCGGCAACAGCCTTGTACATGGGGTGCCTGCTCTACCACTAAGCCACCGACGCCCCTAAAATAGCATTTTAAGATTTATGTGTAATTTATCCTTAAGGGATTTACACTTCCAGATTTATCCAGGTTTCATATGAGCAGAGGAAATCTCCACTCATCGCTGGGCTAATTTATACAATGTAAAATGCCAATATAACTCTAATGATGCTAGCGCTAATATAATAACAATAAAGCATTTTTGTATTTCCTTGGATACGTGTTTAGTATGACAGTTGTTAGTTGTTGAGTTATAATAGAGCCAAATTGTGTGCCGTTATCTTTGTAAATGTTGCTGTTGTCCCTGGCTTTATATGAGTAGAGGGAAAGATTGCTGGCCTCTAGGCTAATCTGTACAATGTAAAATGTCTTAGGCTTGTGCTAATAACGTTAGCATGTTATATTTGTTTGGAAAACGTGATTAGTACAGGACAGTTGTTTTGTCAGTGAACTTTGTGAGTTGTAATGGAGCAAAATTGTGTGCCGTTATCTTTGTCAAATATCGCTGTTGTCCCTGGTTTTATATGAGAAGATGAAAAGGTAGCTACTAGCTAGGCTAATTTATATGGACTGCATTTTTTCATCTGCATAATATTGCAAAAATTAGGCCTATCCTGACCCGAAAAGATGCAGAAAAATTGGTCCACGCTTTTGTTACCTCAAGACTGGATTACTGTAACTCCCTATTATCAGGTCACTATAATAAGTCTTTGAAAACTCTCCAGCTAAATCAGAATGCAGTGGCACATGTACTGACAGGAACTAAGAAACAAGATCATATTTCTCCTGTTTTAGCTTCTCTGTACTAGCTCCCTGTGAAATCCAGAATTGAATTTAAAGTCCTTCTCCTAACGAACAAAGCTTTAAATGGTCAGGCTCCACCATATCTTACAATACAAATATACCGTGTAGGAAAGCCCCTAGAGTTTAGTTCATAAGTGTTCATATTACTGATTGTGTGCTGTTACCGGCCCTTTAAGAGGTGCAGAATTATCCACAGTGTGAAGTCTGATCAGTCTGTCTGCTGAGAAGCTGTGTAGAGCTGTGTGGATTTCTCCTGTTTGGGGAAGTGTGTGTATCTAATTAATAACCACACTTTCTTCAATTAAAGCCACAAAAAACTGAAGCTCGGCCTCGTGATTTTCTAACCGAAGTCACGATGCCATAGTGTTCGCCTGCTCTGTCCAGCGCATCTGTCGAGGCCTTAGACCTCTTGTGTATGGTCCTTCGAGCCGGAAAGAGCTCCTCCACGACGCTATGGATTCAACAGACAAGGACATCACAGAGACATCCACTCGTCCCCACAGAGAGTGACAGCTATCACACCACCTAAGTGACTTTGTGGTGGGCTATGAACCTCAACAACCAGACGAACTAGTGCAAGCATCCAGAAGCCAGGCTAGTGAGACGAGGTCCACATCTGTGAGGAGTGAGCACACACATCGGTCACACACATCCAGATGCCAGGCTAGCGAGGCAAGGGCCCCATCTGAGAGTAGTGGGTCCTCACGCCACTCGACCACCCGGTCTGCCCCCAATGCTGGTCTTGGCTCCCTCATTGGCTCCTTCCGCTCATCTGCGAGTGCAAACCCCCATCATGCCCTGTCACCAGTCCAGGAAGCTATCCTGCATGAGAATATCCGGCGCCTGGAGCTCGAGGAGTTACAGTGCCAGGTTCTAGAAGACAACAACGCTGATCTGGAGTGTCAGCGTCTCAACACTCAAGTTCCGGAAGCACAACGCCTACAGCAGGAGGCACATGAAGCACGGGAAGCTATTGCCAAACGTCTTAACAGGCAGAGACGCCTTAAGAAGAGGAACTTCAGGTAGCCAAGCTGGTGACCTCACCCCTTCAAGAGCCAGAGAGGGAGGGAACATGTAGCGGTGCAGCGTCAGCTAGGAGCTTCTGCTGTCCAACAGCAGTGACTGCTCCACCTCCTAATGCATCTGCTGGCTCGTCCCATCGTCACAGCAACCCTGATTTCCACTCTTTACCTCCTCCCTTGCATCCAGCTGCATCTGAGCTGCCCTGTCATCCACCTATCTTGCAGCCTCATGCAGTAGCTCCTGTAACCGAGTCTTCTCCTGAGGGAAGATCAACCCAGTTACCTCTCCTAGAGAGTCCTACTGCACCACAATACATGCCACCCAAACCAGCTCACCCCGCTGTTGTCGCTACAGCGACGCAACCACCAGCATATGTGATGTCTCTCTGTGCTGCACACCCCCTGCATTGTTGTATCCCGCTCCTACCATACCTGTTGACACCAAGCTCCCTGTGATGTCATACCAAGCTTCAACAGCTACTGCTGGTATCCAGACCCAGCAATGTTATGCTGTGGGACCCACAGCAGCACAGACTCCTGCCCATAAAGTGAGTACCTCTCCCGCAGCTCAAGAGTACCAATATATGAGTTCAGCTGCACTCCATACGGCTCCTAAACTGCCAACAATCACTCCAGTACGTCCAGGCTCAGAGATGCTGACCGCCTCGCCTTATGGCGTTCCCCAGCCGATACTGCCAGTCTTTCGAGAGAGAGTGACTTTACTCTTCTTAAGATGTCTTTAGATAACATGATAGGCAGCCACAGGCACCTGACTGAACAGTATAAATACCAAGTGCTCCTCAGCTGCTTGAAGCTTCCCAGTGCTCTACAACTGGCTAGAGCATACATGTATGATGTCCGACCTTACACCACTGCATTGCAAGCCTTGCAAGACAAGTATGGTCAACCCTGGCAGCTCATACAGTCAGAGCTAGGTGCCATCCTCAACTCACCTGCTATCAAGTTTGGAGACTCTGAGGCCTTCGACTCATTTGCCCTGTCCATCCAATCTCTTGTGGGCATGCTTGGGACACTTGAAGGCCCAAATGAGTATGAGTTGAGATGTGGGTCCCATGTGGATAGACTTTTAAGCAAGATGCCCCCATCCTTCAGGGACAATTTTATTGAATACTGTCTGAGCCGTGGCATATGACCTACATCCTTACTGACCTGGCAGCCTGGCTTCAGATGAAGTCACAAGCCAAACGCCTCTCAAGCCAAGCTGCAGTACTATATCAGTGTGATGCACTCAAGCCAGACAAGAAGGACCGCATCACTCACCATAAAGAGAAGACCACAGCCATTCTTCTTAATGTTGAAGAAGTCGCCAACCCTTCAGAACCTGCTCACTCTAAGGCTGTCTTTAAGTCCAAGCCATATTGTCCCCATTGTGACAATAAGGAGCACTTCTTGAATAATGGTGACAACTTCAAGAAGCTGTCCACCAGCCAAGTTGTGAAATGGATCCAAGATGGTAAACGGTGCTGGAGGTGTGGGCGCAACCATGCTCCAGAAGACTGTACTTTGAAGTGCTCTTGCAAGACATGCAAAGAGCAGCACCTCACCGTTCTGCATGATTCTGTCCAGCAGACCTGAACCACAGTCAACATGGTGACTACTCCACCTGTTAAGGTCTACCTTGACTGGCCCAACCGACTACAACAGGTGATGTTAAAGGTTGTTAAGGTCATCCTAAGAAATGGCGACTAAGCGTTGGAGACCTACACCATCTTGGATGACGGCTCTGAATGAAGTATCGTTCTTCCACAAGCCTTTCAGGGCAGCCAGAGACTCTCCATCTACAGACAGTCCAACAACATGTCGAACAGCTCCAGGGCAGCTCCGTCTCTTTTGACCTTTCTCCAATGTGTATGCCCTCCTTGAAGGTCCGCCTTCACCACCGAAGGCCTGAGCCTTGCTGAACACTCCTACCCAGTGGCTGCACTACAGAAACAGTACAAGCACCTCCGTGGCCTGCCCTTGCCGCCAGTCGACCATGCCCAGCCACCGCTTCTGATAGGTTCAGATATGCCACACCTCTTGGTCCCTGTACAGCCAGTACGTGCAGGCCCATCAGGTGGTCCCATCAGCGTCTGTACACGACTAGGTTGGTCACTCCAGGGTCCTACCAGCTTAGCCCAGTCTACTCCTTCTTCACAGTGCCTCCGCATCTCCACTGTCTCCCCTGCCACCGAGCTCTTCAGGAATGTTGAGCGCCTCTGGCAAGTCGACACTCTTCCTTACACAAGCAAGAAGGCAGCCACCCGCTCCAAGCAGGACCAGCAAGCCATGGCTCTGTTCCAATCATCTACCACTAGGGTTGGGATCGATGGAGTCCAGCGCTATGCTACTGCCCTGCTCCGGCAAGCGAATGCTACTCTACTTCATGCTCCAAAGAAAGCTGTATTTCCGTGCCTTCGCAGCATAGAGAGAAGACTTGCCAAGGACCCGAGCAGGGCAGAGGTCTACTGCAATGAGATACAGAAATTGGAGAAGGCTGGTTATGTGGCAAAGGTGTCTGCAGATGAAGCCGACCAGTCTGCAGAAACGTGGTACATTCCACACCATATGTGAACCACAACGGTAAAGACAGGATTGTCTTTAACTGCTCATTTCAGTACCAGTTCAGTCTGTCCCTGAATGACCTTCTGCTTCCTGGACCTGCTCTAGGGCCTACCCTGCTCGGTGTCCTCATCAGGTTCCGGCAACCTGCTGTGGCAGTGAGTGGGAATATTAAGGGCATGTTCCACCAGATCCACCTGCTAGCCACTGACAAGCCAGTGCTATGCTTCATCTGGAGGAATATGGAGAGAGAGCAGGGGCCAAGTATTTATGAGTGGCAGGTGCTCCCCTTCAGGACGACATGTAGTCCCTGTTGCACCATCTACGCCCTCCAACGACATATCCAGGACAGCGTAGAGTGCAATCCCACCTTGGCAGAGACAGTTGAGCGGTCCTTCTACGTCGACAACTGTCTGCACAGCACTGACTCTGCTGAGGAGGCCAAGCGCCTTTTTGACGACCTCTGCCATCACCTGCAGACTGGAGGTTTCGAGGTTCGCCAGTGGGCAAGCAATGTGCCCATGGTCACTGAGCACGTCCCGTCTGAGGCCCATTCGGAATGCAGCGAGCTGTGGCTCTCCAGGAGTAGCAGTAGCCTTGATGAGCCTACCCTCGGCCTATGCTGGAACTGCCTTAATGACTCCTTGGGATACAAACATCGCCCTGTGGAGACATCGACGGCCACTATGAGGAACCTTTACCCAGTCCTTGCACGCCAGTACGATCCCCTTGGCTACATCGTAGCATTTACCACATGGGCTAAGGTTCTTATCCAAGACCTGTGGAAAGAGGATATTGGCTGGGATGATCCAATTCGGTCTCAAGGTCTTCTTGACAGATGGCGAAACTGGAAACAGGAGATTCCTAACCTCATCCACATAGAGTTCCCCTGAGCCTATGCTCCATGGCATGTGGACCCCTCTACAGCAATCAGGGACCTCCACATCTTTTGTGATGCATCGGAGTGAGCGTATGTGTCGGTTGCCTATATGCGGACCGTGGATGACCAGCAGCAAGTCCATGTTTCCTTTGTACTTGCCAGGTCTCCCAGGAAGCAGCTATCAATGCCCCGCCTTGAGTTGAGTGCTGCCCTTACAGGTGCTCAGCTCGCCGATGTACTCCGAACTGAGCTCACTGTGCCCATCCAGCGGGTTGTCCTGTGGTCCGACTCAACCACTGTCCTTTATTGGATTAAGTCGGAATCCTGCAGGTACAAAGTCTTCGTGGGAACACGGGTCACAGAGATCCAAAACCTGACTGAGCCTGACAGCTGGAGGTACGTGACCTCTGCCACAAACCCGGCAGATGACATCATTCGAAGTTTGACACTGGAGACGTTGGCACAACCACATCGGTGGAATCAAGGTCCGGAATTCCTCTACTTACCTGAAGATCAGTGGCCTACTATGCCTTCACGGGGCGGCTGACCCCCAAATCACAGATGAGCCTTGTGATGCATCTGACTACCTGAACGCAGAGAAGGCCCTCCTCGTCCAAGCCCAGTTGGACTCATTCCCAGATGAGATCCAGGCTCTCAAGTCCAACCGGCCTCTTCCATCTGACAATCGCTTGAGTTCTCTAGCTCCAGAGTATGGCAAGGCTACAGGTCTCCTCAGAGTCGGCGGTCGACTTCACAGAGCCGAGAAGTTGGAGATGGATGCTATCCACCCAGTCATCCTGGATCCGCACCATCCCCTGACGAAGCTGCTCATCCAAGATTATTATCCACCCTGGGCCAGAGCGAGTGCTTGCCGATCTCCGATGAAAGTACTGGGTTCTGCGTGCAAGGGAAGTGATCCGAAAGCATCAGCACTCCTGCCAAGAATGTCAGCTGTGGCGAGCAAAGCCTGATGTGCCTAAGATGGCTGACCTTCCGCCCTCACGCCTACACCTGAACAAGCCTCCATTCTATTGTACAGGCGTGGACTGCTTCGGACCATTCCACATAAGGGTAGGGCGCCAGAATGAGAAGAGGTGGGGGATTTTATACAAGTGCATGACTACACGCTGTGTTTTCTTGTATACACCAAGTACCTTCTTTCCTCTCTCTCTCTCTGTCTCCTTTGCTAACACTCATGTCTTAACTAGCTACCTCTGCTGTGCTGCATGTCACTAAATTGGCTTCTTCTCTGGAGCCTTTGTGCTCCACTGTCTTGCAGATTAACTTATATCGCAGTGGTGCCTGGATAGTGTGACGTGTGTGGTTGCGCTGCTGCCATGGTCCTGCTGCTGCTGTTATCATTAGTTATACCTCTACAGTTATTATACACATATGATTATTGTCACACATGTATACTATCAGATATTAATATATACTTTCAATATTGTACCACAATAGCCATAATTAGAATTATAATATTATTACTTTAATTAATGTTGTTATAAGCTACTGTCATTACCGTCTTCCCTGCATCTCTCTCTGTCTCTGTCTCTCTTTATGTATAATTTTGTCTTATGGAACAACTGTTAATTTATTATGTTGATCTGTTCTGTATGACATCTATTGCACGTCTGTCCATCCTGGAAGAACGATCACTCCTCAGTTGCTTATTCTGAGGTTTCTACCATTTTTTTCCCCATTAAAGGTTTTTTGGGGGGAGTTTTTCCTTATCCGCTGCGAGGGTCTAAAGGACAGAGGGATGTTGTATGCTGTAAAGCCCTCTGACGCAAATTGTGATTTGTGATACTGGGCTTTATAAATAAAATTGATTGATTGAGTGATACAATGTAAAATGCCATAGGCTTGTGCTAATAACATTAGCATTTTGTATTTGTGGGGAAAATCTGTCCAGATAAAGACAAGTATTTGTCTGCTGAGAGTTATAGTAAAGCCAATTTGTGTACTGTTTGAAATTGTCTCTATTATGCCATATTTAATGTGTCTTTTGGGTGTGTTTTGAATCAATTAAACTTAACAGCACTTCACAGAAACCTCCGCTGCTGACTAGTGTTTTGGACATGTAACTGCAGAGTAGGGATGTAACAATATGGAAAATTTGATATCTCGATTACAGTGACCAAAATATTAGGGCTGGGAACGATTAACCGATAAGACCGGATATCCTGTTTGACAAGCTGCGTCGGTGGCAGCCTCCTCAATCGAATCAAATCAGCCATGAATCCTTAGATGAATCGATTGTAGAATCATGGACCAGGTATCGTGAGACTAGCAATCGGTTGACTGGCTTTAACAGTTTGCATCTCTAAAACAACGCGAGACCTGGCGGCATGCTCTGTGGTAGGCATTACTGACAACGATAATGGATGTAAACATCAGCGCCAGCTTGACTGGTGGAGATGAGGAATGCTGGTTGGATAAACCAGAGGGCAGCCAAGCTGCAGCAGAAACTAAATGCGAATCCTGCTGGTTGTGGGTTGAATGGGGTGTCACAGACACAAACAGAAATATGTATTCCTGTAAAATACGGCAGCCATAGTGCTCGGCGCCGCAAGATAACGGCTCACCGGCGACCGAGAAGCCCGGCTCCAGGTCCAAGAAGTCTTCGTTGGTGTCATGATGACTGCCCAGAAATACCTGAACAGCCGAGCTGTGGCAGCACACAGGTATGTGATGTGTCAGAGGAGAAACGAGCCGTTCACATTTCCACACACCTCACCGCACTTTAGGGACTGTTCTTTACTTGTCAGGGGAGGAGGGTGGCTGGTTGATTTTTATTTTATTTATTTATTTTATTTTGATCCCCCCTATGTTAATCACTTACTGATGCTGTTTTTGAAGTATGAATAAGTCAATAAGTAATTTATTCTATTGAAATATCAATGATGTATTATAGAAAAGTGATATATCTTTTTATAAATGACAAACACAGACTGTAGCAAACACAGAGAAATAGTCTGACATGCTGTCAGTGATAAGCTGCTAGTCATCATAGTCCATGATATCAACTAATATCAGGAGATGTCAGATTCTGCCCCTTGCATCTTATTATTTTATTCTGCTTTATGTTTATATTGTACAGCGCTATGATAAACTTTATTCCAGACTCAAGTTCATATAGGATACATACAAAAACACAGACAATACAATAAAAACAACACAACAAGTAGGTTTAAAACACTTAAATTTTACTTAAAGTTCACTTCACTTAAAGTTTAAAACGTCTTCTCATTTTTATATTGATCCCATCCAACAAAATGATGTTCATTCAGCAAGTCATTTTTTGGTCCGTCTAAAAATCAATACATTTGACATGTGATTTTGTTGTTGTTTGTCTTTTTATTTTATTTTTGCCAGTGCCATAGAGCAACAATGCATGGGGATGTGGTCTTCTACAAATCTGAAAATACTGTAAGAATGTGACTTTTATAGAATTCTTTATTTTATAATGTATGATTAATGTCTACATCAACAAATGTTAACCATAGAATCATATCATTCCTACACTGTATCGTATCGTATCATTCCTACACTGTATTGGATCGAATTGAATCGTTCGGTATTAAAAATATATCGTTTTTGAATCATATCGTAACCTGTGTATCTAGATGCGTATTGAATTGTCTATCACAGAGAGATTCCCAACACTACAAATTGTCACGGTAAACGATAATATCGCGATATTTTTTAAGCGCTGTAAAATGTCCAAAAAATAGATACATTGGAATAACTTCACTAAATCTTGTAACTTCCTTATCATACTAAAATGTTAACAACCAAAATCCTATATTAAAATGAAACTTTTGCATTAAAGGGGCAAGGGATTGGCACAGCAACAGAAAAATGTATTTTAAATGAACAAAATATGTAAACAAATTACAGGAACAAAGCTTATTTGTTTGGTGTGTTTTAACAGTCAGCAAAATATTTAAACAATTTATATATTATTTATTTATTAGCACGAGAGGAAAAATATATATATAAAACAAAAAAATGCAAGAGTAGAACAAAAAACACAATATATAGACTAGATATCACAAATGTGCAGGAGAAACCAAAAAAACCCCAAGGGCAATGGTCATCATTACACAGAATAATTCACACATTAGAAATGTGCATGTGAGTGAGAGGATTACCTGTATAAGAAAATGAGTGCATATTCTCGTGTGTGTGTGTGTGTGTGTTAGGTCAAGACTGTGTCGAGAAAGCATAACTGGCCGTCTATATTGATTCTAGCTCGCCATACAATAACCATAATCACAGTGATTCAATCATAGTTGATCTCAATTAGCGTTAACTTACGTCGGTTTATATTCTGTCGGTTCTGCTCAATGTTTTCAGCTCAGTTTCGTTTTGAGACACTTAGCAACATAGCTGCTAATACGGCTATTAGTTATTCAGCTAGTATTAGCTCCTAAGTGTCTTAAACAAAAACGGAAAACCTAGTCGCCGTTTAGGAGGACAGATATGGCTCAAATGTCCTATATACGTCGAGAGTTACACATTATGACAATCTTAGTAAAACTGAAGTCCCTCACACAATAACTGACGTTTGCATGGCATAACTTGCATTGGCTGTAAAGCTGTGGATGATGGTCATGGAGATGAGCCACCAGATTTGTAGTGTTGCTACCCTTTGCAGCAACTTTCTTTGTGCATGTTCTGCACACAGGATGGTGGTGTCCTCCACCAGCTGTCTCTCGGCATTCTTCAGAAACCCAAAGTACGACCAGACCTCAGACTTTGTGCGTTTAGCTGGGGGGAAAATGTCTTGAGTGCCGCTATCACCACCTTCCGCCATGTTATCATTCCTTGTGTTTACACATGCTATGCCTGCATCGCGAGACTTGAATGAGGCTGTTATTACATATCCTGATAATCCACTGCGATAATGCAATTAATATAAACATAAACGGTAATTCTTACCGTGTAAAAATTAACCAAGATTTACGTAATATCAGTAATCGTTACATCCCTACTCCAGAGTGACACAGACACACCACCCCACAAGTAAAAATGCTCTAAACAACGTAGGCGACGTGCGTAGGCTACGTGCATAGGGTCTATGCATGACCATAAATCTTTACTCCTACCACTTGTGGTCTTGGCCCCACCCCAAAGGCACAGTTGAAGTGCCAGTCCTGATGGGTCAGCAATTCCCGCCCCCCAGTGGTGTTCTGGTACTGCCTACAGGGCAGCAACCCACCTGCAGTGGACCTGACACTAAGGTGACCAGATTTCTGAGATGAAAATCTGGGACATTTTCAGTGCGGTGGTGAAAAATCATTAAATATTATCATTATGAAATAAAAAAAAGGGAACAAGTACATTTTCATGTATTTTGACCAGCTTTTATTCCACAAAAGGTTACAATCAAACAAATGAGTGACATCACCAACCATCCATCCACTGAGGAAGACAAAATATCTTAATCTCGTTAGCTTGAGGATGGATTTTTTTGGTCAAAGGTTTCTACTCATACCTGAATACTGAACTGATATTTATGACACAAAAGGTGGCCATCACAAAAATGGGTGACATCACGGTGATCCCCTCATTCATCCACCTCCGTAGCCTCCGCCTCAGGAGCCTGGGTAGAAAAAGAGCAGAGGAGAACATGAGAAAAACTGCAAGAACAGAGCCAATAGTAAGTGAATAGTTTCTTAAAGAAATAACATCAGTTTTGGTAATATACTTATATAATTTAGTCATTGTGCTCTTTTTTATATGCTCTATGTAATTGCCTCTGTTTGAAATGTGCTACATCAGAGGTTCCTAAACCTTTCAGACCATGTATCACTGTACCAAACCAAATTTCCAAAGTGCAACTTTCTACTGCAGATATGATTTTTTTCATACAATTAAAATAACTGTATCCCCCATGCAACAGCATCAACAAGGCTAAACAACATCAACAAAATGCAACTTTATTAACATAAAATAAAAAATAGCCTACATTTATAAAGTGCACTCACAAAAGTCATTCATCAGGGGGACAGACTACATTCAGCCAGTTTCTCCATCTACCTCTTCTCCTGCATGTTACAATCATACTTACTTTACCTCACTTTACACACACACACACACACACACACACACACACACACACACACACACACACACACACACAGACACAGTCAAGTCTACTGCCAGCTCACACAAAATAAAGAAGTTCATACACAACATACCATTGAACACGGCCACTGGTCTCCTTTTCTCTCCTTTTTGCTGCCTCTAGATTGTTGTTGTTGATGCTGCTGCGTCTGGTCGTGCTTCATGATAACGTCTGTAAGTCATATGACGTCTTCTCTGGCGATGTGTTTACTGACTACCGTAATAACTGGTGTTTGAGTCTGTGCGCATTTACCCCCCATTCAGTGTCAAAATCGGGGACATATTCGGGGACAGCTTTTACCATGGACAGGTCACCCAAATCGGGGGCTGTCCCCGGAAATCGGGGACATCTGGTCACCGTACCCGACACTGCCATCAACACTGACAGCAACTAAGCCCCACCTCAGCCTGGTCCCACCCCCAAGAGCGGCATACCATTCCCACAATAGCTCCATTTCTACCAAGCAGTGGATGGTATGAATGCAACTGTTCTTAACCGTCCCCACTTTTGCTCTACCCCTCTGTTGGGGTAACTAGCACACAGATCTGGTACTCAAATGTGGAGCTGGAAACACAGCAGTCCATTGATAGGTCAATAGAAGATGGTCACTCTTGCTCAGAGCTGAGTTGTGGCTGGTTTTGAGGCTTATGTAACCATTGTTTACATATATTAGTAAACTATAACTATAAAAAGAAAGAATGTTTTGCTGCCTCTCAGAGCAGCTGTAAACTGAGAAAAAAACAATTTGAATCACTAGGCCGACTTCAGGCTTTTAGGTGGAACGTTTACTTGTAATGTTACTCAATGCATGAGCTGACGTTGTGAATCAATCAACACACCTTAAATTTCAATATGACAACTTTCACCATTACACTTTTAGTAACGAGTGGATCTTCAAGCGTTTAAAAATATATATTAATATTGACCTGATCTCTGAAGACAGATTCTGCAATTATTTATTTATTTATTTTTTTAACCAATGGATTTCCAGATTGATATTGACCAGGTTAAGTGAACTGCATATATTTTTAAAAAAGCATTGTAGAGCCTTGCTCCTGTGAAGGACAAAGGGCTCTAGTTTCGTTGACCAGGTGCGGCGGAGGCGCAGCGCACCTACGCTTCGCCAACTGGGTGTGGCCAGGCGGATTTTGTAAGTTTGGCACACCGTGTGCCTGGCACAGCTACTCCTCTTTCCCACCTCCGTCCCTCCTACCGGTGCAAGTCGGAAAGAGGGAGGAGAGAAGGCGTGGAGTGGGTTTTACCCATTTCACACCAATCAAATGAGCCCCTCTCCTCGCCTTTAAATGCACCGCGCGAAGGCATAATGAGAGATTACTAATTCGCCATGGCAGAAGAGAGCAGCAGCGTCAGAAGGCCAAACTCCTCCCAGGAGTAAACTGATGTTTTGGTCTGGGAGGTCCAAGCTCGCAGTGTCCAAATATAAAGAACTGCAAGCAGACCTCCACGGGCTGATGATGCAAAGGTAGCCTGGGAAGAGGTCACCACAACTGTAAATCAATGTTGCGTTTCTCGTGTGCGAGCGTGCTCTCTCTTTCTCTCTCGCAGTCTCACTCTGTTTCTTTTCTTCTGACTTTTCTAAGATGACAGATGCTGAATATATACTGCCTATCTGATGCTGTGGCTGTTTGTGGTTGGCTGAGAGGGATGTGAACTCATTAGTTTTCAACTGTGTTAATCAAATCAGGTTGGGTTTCCATTACGCGTGCCAAACATGCCAAACGGTGCCAATCCCCTTTGATCTGACATCAGATGTGATTGGACAGTCGATGTAGAGATACATTTATGTGCTGATTGCAGATAGTTGCATTGAATAGTGGTGTTTGTGGGTATTTATTGCATTGTTAATGTGCCTGACATTCTGGAAACCTGCCTGTGAGGTTTTGGTGACGTGTGTGCACTGTCCGCCAGTCAGCCAAACTTCAGCTTACACCGGCTGCGCTCCACCTGCGCTGACAGTAGACGTGGTTTCAGTTGCCGAGCTTTTAGCGCAACTTCAGCGAAGCCTTTTGGCACGAAACTGTCACTGTGCCAAGCTGGATCTGTCGACACCTCCCCCTGCTGCGCCGCCACACCCATCTCAGCGCACCTCGGTCTGCCAAACTATCAAACTGAGTGCGCCTCGGGTTGCGCTGCTCGAAATTAACTCTGCGTGGGGTTCGCCACCCTGAACCACCCTGCGCTGCGCCGGGAAAGTAGAGCCCAAAATGTAAAAACCTGCTATTTTTTAAATATCCCATGGAAAGAGACTTTCACGGTTACTTTTGCAGTGAAAGTGTTTGATGGAAACAGGGCTAAAGATAGTCTGGTTCCCACTCCTAGTGCTAGCAGGCCCTGCCCCCAGGAGTGGTAGGGGCCCCACCCAAAAGGCAACCATACTCCCCCCAGTGGCCCGGCCCCCATCACACACAGCAGGCCCCACCCTAAACAGCAGTCCTGACACCCTCCCCAGTCCCCAATATCAGCAGCAGTGCGTCCTGTGATGACAGGTCCCGCCTCCAGCACGGATCAAGTCCTTGCCCCCAGTGCTGACAGTCAGCCCTGCCAATAACAGCCACCCCCTTCATCACCCTCAGCAAGCACAATTAATCAATAAAGACTGGCTGTTTTCCAAGAAGTAAAAGTAATAGTATGCTAATGTATATTACAGCATAAAACAAGAGGTAGCATAAATGGAGCAAATATTTTCAGTGTTTCTGACAATGATAAACCATGGAAGTGATGAAAGACTGAAACCATGGCAGCTCTTCTTAATGCCAGAGTGTAAAAGAAAAGCAACATAATCATTTTTGCTACAGAAAGCAAAACCAAGAGATCTACTGATCTTTTCTGGATTCCAATTGTCTCACTCATGGCCGAGGCAGATTTGCATTACATTACATTTATTTTGCTGACACTTTTATCCAACTAAGTACATTCAACCATGTGGATACAAAAAAAAAAAAAAACAGCAAGAATGATGCATCAGCTTCAGTAAATAAACTGATATACCTTAAGTTCTGCGCTTAGGCCATGTTTACACGAAAATGATGCACTGAAAACAGAATTGTTTCTCATTTTTGTTTTTGAAAAAGTTCTGTGTTTAGACGACAACATTTTGATGACAATTGCCGTGCACAAAGATCCGCAAAAATACAGTAATACAGTAAATCTACACTATGATGGGGGAAGCGTAAACGATGGGGAAACGTAAACGATCGGCCAAAACGCAACTAAAGTTAACCGTTTTCAGTTGAAATCATTGTCATATAAACACGACCTTAGAAACAAAAAGGTCGTGTTTATACCTGGAATTAACGTGTCTTGTGCGATGCAATCACAGGTGGACAGCGCTAAATGTATATGTTAACGAACACTTAGACGCATTGTGATCCAATCACTCAAACCACTTGCCCAGGTGGTTGGGGACGCATTTGACCACATATCTGTTGCAGTTTAAACGCTAATGCGTCCTGATGTGTCCCCAATGAGGACAACGTCATCAGTGCAGGACATGGTGGTTGTTTTGGTGACAGTGTGCTTTAACTTGCCCATTTAACAAAGCTGCACCGATACAACAGCTTGCAAGCAGCTAGCAAGAATGTGGATGTAAAAACTGTGCACAGGGCTCTTTGACCTTCCTGGGCAAATGATGTAGGCTTTAATGAAATCTGAAGACAAGTGGTCAGCTGGAGACACATGATAGACACAGACTTGGACATTGATGTGTCTCAGCTGTCCACTTATGTTTAGATTACCAAAATACAAGTTAATATGTTGTAAACAGGCTCTAAAAAACAGAGGAAGGTTTTTTTTATTTCATGGGCTGCTGTCCTGATGTCAAAAGGGAACTGGGTCCACCATTGTGGAGCCAGGACAGCATAATAAATTTGAACATTTAACAGTAATATGTTGGTTTTTGAAAATGCTGCACATATCACCTTTCACACCCACATCTACACCCAAACTATCTTACCCTGGTTTAGCAGTAGTGCTGTGAAGAAAGACAGACAATGATTCATTGCAGTATATTGACACGATTTTCAGGGCCTAATACATTAGAGTGGCTTGAGAGAGTCTAAAATGCAACACAGGAAAACAAAACACATTGTTTCACAGTTCAGTATGCATAGTGCACCCTCACTGTGCCTGCATTTGCACTCATACTCTAATAAACTAATGTCAGTGATTCCTTTAACCTCCACTAAAACCTCCACCACCCTAGTGACACAGTGACAGGGAGGCAACTAAAGGATAATACAGTTGATAAGTTTATACTTCTTCCTACTCCTTTTTGCAAATGTAAATTGATGCCATTTGTAGATGGAACTTATCATGTCTTTTTTTCCTCTCATTCTTTTTGTTACTGATATAATTTTAATCACTGCACTGTGAAATATTTTTACTGTACGTTTACAGTGAATTACTGGCTACTAGTTGCATGACTTTCACAGTTAATTACCGTTCAGTTTTACAGTAACTTGTTGTATCTATATTTAATTTTAACCTCAAAGTTATAGCCCGTTACATTGCTGTCATAATAGGACATTTCATAAAATTACTGTTTAACTGTAACTTCACAGTTTATGTACATTTGATTACTGTGATTCAGTGGTATGCTCCAATACAATTGACTGCATTTCACTGTAATTACACAGTTAAACTCCATATATTACTGTAATTTAGCAGTATGCTTCTGTAAACTGACTATATCTATCTGCATGAATTTCACTATAAAATTCTGAATCTGATTAAATATCACATTAAAATCCTATGAGAAGATGATAATGCAATTTATTATGAAATATTACAGTTAAATATTGTAACTTCCTGGAATTAATTTGCAGTGTGTTTTTGGCTGCAGCGCCTCCTCCTCCACAGTGAAACAGAGACAGCAGTGAATGGCAGTGTGTAATCTTCAGTCATAGGCTGTAACACAGGTGCTCAGCATTAAGCTGCCTGTGTTGCTGCTGTTGTTGTTTTGATTCTAGATCTTGGATACTGCTGCCATCTACTGTGTGTAAGCATACTATCCTATGCTAGTGTAAATGAGCAACTCTTCTTTGACCAACATCTTATACAGCATTACTTCATTACTATAATCATGAAATCACAAGTCACTTAGACATAAGTGACATAACATTTAAAATGCACAGACACTTACCAGAAAGTCCTCGCTTCAGCCATTTTGGGTCCTCAAGCACAATGAAGAAGTTTTCCTGCTTCTCGTACTCTTCCACATTTATAATGTTCACCTTTAAGGTCTGACTGGAGATATGCAAGCATGTACACGTGCACACAGGCACACACACACACACACACACACACACACACACACACACACACACACACACACACACTTATTATTATATAGTATTACTTTTTTTTATAACAAAGAAGTAAAGTACTAGGTATTAAAAACTTTTGACCAGTAAGGTAAACACACTAAATACATCCACACACATCCATATCCATTTGGTCTACCATCTAAATCAAATCGCAATTTGAAGTGACCTAAATAATTAATCACTGTGGACTTCTAAATAATTCAGGCTTAAACAAAGTGTGCTCTTGCTCCTTAGTGTGCCAAAAAAATAGCGCTAAACTAAATGACCTGTAGAACAACACCTTTGTTCAACAATGTCTCTTTAGTTTATTTGTGGAATATGTTGATGAATTCTTGACAACTTGGGAGGAGATCAAACATATAACAAGGTGTAATGGTTCCAGCAGAAAAAAAGAAATAAGGCTACTTAACCTTACACCTAATTATAATTCCATTGACTATAATCTACATTGTTAGACCCTTTACTGTGGACCATCTATTTTTGGCCAAGTTACATAACAGAGTCTTTCACTAAGTGTACAATTAGCCCATGTACAAACACAGCTTATATACCTGAAAATTTAATGGGAAAAGGATCTGTCACTTTACATGGGGTGTAGAGGTTCCTACACCTGATCAGGGATGGGATTATCCTCAGGTGTTAGGTCGTCAGGTAATTCAGTCTAATAGGACCTCCTCCATCTGGTAATCTTTTAGTGAGGGTCAGGTACCTCCGTCCAAAAAGCACTGATGGGCCAAAGTTATATAAATATAAAAGCATTGAGGGTGCTGTGTGTAAGTACTGCTGATTTCAAATAAAATAAAATCAGTCATTCATACAAGGTACACCTCCAGTGAAATGTGATCCCATCAGCCTCTTTAACTTGTGCACTGTAATTTAGTTCTTTTTGTGTCTTCTTACATTGTTGGTTGCTGCTTTATGATTGTCTAAGTGGAGATTTAGCTAGAATCTGTCAGGAGGAGAGTTTACAGACTGGTGAGTTGATTTCTAGATCTGGACTTGCAGCCACATGCCATTAACATCCAAAGCCAACCACAAAGAGCACCACACCAGCAAAATAGACATAAGAGCCTAAATTTAACACTAATTTAGCTGAGCTGACAGAAAGGGAACTGCAAGTGTGCACACCTATGTGGTTTGAGGAGAAGGACAGCAGTCTTCTTGATCATTGTCTCATGTATCTGTGGTAATCATGCCTAAGGTTCACAGACCATAAAACCATGTTTCAGTTTGTCTCCCAAGAAGTTGGCCAAATAAGAATATGGAGAAAAATACCTGTTCTGAACATAAGCTTTGTCACCCTCTATCTACCTACACTGAAGGTACAATTTAAGTAAAATTACATCTCAATTGAAAACATCACTTTGTTAAAGGGTAAGTCTTGCTATATTCCGTGTTTTTCTTAATCTCAACAAAGGCGAATTATAAGACCAAAACCATGAATAAACATGCAGTAAATTATTTTGAGTCAGTGTTACAAACACTGTCCTGCTGCCTGAAATACTTAAATAATTTTGGCATTTGTCAACCTGGACCCTATTTCCCCATGTAAATTGGTCAAAGAGACTGATATGAACAACAATTTTTAAAACTGGTTCAAGAGTGAGCGAGTGGGCAGTTGTGGGACTGACCTTAATGGAAGCACACAGGACAACTGAACATTGTCACTATATGTCCATTACAAATGGTTATTTTCACCACAGAAAGGCTCAGATTGTTATTGTCAGTGTCTGAAGTGTCCCTTTACCTGTCACTTGATCCGGTCTGTTTGTTATTGAATTGTTAAGCAAAAGTTTCCTGTTGAAATATCATAAGATGTCATGAGATGTCACTTGTTGCTTCGAAAACAACAGTGGAAACGTATATGAGTTCTGGAGAAAGTATAATAACCAGAGTAGTTTGCAGTAAATGTAGTTTAGTGTTATCTAAAAGATATTTAGAATCATGGATGATGTCAGTGATGTGGATGAGGCTTTTGAAGTTTACTGCTACCCGTATTTATGTGAGCCGAAGTATAGGGATAAAGAGTGGACAAGGTGACAGAGGAACAAAGGCAGCGGAGGGTGCCATAAAGAGGAGGCCATAAAGCTGGTGGTGTTCCTATGGGTGCTGTGACCCTGTGGGCCCACAGAGGAAAAATGCCTTTGTTGTAAAGAGTGGTTAATATTTGTGCATTTCTGACCAAGAGTGGATTTACCTGCTGCAGACGAGTGGAGGTAGGCTAATACTATTAGCTAAAGTTATTATGTTGAAATTGCATAATGTTACACATGCATGGCAGGATAACAGCAAAAACAATCAATCAATAAACAATTAGGAGGAGCAAAATATCAACTGATTCAGCCCTGATTATAACAAATCTCTATAGATTGATTACCCATTTTAATCAGCTGACATTCATAATAAAAAAAAAGTTGATGCTATCTATGCCACATTGCCACAGTATGTGTGTGGTTGAAGAATATATTTATGCTTCACTAATATATGACCTATAATATATTTTTATGATATTTTATGCCTACATTTGCCCATACATCAAGGAGATACCTACTGGCTATGAATGACAATGGTATTACTAGTTATTGTACACACTGCTATACACAGTCTTTTCAAATAAGATAAGTAAGTAAGTAAGTAAGTAAAGTTTATCTATATAGCACCTTTCACAGATACTAGATCACAAAGTGCTTTCCAGACAAAGCAAGTACAACGATATAACACAACATTAAAAACAAAGCACAAAACAAAGCATTAAAAACAAAGCAAGGCAAAAGACAAGGTGTCTGCAAAGTGCAAAATGTAAATAAAACATTAGATAAAAGAAAAATAGTAAGAGAATGATGGGGTAAAAGGAGTTGGTTAACCAAAGGCCTGGCTAAAGAGCAGTGTTTTGAGTTGTTTTTTAAAAGTGTCACATGACGCTGCGGATCGCAACGAAAAGGGGAGGGCATTCCAAAGTTTGGGAGCAACCGCTTGGAAAGCTCGGTCTCCACGAGTGACGAAACGAGTACGTGGAACTGACAGTAGGAACTGAACCAAGGATTTTACAGTGCGACAAGGAGTGTGAGGTTGAAGGAGGTCTGTGTTGATTCGGAATTCTACTGGAAGCCAGTGCAAGGAGGACAGGATTGGCGTGATATGAGCCCTCTTATTGCTACGGGTTAAAAGCCGAGCAGCAGCATTTTGGATAGTTTGGAGACGGGCCAGAGAGGATTTATTCAAACAGGTAAAAAGTGCATTGGCATAGTCTAAGCGAGAGCTAATAAACGCATGAATGATCATTTCCAATTCAGCTTTGGAGACAACTGACCTTAATTTGGCAATGTTCCTAAGTTGTGAGAAATAAGATCAGGTGAGTAGGCTGATGTGATTATCAAATGATAGGGCTTGGTCGAAAATGACACCTAAATTACAAAGTTTGCGTTGGACACAATTGGTTAAAGACCTGATACAAGACTTCACGTTTGAGATTTCATTGTCTGGTGCAAAAATTAGGGTTTCTGTCTTTTCATTATTAAGTTGGAGGAAGTTGTCTGACATCCAGATTTTTATGGCCTCCAGACAATCAAGTAAATTAGATAGCTTGTGAACCTCTTCAGGTAAAAATGAACAGTACAGTTGAATGTCATCTGCAAAGAAATGATAGGAAATGCCTTTGAATCTGTCAATAATGTGACCCAGAGGCAACATATAGAGGGCAAATAACATAGGACCGAGGACAGAACCCTGCGGGACACCACATGACAAAGGTGCCGGGACAGACATGAACTGACCCACAGACACAGAAAAACTCCTATCAGTCAGATATGATTTTAAAAAGTCTAATGCAGACCCAGAGATACCATAATAGTACAACCTGCTCAAAAGGATCTTGTGATCAACTGTATCAAAAGCTGAGCTGAGATCTAGTACAACAAGGAGAGAGCATTTCCCATCATCTGCCGCCATCAGGATATCATCAGTAACTTTAACCAAGGCCGTTTCAGTGGAGTGCAGCTTCCGAAAACCGGACTGAAAGGTGTCATACAACATATGTGAATCTATCAGTGAAGAGAGCTGCCCAGCAACAGTTTTTTCCAGGAGTTTGGAGAGAAGAGGTTGCTTGGAGATAGGCCTGTAGTTTTTTAGGAGGGAAGAGTCAAGATTTGTTTTTTTCAGCAATGGCTGCACAACAGCATGTTTCAGCTGGTAAGGAACTGAGCCAGTTGACAGGCAGAGATTGATCATGGATACGATAGATGGGCCAATGGAATTAAAGACTTAAAGAAACAGAGATGGAGGCAGCATGTTGAAAGGGGTGGATGATGGCTTGATTTTCAACACCAAATTTGAGAGGTCATCTATAGATATAGGTGAGAAGGAGTTCAAAATTGTGGGGCTGGGGTTACCAACGGGCAGATGATTGGAGGATGGGGAGATGCTTGCTCTGACAGTGTTGACTTTATCAACAAAATACTTAAGAAAAGAATTACAGTCAGTGTATGAGAAAACAGGAGGAGGTGGCAGAACAGGAGATACAATAGAGCTGATGGTGTCAAAAAGGGCACTAGAATTTCCCTTGCTAGATTCAATAATTTTGGCGAAGTATGCAGACCTAGCATCTCTCACCATTTCATTAAAATGCCCTAAGAGTTCTTTAAGATGTTGTCGATGGATGTCAAGTTTGGTTGCTTTCCATAGACGTTCATATTTCCTACAGACCAGCCTAACACTACGAATGTGGTTATCAATCCAGGGAGAGGATTTAACAGTAGACACAAGTCTGGATTTAAAGGGGGCCACTCTGTCAAGTATATTTGAGCACTGCTCATTAAATAACTCAACAAAAGTCTCTACCTCATTACAGTTAAAAAGTATGTCAGGGTTAAATAAGGCTGAGAAATTTTCCACTGTGCTCTGGTTGATGATGCGGTGGCAGGATAAATGTTTACTGGGCAAAAGATCCAGATCAAAAGAGACATTAAATAAAACACATTTGTGATCACTATAATGGAGGTCCTCTAAGCGAATACTATCAATACAAAGACCATAAGAAAAGACTAAGTCCAGGGTATGACCAGCTCTGTGAGTAGGGTCAGAGACATGCTACTTAAAATTAAAAGACTCTGTAATGTCAAGAAAATTAGAGGCAGCCTGTGAAGTAGCATCATCGATGTGCAGGTTAAAATCACCAAACATTAAAACTTTATCCAGTTTTATAACAGAGGATAAAAACTCATTAAAGTCAGACAAAAAAGGACCAGAGGGGCCTGGAGGACGATAAATTAAAATACAATAGAAGGGGTTTATATGTCCAACTTTTGCCATTTGCAGTTCAAAAGAGGGGAAAGTGTCAGTGCTGACCAGCCGGCAACCAAAACAGTCTTTGAATACCGTGGCAAGTCCACCACCGCGGCCTGACAGTCTTGGTGAGCTGATGTAACTACAGTCTGCTGGGCAGAGCTCATTAAGATGGACATATTCAGAAACCCGCTGCCATGTTTCGGTTAAAAACAGAAAATCCATATCTTCGCTAGTGAATAAGTCATTAAGGAGAGACGTCTTATTGGACACGGAGCGGGCGTTAAGGAGAGCCTTCCTGACTGGTGAGGACGCGCCATCAGTGACCACGGTAGAGGCGGCTGACAACGGGCGTAGGTAACAGGTGTTCGCCCCCCTGTAACGCCTGCCGGACACCCGCAGGGAGCGTGGTCTAAGGTTCACAATGACAGGGATGGGGAGAGAAGAAAACCACCCGGGGTCAGGTGCTCTAGATGTTTTTTCTAGGACTGGAGGGAAGGGTGGGATAATTGAGATTAATGGGCTTTTAGAGTGATGTAAGTGGGTGGAGGGAGAGACACTCAGAATATTATTCTTAGCAGCTGATCCAGTGGAGATATGATGTCAATCTGCAAGGTTGGATAGGCATGAGATGTTACTGGCTAAGACTGTAACTCCGTTACTGTTGGGAAGCAGTTTGTCATGCTTATACAGTCTACTATCAGTCCAGAACGAGTCAAAGTGGCTGATATAACCATAACCACAGGCAGTGCAGAAATGACGCAGCCACTGGTCCGCACTGTATAAATGGCTGAAAAACTCAGAGCTGCGTCGGAGGGAGGGTATCAAACCAGAGAATACACGTCTTCCCGAGGCTGTCAATCGTAGCAGCCAATGCCTCGTAATTCTCGTGGAGTTTAATTGATTGCCTGCACCTGATATCACACACACCAGCATGCACAATGACTGTGTGCGCAGAGGGATGACGCTCAATCATGTCTGGGATTTTTTCGTGAAGATCACTGACGGTTGCGCCTGAGAAGGAGTATGTAATGCCATTAAGAACTGGAACATACCTGATTATTGAGTCCCCAGTGAGGATGAACTCTGGTGGTGCGAGGAGGGAACTGCTAGCATTAGCCACATTAGCAGTAGCTTCGTTAGCCGTAGCAGTACTGTCCACCGATGGGGAAAAGGTGTTAAAGTTCTCGGTTGGCATGGAGGAGGCCCGCGGAGAGCAGAGCCGGATACGCTTACGGGAGGGAGACGGGGACCTGGACGAGGTAGTGTTGGTAGCAGTGCGCTTTCTGCAGGAGGAGGAAACAGCACCACCGTCCCTCACAAGCGAGATCCAGGCGGCTACCCCACTGCCACCCCTGGGTCGGATGGGAGATTCCTCCGTACGGGGGTAAGGCGGCTCATAGCCCTCGCCATCATGGTCCTGGAGAGGAGCGTAGCGGTTTATGAGGTGGAGAGGTTCCGCATCACCCAGCGGATCGAGAAACAGTGGAAGGGACAGCCTTTTCTTCGGCACAGTGGCCCAGGCAGTAGAAGGGGCGGCGGAGGGGACCTCCAAGACAGCTCCACCCGGCTGCTGAGAGGACGAGGTCTCCCGGAGGCCATCGGGTATCTCCACACCGGCTAGACGGAGGCAGGAGGTGAGCTGAGACTGGCGATTCAGGAGTTCGTGGATTAATTTCTCCAGGGATGATATTTCAGACCTGATGCCAGCCAATTCAGTAGGGGCCATCAGGACCTGGCAGTTAGGACTGAAACATGGTGATGCCATTCCAGGTGGAACTTGTGGACGCCTGCAGCCCAGGTAAGTCGAAGACTTACAAGAGACTTACAAGTAGAGTCATTCAAAATCAGAAATCCACCAATCCACAGTTCTTCCTCTTTCTCGTTCTCACTCAATATCAGTCAATCAGTTATTTTTCTGACCATACAAATGAGCGAAACCACAACTCTGGCGAACTAGCACTCACTGCTCCGTCCAGCATCCGGGCAATGTCGCATAACAAGACCATCATGTCATTATAATGTTTAAAGATAATCATTTGTTATTCCCACAGAGACGAAATTTGCAGTGTTACAGCAGCAAAGGGGATAATGTAATAACAAGAAGCATCAGCAAGATGTAATGAATAAGCAAACAGTGAAATAAAAACCTGCACTATCCACTCTTCATGCGTATACTCCGTCACAAATAAATACAGATAGAATTCAAAGGCCTGAGCCACAGTGTTGAAATTAGGTAAATAATCATCCATGATATTGACTTTTTTCCCCATTTAACAAAACATTCAGAGCACACTCGAACAGGACTTCAGATATGGATATAATAGGATCATCAGTTCTAGTGGTTATTGTCCTTGGGGTCCATTTGTAAAAGAAATCACCAAGCACCTTCTCTTTAAAAGCATACATTACAATTAAAGCCCAGGAGGAAACACTTTGTTTCTCAAAGAGAAAAGACTCAAGTCGCTTTTGGGCAGCCAAAAAAAAAAAAACCATTTTTTTAAAACTAGGTAGTCGGAGGCCACCCAGCTTATAGTCCCATGTAAGCTTCTCCAAAGAAACCCTTGGAGTCTTACCATTCCATATGAACTATCTAATGTGTTTATTAAGAGTTTTAAAAAAACCTATGTGGTACTGGTATAGGCAAGGACTGGAAAAGATACTGTAGTCTTGGTAATATATTAATTTTAACACAATTTATTCGCCCGATCAGGGTAATGGGTAGATTTATCCATATCTGCAGATCAGCTATTATTTCACTAACCAATGGGGAATAGTTGTGCTTATACACATTTTTAAGATTATTGTCTACTATGATTCTAAGGTGTCTTACTCCATTTGAGGACCATTTAAAGCAACTCTTACCTTTCTTGCATTTTAACCAGCACTTAGACAAAATGTGATTATCGACAACTCCCTCCAAAGGCTTACTCCCCCTCCTCCATTACGTCCTCATTATGTCTATGATAGACGTAGGCATTGGAAAGGTAACTTTAAATACACGGAAGAGGAGAGCGAGTGTAACACGCCAAGAGAAGAGTAGAAGAGAAGAGGAGTAAAACACGCTGCTGATTGCTGAATGAAACTATGAAGTCGGACTCAGAGGCACCGATAAGAGAAATTTTACTAAAAGATATTTAGTAAAATTCAATTCAATAACGTTCGGTGTTATAAAATTCTCTCATATCGTTCAGTTACTTTGGCAGTCTGATGGACTAACTATCAATTTTAACGTGATTATTGTAAAGTTAGCAGTTAACGTTAGCTGAAGTTATCCATTAGCAACTGGATGCTGTGTTGTCATATATTACATTATAGCCTATGTTACATTGGAGGCAAACTAAAAACACCCATCCAGCAGAAATTCTGCAATCATCTCGTCCCTTTTTAGCTCAGGATGAAGCTGCATCAGTCTTCGCCATCGCTCAAAAGCAGAACTGTTGTTGACCCAAGTTTTGGCTCTTGCAGCATCGAGTTCTCTCTTAGTGTTAGCTTTTTCTGCAATATTCTTTCTTTTGCCAACTGATTTCCCTGTTGGAGCAGCTGTAGGTGGAAGTCGTGGTCCGCATTTTCGGCCATTGTTACGGAGAAAAGTTTATATCCACAAGCGTCCCTGTTACTAGCCTATTTGTCATACTTCTACTGTTATTATTACACATATGATTATTGTCACACATGTATACTATCAGATATTAATATATTATTATTAATTATAATATTACTTTCATTAATGTTGTTGTAAGCTACTGTCATTACCGTCTGTCCTGCATCTCTCTCTCTCTCTCTCTCTCTCTCTCTCTCTCTCTCTCTCTTTCTTTAGATACCACTGACTGTATAGCCTATATTCCTGTCCGGCTTGACACATTCGCTTGCGGCTCACGCAGAAAATGGACCAGACGCCAAAACAATTGCTGTAGTGCCGGCCGTGGAGCTGTGCGGTGTGGATGACACAATCGGTTAACATGGGTGCCGAAAGGAAACTGGCTTCGCTTCTCAGCGCTTCGAGGCTATTCGCAGCACTTCCGCGTCCGGTGTGGCCCTAACTTTAGGAAGTACTGATCAATGCAGCTACTCTGCCCTTTCTTTGCCACACACTTCCTCTATAGATGCACTCGCCTTGCCTTGAGTGCTGCTAATTCTAATCCTGGTGGATAGGTCTGTGCCCCTATCCTTCACTGAGTCATAGATCCAATGCATAGTCGTGTCTGTTCCAATGTCTGTTACCGTGTAATCCACCTGTGAGTAATTTTCCACCCCAGCTCTCGCTGACGCTTGGGGTATTTTCCCTATGTTGGCTGTAGTTAATTTTGGTTGTAGTAAGGCTGCTAGGCCTCACCACTGCTACCATGGGTTGCTAGTCCATGCCAGCACCTTTAGGGTCTTTTCCCTCCTGTCAGCTGTCTTTCCAAGTGGTCACATGGTCTTTCCCTTGTTGACAGCTGCCCTATTCACAGCAGTCACTAGCTGGGCTAGTTCTGAATTCAAATAAACACAAGAAGTTTGTGCTCTAGAAAAGGATCAACACTCAGTGAATAACCTCCTAAGCCCTATGATAAGCTATTATGGCAAGGCTTAACTATACAGACCATTGAGCAGTGATAACTAACACGTCTTTGGGGTCATCAGGTGGGAACCTCCTTTCGTCTAGTTGGTCCCACGACACCTCCAGGAGGCTAGACAGTGATCTCTGGCGTCCCAGAGACACTCTCCTAATGCCAGGTCTCACTGCTCTCCACACCAACCTAACAACCTCCTTTACCTGACTTACACATGGCTTTATCAGCCCAAACGGCACTGCCACCTTCAACAAACCCAGGCTCCGTACATGCAAGCCCTAGGTCGAGACAGTGCCGATACTACCTTTCCTACCACATTCACCATACTCTATTTCACACGCTACATAGCATAACTCCAATATAAGCTAAAGTTAAAGGAGATAGAGAAGATAAACTCACAGGATCAGCAAACTCTCTCTACTTGATCTCAAGGAGTTATGTACCCTGTTTAGTAGTTCCCCCTGCTGCCCCCCAACTGACATTATTCTTCTTCATCTAAATCCACTGACTAGCTCTGGCTGCTTCATCTGACATTTCCCTCACTGTCTTCCTCAAACTCTGTCCCCGCACTCTCTGGACAAATCCTAGATTTCCATCCTCCCTGCTCAGCTTCTGCTCCTAAGTCTGCATACCTAAGCTTTTTTCTTTCATAGGCTTCTTCCACTGAGTCTTCGAAAGGAACTGTCAGCTCAATGAAATAAATTATCCGTTGACTCACTGACCACAACACTATGTCAGGCCTCTGCTTGGTACAAACTATTTCCTGGGGAACAACAATCTTTCCCCCTAAATCTACCTGCATTTCCCAATCACAAGCACCTACTAGACGGCCACACCCCTGCCTCCTTACTAACTTATCCCGTCTGTATTTCTCCCCCTCATGGACAAAATAAATTGCTAAACTCCTATTGTTAAAACCTTCTGAATTTGCCTGTCTTCGTTTCCCTTCGATTCCTGCAGCTAAACTTTTCAACACCTGGTTATGTCGCCATGTATATCGGCCTTATGACAAGCTAAGTTTACAGCCTGACAAAATATGCTTTAAGGTTGCGGTACCTGAACACAATGGGCATGATGGGTCCCCATTTACCCACAGTTTTAGGTTCTGGGGGGTTGGTAAGTATGTTAACACTCTTTTCCTTTAATTGGCCCATTTAGACATTAAAGCTGAAAAATTTCACTACCTTGTCTATGTAAGATATAAACAAATAGCCAGTTAACCTGATAGTCTCCTTGAAATAAATTTACAAAGATATAATGCCTCTCTTTTAATATAATCCAAACTCAAAACACATCTGTTCAGACTTGCCCATTCCATCTGATCAAATGCACTATGTTCTTACACTGTCTTACTGTCTTCCCCTCTAGTTGTATGATGTTTTGTATGCTGTGTTTCTTGTTTGATCTATGTGTTTTTTTATCTTTGCTGTAAGGCGACCTTGAGTGGCTTGAAAGGCGCCCTAACAAATAAAATGCATTATTATCATCATTATTATTATTATTATTATTATTATTATTATTATTATTATTATTATCATTATTATATAACAAAACACAAAGGAAATCCCAAAGAAATAAAACCTCCCCATTCCCTTAAGTGCCACACCCCTGAACAAACGGCACCATCAAATATAACTAAACGGGACATACGTTTGACACTTTTCAGATCTAACATACTCAGCTGATTCCCTGCCAAGCCTGGAGCCATTTTGTTTGCTTTAACACTTGAAATCACTCGGTAGGTGATTAACATATCACTGAAACAGAAACACACCCTCTTAAATAATAAAAGTGAGCCCAGGATCAATTTTTTAAGTGCAGCTACACTAAATTAAGTTTACCTTTCCTGTCAATAACAGTCAAACAAGCAAAGTGGATGGCGCTGCACTTACAGAAGAATCAGTAAACAACTTATGGAGAAGATCAGAGAGGATGTGTAGCTCTTCTCTATGCAGCCGGAGAAGCTACAGTACAGGCGTGGATCAGTGTCAGTTAGCGGACCCTCCTGGAAGATCTCGGAGAAAAGAAGCCGCATCCTAAGGAATTTTGAAGAAATTCTTCTCTCCATCGGGTAAGATGACTCCCAATATCGCAGGATGGAGGAGGCTAAATGGTAGTTTCTTTGCCTGTAACTCCTTTTTAACATGGCCGTATTCCTTCCTGCACTTCACAAAAGTTGCACTCAGGTGCACCATTAAACTGAGTCCGCATGGCTGCCCTCTGGTTATTGTAGGTCTATATCATCCACCCTCCGCTGGTCCAGAAGCTTATCAGTTTATCAGATCTTTTTATTCCTCTGATAAGTTCTGAAACACTCATTTTAGGAGAATTTAACCTAGATTGGATGTCCCATGCAGCTGATGATTTGAAAGACATTTGTACAGAATTAAAACTCACCCAAATGATCACAGAGCCGACTCGACCAAATATGAAAATTCATTCATTCCTCCCTGCTAGATCTCATTCTTACCAATAGGCCACATCATTACACACATAGTTGTGTGTTCCCTATCGATTTTAGCGACCACTGCCCAGTGGGCTGCATTAGAAATTGTAAAACAAAAAGAACAGGGCTGCAGTATATCCATAAGAGGTCATTTAAAAACTTGTTGATTGACCTACATGTCAGTGACCTCTCATCCCAGATACTGACCCGGCACTGTAATGCTTTTTGTCTTTTTTTAACTTCTTAGCGGATAAAAACGCACCAGTTAGGAGACTGAGGATTAAAAACAGATGTAACCCTTGGCTTATTAGTGATTTAGGTGAGTTTATTTCACAAAGAAATAAAGCTTGGGCACAGGCTAGATCCACTGGTAGTGATTTGGACGGGCAAACTTTCAGACATCTTAGGAACAAATGTACTTATATGGTTAAAAAGGCTACATCAACTTACTATTTAAAAAATCTGTCTGACTGTGGTAACAACTCAGCAAAATTCTGGAAAGTAGTTTCAAGTGCATGAAAAGCTCCTTGGGCGCAGACCAGTTTGACCCCTATCTCTTAAAACTTGCTGCCCCCATCATTGCTGTGCCTTTGAGCCCTGGTGACTCCTCTACATAAGGGAGGAGACACTAATGATCCTAATAGCTATAGGCCTATCTCAAAATTATCATGCCTAGCTAAAGTGTTGGAATCTTTTGTAAATTAACAGCTTTGTATTTTCCTGTCTGCAAATGCTATTTTAAGTCCCTGTCAGTCTGGGTTCAGATCCAGCCATAGCACCATTACAGCAGCAACTGTGGTTCTTAATGATATAGTTTCAGCGTTGGATCGTAGGACATACTGTGTGGCCCTATTTATAGATTTGTCAAAGGCTTTTGATACTGTTGCTCACATACTGCTTCTAGATAAATTGGCCTTGCTGGGTTTTGATGAAGCATCCTTTAAATGGTTTCAGGATTACCTCACTGATAGAACCCAGTGTATAAATGCTGCAGGAGTGTATTCAGAGTTTTTAAGATTAAAAAATAGTGTGCCACAAGGGTCAACTTTAGGCCCATTGTTGTTCATAAATGATATCTGTGCCTCGGCAGAAAGCTGTCTGCATTTTTATGCAGATCACACAATTTTTTATGCTTGTGCACCATCAATAGAGGAAGCTGTATCAAACTTTCAGTGTGCATTTGACTACTTGCAGAAATCCTTAAAAAAATCTTTGACTGATTTTAAATGAAACCAAAACGAAATTCATGTTATTCACAAGGACAAGTGTGATCTTGACACCTTTTCCATCCGCTCCTTTATAGCACCCACATTGAACGTGTAAAAGATTACAAATACCTTGGCATCTGGGCAGATGACAAGCTTTCATTTAAAACACATGTGGTTGAGTTGACAAAGAAAGTGAGAATTACATTGGGTGCATTGTACAGACTGAGGTCATGTTTGTCTTTAGATCCCATCCCATCCCATCTATCACAGTTTTCATTTCCAAAATAGACTGGTTGATTTCAGCGGTCCACTTGGTCAATACTAGGCCAGTTTCAAAGATGTCAATGTCATGTCAATCTCTTTGACCAATTAACATGGGGAAATAGGGTCCAGGTGGAAAAATGCAGAAGTTATCCTTTTATAGTGTAAAAAATCCAGGACTTTAAAAAGTCTCCAACAAAAGTCATTTTAGGGCTGTACTGAACTCAGAGTTATGTCAGTGGAATTGGATTTGGCTGTTCAATAAGAATATTCGACTATTTGTACCTTTTTTCCACACAGAGTTTGAGAGTTTGAACAGGGTTCAGGAGGATGTTCAGGGTAAATTTCCACCAGGCAAAGCCTGACTTCCTCTGGCCAGCTGCCTCATACTTACCCTGGGTCTGAGTCTTCAGCTGCCTGTTCTGAGAGCAGCATGAAAGCAAAGAGCACTCACTCTGCAGCAAAATCTGGGGACCAGACTGTCCCCAGAAGTACACTGCCCACTGACTGACAAAACCCCTCAAAACAAAACAAAACAGAACAAGAAAAAAAAAAAAAAACCTCAACTGCTTGATGTGAAGATTTTCAGTCGATTTCGGGGTATCCAACTTGTGATTCTTTGTTTGTTTTTTGTTGACAGAAAATATAGAATATTGCCAACCTTATTTTTAAAAAAATATATATTTGTTTAAGGGTTCTTAATAATGCAAAATCTTTGTTTTAATGTATAGTGTGTTAAAGAGTGGGGAGATGCAACCTCAAGAGTCACAATGTCTGGCACCACATTGTTCCTGGAAAAGAATAGATTGATGTTCTAAGGAAATACAGCCATTAGACTCTGTGGCTCTTACAGTATGACTGAGGTTGCTGACTGTGCCTCACCTTGTCTGTTCATTGGTAAATTCCAGCTCGCCTCTGGCCTCCTCGTAGTCCACCCCAGCCTTGGCACTGCCATCTTCTGTATGGTATGGCACAGCAACAGTGCCCCTGGAGCCCGAGTTCCTCACCACTGTCACTGTCAGCATACCTGTGCTCTCACTCACCCGCAGCACACGCTGGCCAAAGGTGAAGATGCCAGCATGGTCATCGTCCAATATAGTGATGGTGGCAACCAGTGGCTCCACTAGTCTACCCTTTGGTGGAGTTCCTGTCCCTTCATTTCCACCTTCTTCTAACCTAAGATTCTGAAGACGCACAAAGAAATGCTCATCCTCCTCAAAGATGTCATCATCCAAGATGCCCACCTGGTGAGCACAAAATGTTAAATGGTCACTCTAAACATGAATGCATGAGGGCAAGACAGTTTGAATGCAGAGATTTGAAACACATCACAACACAACTTTCAAAGTTACTGTTTCAGGTTTCAGTGTTATCAAACCCTCAATATTTAGTAGGGAGATTGTTATTGTTTCAGAGTTGGAAATATATTATGAGAGGCCCTTTGAGACATATTTCATACTTGGTTTTACATGTAACACCATACTCTCATACATACACCACTATTCTCTCACACAAACACTACTATACCCTCTTACATGCACAATCATACTCTCATACATACACCACTATATTCTAACACAAACACTACTATACCCTCTTACATGCACAATCATACTCTTATATACACCACTATACTCTTACACAAACACTACTATACCCTCTTACATGCACAATCATACTTTTATACATACACCACTGTGAGAGAGTATAGTAGGCCTACTGTGTGTGAGAGTATACTATATACGAGAGAGTATAGTGATGTGTGTGAGAGAGTATAATTAATTACATGAAGTTAGTTTGATCAAACAGGAAGACAGTTTAAATCCTCATTCGCTGATTGGCTTACAGCCCTAAAAATAAAGGCTGTACCTTCTCAGAGCACTGCTAGCTAAATTGACGCTACATGGGAGCATTCAAATCAAGCTGCAGCACCTTTAAGGATAACTTTATGGCTTTGTAAGTACAGTAGCAAAGTAGTCATGATTTTTCCACTTATTTACCTTCTTTTTCAAAGTCATTTTTTGTTTGTGTGAGTAAATGATAATGAGGAGAACATTACTATTTTTTTTTGTTAATACAATAAGGTGTTTTCAGGACACTGCAAGGGAAACTGACAGTGTGGGACATGACAGCATGATTTTGGAAAGATTATTCTGTGAGCTTAATGGATATGCACTGACAATTTCTTTCTTTCTGTCAAATAGCTAGCAGCTAGAAGGGGGTGACAGTCAAGGAAGCTTAGGTGCACTGGAGGCACTGTAGGCCTATACATGTTTTTGTGCCATTATAAATTCATATGAAAACTCAAGATCAGTGGAAACGACACAAAGGGATATGTTTACTTCAAGAAGACCGCCACCAATCAGATCTGGTCATCCTGGTCGCCCTCTGTATGGTGACCAGACGTCACATTGCGTGGGACTGCACAGCATTTCTGTCTCTTTTCACGGCCTGGACACACCGGACGCGGGACCCAAGCGCAGCGCCCAGCAGTGGAGGCAGTTTTCAATCGGCGCCCTTGACTGTCCACACACTGAATGAATAGGGACTATTGTTCTGACCATTTTATTTATGTAGTTATGTCTGTAGGCTCGGTGACACAAAATTAAAATTGTAATGAAGTGATTAGGGTATTGAAAATGTGTTCGGTTGTGCATTGTTGTGTTATTTTAAATTATAAACACAGTATTTTCTCCTCACATTCCACAGTGCGTGCTGTTGTTATTTTATTTTGAAAATTGGCCGGATTCTCTTATCTTTTCTGTGTCCAACTTCCTGTTTGGTACGAGCCGCTCTATCCAGCTTGACAGAAACGCTCACGTGAAAAATAGACCAGACGCCAAACTGAAGTGCTGCTGTCTGCGAGCCTCCGGGTGCTCTGCATTACTCAGCTGTCTGTGTGGACAGTCAGAGGCCAACAGCTTCACTGAGTCGCTCCCGGTCCGCCATCTTCTCATATTATGATTGGGAAGGCGGGCCAAGTCCGTTCAATCCCGCTTCTTCTCGCTTCATCAAAAATAACCAATCAGGAACTGAGAATTCAGTACTGTTTCCATTTCAGTCAAACTCCCTTCTGTTTCAATCAAACTATCTCACACAAACAACTATTCTCATTCACATACCCTATCATTCTGTCTTACATTCACTGTCATTTTGTTCCTTACACATGATTATTTGCATTCACGTGTACAACTACTGTAATTTTTCTTACATATGTTATTATTCTGTTTCAAATATTATATTATTCTCTCTTGCATATATTAGAACTTTGTTTTACATATACTGTTAGTTTCATGTACATACTATCATACTTACATACATATAATATTATCCTCTGTTACACTAAGAGTAGGACAGTAAATAAAAGAAAACATGATGATAAATATAAGACAGTATAATAGTGTTTGTGTAAGAGTATAGTGGTGTCTGTATGAGAGTATGATTGTGCATGTAAGAGGGTATACAGTAGTAGTGTTTGTGTGAGAGTATAGTGGTGTATGAATGATAGTATGATAGTGCATGTAAGAGTGTATAGTAGCGTTTGTGTAAGAGTATAGTGGTGTATGTATGACAGTATGATTATGCATGTAAGAAGGTATAGTAGTGTTTCTGTGAGAATATGGTGGTGTATGTATGAGAGTATGACTGTGCATGTAAGAGGGTATACAGTTGTAGTGTTTGTGTAAGAGTATAGTGGTGTATGCATGACAGTATGATTGTGCATGTAAGAGGGTACAGTAGTGTTTGTGTAAGAGTATAGTGGTGTATGATTGTGCATGTAAGAGGGTATACAGTAGTAATGTTTGTGTAAGAGTATAGCGGTGTATGTATGAAAGTATGATGTTACTTGTGAAACCAAGTATGAAATATGTCTCAGGGGGCCTCTCATAAATATATAGCTACTTTTCACAGTCCCCCTTTCCACTTGCTTACCTTGATCTCTTTGTGGCTCTCCCCTGGTAAAAACACCAGAGTTCCCTGACTGAATTCATAGTCTGCCCCAGCATTGGCGGAGCCATTTTCTGTACAGTAGTCCACGTAAAAAGTGTTCTGGCCTGTGCCACCCTCAAGAATCACCCCAATGCTCAGAGAGCCACAGTTCTCTGTACACTGGTATTGGGCATTTTCAAAACAAATGTACGAGCATGTGGACTTGTCAGTGTCCTGGCCTGTTGAGCGACGTGAGTGCTCAGCAGCATGTTTCTTTAATATGTTGCCAGCACCAATCATCATGCGTGTTGCCTGGACACGGTAGAAGGCGCGGCTCTTCTTCTGGTGAACCAGGGCAGAGTAGTTGGCCATCTCAATGAGCTGGTCCAGGTCTTTGTCTGGGTGTTTCTCCTTCAGGTCTTTCAGGATGCGGACCACCTGTCCAAGAGAGGAAACCGGTTGTAAAGAAACAAAGTGTATTCATAAAGGTGTATGCTCTGCAAAATGTTCTGTACAAAGTGCTATTGAAAACACAAACTGCTCCAGTGCATGTTCAGTAATGCCACAGTTTGAAGTTGTGACTACGCAGGCTGGGTGTGGAGTGGGGTCCTGCAGAGGGTTTGTTGGGTTTAACATCAGAATGGGAAGACATGTCTTATTTGATAATGGTATTTCTTGGGACAAAACTTTTATGAAGTGTGACTTGTGAACTAATGCAGGGCTCTGTGTCGAGAAAGACTTTGGAAACTCCTGCTGCCCAGCCTCCTGGTGATCAACTTCCTGCTGTTAAGACTGCTGTCTGCACTCGTGCCATATGGACTGCTGCTGGGATTTAATCCTACTAGGCCCAGGGAACTTGATATTCCCCCTACATTTCAATAAAGTAGCTTATGTTAGAAAATCATGATACACCAGTGGCCTCATGGGGTAGTAGCTCTCTTCCTTTCTCCTGCCTTTTTAAGAATACTAAAAACCTATACTTTCCTCTTTAAGAAAATACATACCAACATTTGAGTGAAGAATTCTGTAATTTAAGGAGCTCTAATTACTTAATACAAAACATATGCCAAATCTGACATGATTTCACACCACTCAATCTTCAATCTTGCATATGTAGTATTCCTCCCTGTGCCACTTGTCTTACCTCATCTTTGCTCTGGTCTAGTTCATTGCCTGTCTGCACAGAGACTGTCACACTGGAGGAGTTTCCGGGACATGAACTGCCGTCTGACAACTTTCCATCCATGATCACGTCAATGCCTTTGGGCGCAAGGTCCCCTTCCATTTGCACCACAATGCCATGCCTCTTGTCAGCACGGTAACGCTTGTGCATGTATTTGTAGAAGAGTAGGCGACGGTCAGCAATCCAAGCCAAGATCACACACACCGGAAAATAAAGCAGTGTCACTACAGCCTCCCACACCTGGTAATACAGGCAATATGAGCATTACATGATTTACTCACTTGAATTATTAGAAATACCAGTATATTTACATACAGTCATCAGAAACACACCTCTACAATTCCAGGTGAGATGACAGCCAGTATGAGGTAAGCCAAATGTAGGCAAAAATACTCCAAAAAGCCGTAACAAAAAAAACTCGCAGGTGTTTGATTTTGCGAGACTCTCCATTAGGGATCACCCACACACACAGACCAATTATCACTAACATATTGAAGGCAGCACTGCCCACTATGGTGCCTGGGCCGAGCTCCCCTGCATCAAAGTTGTGTCCAACCACCTGTCAACATTTAAGGGACAAAGAAGACAAACGTAATATCAGAGACTTTCTAAAATGCTAACTGGGCTTGAACTTGAGATCCACGTAACAACCATAGAAAAGGTCTGCTTTGGAGAGGGGTCACTCAAATATTAAATATATATGAATATATAACAAGTATGAGAAAACTAGAACCAGAATATATATTATTCATTTATAGGAAGAATACATCAGTGTATAAATATGAGGTGAGTTTTGCTCACATTGGTGGTTGCTCTGCCTTACAATTAACATCAAGTGTTTCCCAGAGTTTCAACATATTTTCATTACTTTACAGTGTTAAAACCTGTATTTATTTATTAGTCCATTTCTAGATGTAACATGCACAGCTGCAAGTGATAGATCATGTCATGCATGTTTTTTAATAATGTAAAATTTCAGAGGATCACAGGCTTTTTGTCAAAGATATGACATTCACAGTGGTAAACATTTTTTGGCACGAAAGAATATGTTAGAAGGACATGAAATGCCTTGTATACCTCAATAACAGAGAGCAGGATCTCTGGTGCAGAGGAGCCCAGGGCCATGAGTGTGAGGTTGGACACAGTCTCATTCCAGATTCTTACTGTGGTTACTGTTGTTTCACCATTTGGTTTGGTGATGATCACCTTTTTCTCCTGCGAGAAAATGTCAAAGATGCTGTTACTGAACTCTTATCATTGCAATCAGTGTCACAATAGGATAAAATTCAAAATGTAACAAATACATTTCATTTACTACCGTTATGTTTTTATAGTAGACATCTTGATAGTTATTCTTTTGCTATCTCTGTTTTCTGTACTATTGCTGTAACTACTGCATTCCCCTCTGCGGATCAACAAAGGTATATTGTATCGTACCATACCGTATGGTACCGCACCGTACTGTATCAAACTGTATTGTATCTGATTTTCAGGCCCAAACGGAATCTGTGGATATTTTTAGGTTTATTTATTTTTAGGTTTTCAGCTGTGATCCAAAATGATCTGCTGGAATTTTTTTCCCCCCGTAACTTCATAGACAATATTAATTTATGATAACAATTGCTTTATATATCTCAAGCAAGCTAAAAGAACAACTTAGTATATTTTAGTACAAACTTTGAATCAGAAATTTTATTTGAGTATGTATGAATACTTAAATAAGTCAACAAAATGTGGGACACGTGGCCATTAAAATGGAAGGTTCAATATGGAGCAGAGAGAACAAAAATTAATCAATCAATCTATTAATAATCCATAAACAGTAAGTAATTTTTAATTTTCCATATTTCTTCTAACCCCACCATTAACTTTGATTTTAACGCCAACTGAATACAACACATGATGAACAAGGAGGTTGAGGAGACAGTGACAACATTCTGAGTTTTACAAGCATCATCTACAGTATATATTCCACAAATCTGCAGAAAATCTACAATGTTCTGCAGGCGCAGAGTCTGTATGGGCCTACATGTTCAATCACAATATCACAGCATCAATTTTCTTGCCCTACTTGCCAAGTGTTATTCAAACATATGAGATTTAAACTCTATTCAAACATGATTCCAGCTAGCTGGCATACAGGGAGGGAGAGATGGAATGCAAGTTGAAAATGAAGATACTTACATAATGGTAAATAAAACATCACACATCTACACATAATAGAGCTACATTTTCTGTGCCAACGTAACAGCCACAGAAAATAAATTTGTCATTATACCTGGAGGTTATCCATGGGAGATTGCTGTAACAATTTCATTACACTCAACAAAATTCCAGGATTGGACTAATGTCTTTTTCAGGCCTGGAAAATTAGATAGTGGAATTCCATTACCTTGCAAGGTTTTCCATGACTGTGGGAACCCTGTGTCGTATCCTATCGCATTGCATCACATTACATCATAATTACAATATAAAAATGTAACTAGTTTTAACCCAGAGCATTTGATATGGACAACCTATTGGCTGCATTCAAAAGAGCATGCAACATGTGGAGAGTTATTGCAGGGAATGATATTTCTAAAGGAACACGGAGGATATTAGACCAATTCTGGACAGTCTAATCAGATTTTTCTTCTAAGGCTTGAACAGAGAAAAACAAAACTAAGTAAGGACTTTAATCTTAACCCTTAGCCGCTCCAAATTATATTATATAAATATATATTATTTGGATTACTTGCTATGGTACTGACATAATGTTATGCAATGTAAACCACCCTTTATGAGAAATGGCTGAAACATCCCTGCTATGTTCTTACAGAGACTTACTGTGCCTATTATACTTATTTGGTTTGCATTCTTATTTTTTCAATTACTTTGGAAATGTATGTGCTTTTAATCTTACACTATTTCACTTCAATTTTCAATTACCAGCATACCCCAATAATGTTCGCTATGGAGTATATAGCTGACTATGATTTCTGTTTGAAAATATCAGTCTTAAAGCAACACAATGGAGTTTTTGATTGCTCAAAATATATATCCAAGATCCTTATGATGGTACATCAACTCACAATAGGTTGGATGACACCTCTGTTGTTGCTTGAGAGCATCTGCTTTACTTGCACTGGCACTATGCAGTTTTGGGGTTCGGGTAGGAACCCGGACACAAAAATGACTACAAAATTTGGCTGCTTTACGGCATACGTCATATCCCCCTCCTCGCCATAGCCCCCTCCTCGTCATATCCCCCTCCTCTCTTTAGAGTAGCGTAGCCGAACCGAGGTGACGAAGTGAGACGTGGTTGTCATGGCTGAAGCGACAAAGAAAAGGAAGAAGGTGAAGGTGGTGGTGAGAGCTAAAAGAGGAGGGATGCCCGACCGATGGTGACCTGGCGCTGTTACTGCTGTTACCCTCTACTGAGGAGACTCACTGTCTGCAGGTCGGCTGCCTCAGGTACATTTTAAGATGAAGTGTTAGCCTACATACAGACAGCTTTCATTTTAGTTTGTCTTTAACAGTTTGCTGTTAGCACCGCGAGCACAACATGCTTGTGTCGACAGCAATCGTAAATCATAATAGCGGTGAATGAGATGATGCGGACATAGCAGATTGAAATATGGCTTTCTACATGCTGACCACATGTAATGATAAAGTATTGGCTTGGCTAGCAGAGGTTTTATCGCACTTACTTACAGTAACAGGCGTAGTTGTCGTCAACTCGAGTAATCTTGAAGTTATATTCTGTTCGTCTGCACCGCGGCCTCTCTGCTGTTGTCTGACTTCACTCCGTTGAGTTTGTGTGTGCACATGCATGCTGTGAGGAGGAGGTCAGCCCTGACATGCAGAGAGCAACTCATTTCTGAGTTTCTAAAGTGAATAAATAAAGCAATCGGCCTAATCATGTATGTACAAAATGTTACAAGGCTACATTACCTGTTCTGAAGACATGATGATCGCGCATTACACGGCCAGCGTCAGGAAGTTCACGGGTACCGTTGGCTTGTCAACAAATGCACACGCAGAAAGATTTTTTGTGACAGTTGTAACAGACAATACCGTCTTTTTGTCTGTAGGGGGACCCCGTGAGGTAAAATGCACAAACCTCCATTGTGTTGCTTTAAAGCTAGCATGTTACTCTTGCTGACCAAGATACTTTTTATAAACTGTTCTTGTGTTTTCCTATGAAAAGTAACGCACCCAGATTCGTACACATACTATGTGCGATTACTTGATCAATGTGCTGATGGGATTAGACAAGGAAGTGGTCCCCAGCGGTCTTGTAAGGAGGAAGGTTGGGGTGGTGAATGGGTCACAGAAACACAGACTTTCCCCCAGGACTTTCCCCTAGAGACAGAGTTTGGAATTGTGTGAATTTGAGTGAAATTTGAGTAATTGTAAGGTACATCCGCACCATGTATTTTTCCTAAACCTAACCACAGTAACTTAACTTGCCTTAACCTAAGCTCCTTAACTTTTCGTTAATTATGTAACTGTAGCTTAATGACACTCATTCACGGGGCAATAATCTGCAAGATATCATACAAACTGTCTTGTCTGCATTTTTGTAGGGTATCATACAAACCATCTTATGACGATACATTGTGCTGACGAGGGGGCATAGTGGGATAATAGCACACTTTATTTCCCAAGACCCCTTTGGTCAGTCACAATTTGAGACAGTAGAATGGGACCAAATAACTGTTGATCACTGACAAACTAAAAATGCAGCTACAAAGTTGTGTTTTAAATTAAGGGTGGCTGCATTTTAGTTCTTACAAATGTGAAGTTCAATAATACCTGAGATGTGATGACTTCTATGGATGCCATGAAGCGATCAGCGATGATGGACACACCCAAGAAGATGTACATGAGACAGAGGAAATAGACAACAGCCCTCCCCGCCTGCTCCCCCACTGGAGGGTTGAGTGGCAACCACACTGGCAGCAGGACACCGGGTTTACACACCACAACGCCCGAACATGTCCGCTTGCCTGACCCCGTAGCATTAACAGAGGACTGAGGCTGCTCCGGGGCAGATGCTCTCTCCATAACCTGGGGCCTGATGGAGTTGCATGGGTGGGCCAGGAAGAAGAAGGAGAGGAAGAGGAGTGGGGTTACGTGTCCCATGATATCCCTGAGTAAGGAGGGGCTTGGGGGTCACTGAAAGATGCTGGGTCAGAGGACTCTCCTGGGGGAACAGAGTAAGACAGACTGTTTTAAGAAAGAGATACAATGGGGTGCAACAGATACACAGTGTGTGTGTTTGTTTAGCTTGTTTCTATCTAAAAATTCTTTTCATTTTATACAGGGATAGGGGTCTAAAAAAGGAAAGAAAAAAGCACAAAGAATGAACAAAATCTTTACAGCACAATCAGCTGATCATTTGTGATACTAGTGCAAAACAACACATGAATTATACTTAACTGTCAAGACCAGTACTGATGAAGTTGTTACCATGTGTTGGAGTTTAGGTTTTATGTGATTTGGATGTCAGAGTATGTGTGTCTGTCTGTTGTTACACCACTTTGGCCAAGACTTAAAAATCTCTGCAACTATTGGATAGGTTTACATGAAATTCGTTCAAGCATTCATGTTCCCTTCAGGACGATTTGTCATCACTTTGGGGATTTATCTAACTTTTACTTTGTCCAGTTCTTTGGTTTATGTCAAAATATTTGCAAAACTAAAGACATCACTGAGGGCCTGAGCTGGGTGCTGCATACGGACTCGGAGGTGAGAAAGGCAAGGCAGAGACTGTTTCGCCTGAGATACTTCAGGAAATTCCTGGTCTCTCTTCAAATACTGAGGGATTTCTACTCCTGCGCCATCGAGAGCATCCTTGCAGGGAACATCACAGCCTGGTATGGAAACAACATCCTATACCACTGTTAGGCCCTGAAAAGACCAGTTTGTTGGCTGAACATACTATAGGTGCTGCTTTACCCTGCATAAAGGACATTTACACCAGTTATTGCAAGAATAAGGCCAGGAGAATCATCTAAGTTCTAAACCACCTGGATATCTGCCTTTGCTCCCTGTTGAGTTTGGGAAGAAGGTATTACTTACACCAGGCAGCACTGAAAAGCTCAGGAGCTTCTACCCTCAGGACACAAATGAAGACACAGCCTGAGCCAGCCCTGTCCTATATTCTTATATTCACTATTATGGTCCTTTTTTAATGCACAATTTGATGGAACTGACAGGATTACATTTTAATGGATTATATTTTACATGACTTCCTGTGACAAAAAAAGATTGACCGGTCAATTGACATTCCCATCAGCCTCAGCTATGTGCTTGGTGCTGATTAACAAATGTTAATGATGGCCAACATTGTAAAGATCATACCTGCCTAACATCAGCACCTTAGCATTGTCATTTTGAAATGATGGCATGCAATGTTAGCATTGCGTTCAATGTACCACTTTACCTAAGTACAGTCCGGAGAAGGCAGCATGATTGTAGACTCTTAGCCTTGCTAAATTACCCTTTGTCATTTAATATTACATGCAGAACTAGTTTCAAGCGCCTGTATGACCACACACAAAAGCTACTGTAGAAGTACATTTTACCTAGACTAAAAGCTTTTCCAAGAACCAATGTAACATCGAACACTGCCCTAAAAGGGACCTATTTTTAAACTTGCACCACCTCAGCTTTTTGTGTAAAAATACACCAAAATAACCAGATGTGGCTGAAAAACAACTCTGCAGTTCCTACTCAGAGCACCATCTCTTCTCCCTGTGAAACAGAGGCTATATTACAGAAAATCATCCTAACAGCTTGTCCTATCTTAAGTTTAAAAGATAGAAAAACAAACAGTTTTTTCTATTACAATCAATAATTCAAACATTAATTTCTCACATGGAATTATACAAGCTACAATTCTAGTGAAAAATGATCCCCTCAGGTCCTTTAATTTGTGCATTGTAATTTAGTCCTTTGTTGCATCTTACATTGTTGGCTGCTGCTTTATAATTGTTCATGTTTCTGAACGGTTGGTCCGTGTTTTCTGGTTGTGGAATGTTTTAACTGTAATTTTCGAGTTGTTTCTGTTGTTTTACAATTAAATCCACCACAGACTCAGTGAATTTACTGATGTCATCATTGATGCTGGCAGTGGTGTCCTGGAATGTGCTCCAGACTCTAATTTGCTCCATCTCTTATGTCACTGGAGGCATGCGTTGTAGCCTGTCCCTACATCCTGACTCCAAAAAGACGGCCACATGGTTTCTTCTCCCAAATATGGGCAGCTCTGCAGCGTATTCACAGCATACAGAGGCATGTCCTAAACTCCTGGCTGTGTCCTATCCTGTCTCAGACCTCCTGTCTTATCTTTAAAATCCTAATTATAACTGTAAATTTGATTCTTCAGTAGACACTCGTCCTATCATGCCTATATCTATATTTAAATATACACAGGCTGCTTGTGTCTTTGATTAGAATGTGCCAGTAGGCTACTGGAGGCAAAAAAAAAAAGCCACAATATCAATGGCTCTCATTTGTCAGTGGCTAGCTAGTTTTCTATCATGGACAACTTGAATTACTGCTTTGCGGTTGTATGCCTCTGCACACCAGTCAAGTTGCAGTTACAGTTTACATTCATGTCTGTGAAAACATGGATGATCTACTCAATCAGCACAGTTTCAGCTTTTGTTCCTGAGTTACCACGTTGCATAATGGCAAGAAAGTGTTTTTGCAAAACATTACTGTATTGAAACTATATATATACACATACATTACATACATACATTATACATTACTATATAGTGAAACTGACTTCTGACCTCTTGGATATATAATATCATCACTTCATTATTACATCTTATTTGACATTTATGTGACATTTTGCCATAATTAGTGTATGAATTTTTGAATTACAACCAAAAACCTATTTTGTGAGGTCACAGTGACCGTGACCTTTGACCATCAAATTTGAATCAGTTCATCCTTGAGTCCATGTGGACCTTTGTGCCAGATTTGAAAAAATTAAATCATGTGGTTCTTGAGATATCATGTTCACAAGTATGGGATGGATACAAGGTCATGGTGACGTTGACCTGTGACATCTACAGTCAAATCAGTTCATCCTTTAGTCCAAGGGACATTTGTACCAACTTTGAAGAAATTCCTTCAAGTCATTTTTTTTATTTTAACCTTTGTTGATTTTCTCAACAAACAAAAAGGGAACAGTGTATTTAACTGTATTGCTTCTGGGGTCTGTCTCAAGATTCCGGGGAAGGTAGGTATTTTACAAACAGTGTCCTTCAGTATGACCTTCCACAGTTGCTGCTTCTCATTATAAACCTCAGGAAGGATAGATTCTGCTCTCTCCATGGAAATTGTCTCTGGGAATGTTTGAAGCCACAGTTTCTCCTTCAATTGATCCGTGTCCTTCAATTTGTTGCAGTCAGTCTTTTAGCTGTCATGCATCTGGTTGTTAAAATGTGTTTGTTGTGTTCTGACCAGTTTCCTTTTAATGCAAAAGACACATTGCTGGATCACGATGAACAGTATAGTCAGTATATAATAATAATAATAATAATAATAAACTTTATTACAGACTCAGTGGTCCAGCTAAGAGCAAGACAAAACATACAAAAGATATAAAAGACACAATAAAAGAACGATACACAACATATTCACAGTGCAATATGTACAAATCACTTAAAAAACAAAATAAGAAAAAAGTCAATGACCTCAGAGGAGACAACTATACCAATGCTTCCATATCTTGGACAGATAGCGTGTAGTGCTTAATTTGATGCTAGTCAATGCCATGATATTACAATTCTCTAAATTGTTCAGCCGACATATAAATTTATACATAAACGTATAACGTATAGTATTTCCCAGGGATTGCATAATATTTTCCCATAAGGTTTTTTGCGTAGTGCAAGTCTATACCATATTAGAAAAAGCACTTATATCTTGTTTTCAGTGGCAACAAAGATCAGAGTCAGAAACACCCATCCAACGCAATTGAATAGGGGTGAAATATGTTCTGAGTACAAAATTAAAATGAGTCATATTGTTCTTCAGTTAAATGCTTTGTGTTTTCCAGACATGATCCCAATTTTCAGTCTCCCATGACATACCTACGTCGGTTTCCTAATTTCTTTGAACTGCATTTCAATTTTCTTCTGATGTTTTGTTCATCAATTTGTATGTACTTTTCAGTGTCTTGCAGTTTCTGTTATCTTGGGTATGGTTACAGCTTCCCCTAAATATATGTTCAATTGTGATCTTATTTGCATATCTTTTAGAAAATCTTTGTTTTCAATTCCACATGCAACTTAAAGCTGATCAAAAGTTCGCAATTTTCGGCCGGTGGATTTCCCTCGTCTTAAGTTCTAATACCCTTGAAGTCCCAGTTATCATTTCCAAGAGGCCTGCCATTCAACATGAACCTATAGTCCCTCAAATCTTTCTTGAGATATTCCGTTTATGAGGATGAGACATATGTACGTACATATGAACAACCCGAAAATTTAAAACTGCTGGCTAAAGCTAAACGTAGATTCAGTAAGATTGTTATTCACGTCGGCGTTAATGACACCCGGTTACGCCAATCGGAGGTCACTAAAATTAATATTGCCTCGGTGTGTGAATACGCAAAAACGATGTCGGACTCCGTAGTTTTCTCTGGACCCCTCCCTAATCTGACCTCTGATGACATGTTTAGCCGCATGTCACCATTTAATCGCTGGCTGTCCAGGTGGTGTCCAGCAAACGATGTGGGTTTCATTAATAATTGGCAAACTTTCTGGGGAAAACCTGGTCTCATTAGGAGAGACGGCATTGATCCCACTTTGGATGGAGCTGCTCTCATTTCTAGGAACCTGGAAAATTTTATTAGCAAATTAAATCCCTGACAACCCAGAGTTGAGACCAGGACAGAGAGCTGCAGTCCTATACGCCTCTCTGAGCTTCTAGTTCACTTACCCAGCCATAGTTTCCATAGTTTTATACCAACGGTGTCTGTCCCCCGACCACCTAAATTATTTAAATCTAAAATTAAACAAAGAGGACTTGTGCAAAACAACCTCATAAAAATTAAAACCTCTTCTGTGACAGAAAGACAAAACAGGAGAATTAAATGCGGACTGTTAAATATTAGGTCTCTTTCGTCTAAAGCAGTGTTAGTAAATGAATTAATATCAGATAATCATATTGATTTACTTAGTCTCACTGAAACCTGGCTGTGTCAAGATGAATATGTTAGTCTAAATGAATCCACTCCTCCCAGTCATAATAATACCCACGTTCCTCAGGCAGCGGCCGAGGAGGGGGAGTTGCAGCCATTTTTAACTCTAGTCTGTTAATCAGCCCTAAACCTAAACTAGATTATAATTCTTTTGAAAGCCTCGTTCTTAGTCTTTTACATCCGACCTGGAAAACCTCGCAGCCACTTTTATTTGTTATAGTGTACCGTGCTCCTGGCCCGTATTCTGAATTTATATCTGAATTCTCAGAGTTTTTATCCAGTCTAGTTCTTAAATCAGACAAAGTTATTATTGTAGCCGATTTTAACATTCATGTTGACGTTGATAATGACTCCCTGGCTACCGCGTTTATCTCATTATTAGACTCCATTGGCTTCAGTCAGGGTGTACATGAACCCACTCACTGTTTTAACCATACCCTTGATCTAGTTCTGACGTATGGAATTGAAATTGATAACCTGACAGTCTTTCCACAGAATCCCTCGCTATCGGATCATTATTTGATTACTTTTGATTTCTTTTTACTCGATTACACACCACTCAGCCACACTTACTATACCAGATGTTTATCAGATAGTGCTGTCGCAAAATTTAAAGAAATGATTACTCTGTCGTTAAATTCAATACCAAGTCCTTTAGTAACAGAGGTTTCCCGCACCGACTTTAACCTCTCCCGAATTGATCAATTTGTTGATAGCGCCGTAAGCTTGCTGCGAACAACACTCGACTCTGTAGCTCCTCTTAAAAAGAAGTTAACAAAACAAAGAAAGTTCGCTCCTTGGTATAACTCTGAAACCCGTAAATTAAAACAAATATCGTGAAAGTTTGAAAGGAATTGGCGATTAACCAAACTGGAAGAATCTCGTTTAATCTGGGCAGACAGTCTCAAAACTTATAAGAGGGGCCTCCGCGATGCCAGAGCAAACTATTACTCAGCTTTAATAGAAGAAAACAAAAATAACCCCAGGTTTCTTTTCAGCACTGTAGCCAGGCTGACTGAGAGTCAAAGCTCTATTGAGCCTTGCATTCCTTTAGCCCTTAGCAGTAATGATTTTATGAGCTTCTTTAATGACAAAATTCTAACTATTAGAGGCAAAATTCATGACCTCCTGTCCTCAGATAGTACCTATCTAACCTCAAACACAGCTGTACACCTAATATTTATTTAGATTGCTTCTCCCCAATTTCTCTTCAAGAATTGACCGCAGTGATTTCTTCATCTAAATCATCAACGTGTCTCTTAGACCCCATCCCAACTAGGCTACTCAAGGAGGTCTTACCTTTAGTTAACACCCATATATTAGATATGATCAATATATCCTTATTAACAGGCTATGTACCACAGTCTTTTAAGGTAGCTGTAATTAAACCTCTACTAAAAAAGCCCACCCTGGATCCAGAGGTGTTAGCCAACTATAGACCAATATCTAATCTTCCCTTTATGTCAAAGATCCTTGAGAAAGTAGTCGCAGACCAGCTGTGTGATTTTCTCCATGATAATAATTTATTTGAGGAATTACAGTCAGGATTTAGAGTGCATCATAGCACTGAGACAGCACTAGTTAAAATTACAAATGACCTTCTGATTGCTTCAGACAAAGGACTCGTCTCTGTACTTGTTTTATTAGATCTTAGTGCAGCGTTTGACATTGTTGACCATGAAATTCTGCGACAGAGACTGGAACACTTAATTGGCTTAAAAGGTTCTGCACTAAGCTGGTTTAAATCCTATTTATCTGATCGTTTTCAATTTGTTGACGTTCATAATGAATCATCCGGACGTACTAAAGTTTGTTTTGGAGTTCCGCAAGGTTCTGTGCTTGGACCAATCCTATTTATTCTATATATGCTTCCTTTAGGCAACATCATTAGAAATCACTCTATAAATTTCCATTGTTATGCGGATGATACACAGCTGTATTTATCGATGAAGCCAGAAGAAACGGATCAATTAACCAAACTTCATAATTGTCTTAAAGACATAAAAACCTGGATGAGCACCAATTTCCTGATGTTAAATTCAGACAAAACTGAAGTTATTGTTCTTGGCCCCAAACAACTCAGAGACTCTATCTGATGACATAGTCTCTCTCGATGGCATTGCTCTGGCCTCTACCACTACCGTAACAAACCTCGGAGTAACATTTGATCAAGATTTGTCTTTTAATTCTCATTTAAAACAAACCTCACGGACTGCATTTTTTCATCTGCGTAATATTGCAAAAATTAGGCCTATCCTGACCCAAAAAGATGCAGAAAAATTGGTCCACGCTTTTGTTACCTCAAGGCTGGATTACTGTAACTCTCTATTATCAGGTACCTCTAGTAAATCATTAAAAACTCTCCAGCTAATTCAGAATGCAGCAGCACGAGTACTAACAGGAACTAAGAAACGAGATCATATTTCTCCTGTTTCTCTGCTTCTCTGCACTGGCTCCCTGTAAAATCCAGAATTGAATTTAAAATCCTACTGTTAACTTATAAAGCTCTAAATGGTCAAGCTCCGCCATATCTTAGAGAGCTCATAGTGCCATATTATCCCACCAGAACTCTGCGCTCTGAGAACGCAGGGTTACTCGTGGTCCCTAAAGTCTCCAAAAGTAGATCAGGAGCCAGAGCCTTCAGCTATCAGGCTCCTCTCCTGTGGAATAATCTTCCTGTTACGGTCCGGGAGGCAGACACCGTCTCCACATTTAAGGCTAGACTTAAGACTTTCCTCTTTGATAAAGCTTATAGTTAAGGCTGGCTCAGGCTTGCCCTGTACCAGCCCCTTGTTAGGCTGACTTAGGCCTAGTCTGCCGGAGGACCACCTATAATCCCCCGGGCACTCTCTCTCTCTCTCTCTCTCTCTCTCTCTCTCTCTCTCTCTCTCTCTCTCGTATCCTATTACTGTATCTTGTTTACTCGGCCATTCTGGATGTCACTAACTCGGCTTCTTCTCCGGAGCCTTTGTGCTCCACTGTCTCTCAGGTTAACTCGTACTGCAGCAGTGCCTGGATAGTGTGACGTGTGTGGTTGTGCTGCTGCTGTGGTCTTGCCAGATGCATGCTGCTGCTGCTGCTGCCATCATTAGTCATTAGTCATACTTCTACTGTTATTGTACACATATGATTATTATCATACATGTATACTGCCAGATACTAATATATACTTTCAACATATTGTACCACAGTAGCCAGAACTATAACGACAATATTATTACTTTCATGAATGTTGTTGTAAGCTACTGTCATTACCGAGGATGTCATACAGATTACTGTATTGCGTCATACAGATTATTGTTAATTTGTTATGCTGATCTGTTCTGTACGACATCTATTGCACGTCTGTCCGTCCTGGAAGAGGGATCCCTCCTCAGTTGCTCTTCCTGAGGTTTCTACCTTTTTATTTTTCCCCGGTAAAGGGGTTTTTTTGGGGAGTTTTTCCTTATCCGCTGTGAGGGTCTAAAGGACAGAGGGATGTCGTATGCTGTAAAGCCCTGTGAGGCAAATTGTATTTGTGATATTGGGCTTTATAAATAAAATTGATTGATTGATTGATTATGCTGCCAGTCATGGCTGTTGCCGGAATGGAGGTATAAGAAAAGATGAGTGTTAAACTTTAGCTATGAGGAGTGGGATACACTAATTGTGTCATAAGGGGAGAGGAAACCACACCGTTTCTCCTCAGTTATTTGAATTATTATTTATTCAAGTTTATAAATCATAAATTGCCATACAGTTTGAGTAGCCTTTCAATCATTGTATTTTGATGTTCATCTTCATTGTCACTGCCATACCAACCTAAAAACAGTGCTCATGCCATTTTAGCAGTCATTTTATATTTAGGACAGGGTCTATGCCATCCTAATTGAGGATTCAGTTCTGTAAAAGCTAAATTCCCATATTATGCAACCCCCAGCAGGCAATGATTAGCACAAACTGACTCACCCATGCACACTGTTTCAGGGATTCCTTTTAGGACTGTTATGCACAGTTGGCAAGGATACAGGTTGTTTTGTTTTCTACCATAGCCACCAACACAAAGGCTTGTTATTAGCAATTGAAAGTAAACTGACCTAACAGAGTAATCTTAATAGCGTATCAAAATGACCTCTGAGAAATTAAAGCCAGCCTGTTAAGCCATGCAGTTTCTGTGGTCACCATTCTCTGGAACCAATCACTGAACCCTGGGCTCATTTACACCTCGGGCAGTGTTTTTTTATTGCCTGCAGCCAAGTGGAAGCATCCATGTACTTGAATTCCACTCTTTCTCTGCTTATTGCTTACTTTCAGGGATGCAAACAGGTGTATGGTCAAAAAAGAGAAAGCTTGTCAAAGCGAAATTCTGAATATTAAAATACACAAACACTAATTTGGAAGAATATTGTGTATTCCAAAACAAACCAAATCCATTGAGCCATCATGACCATCTTGCTAGAGGTCCAAATCTTAAGACATTTCTACATGTTCTTTACATTGAACAAAGTGGGTAGATTGGCCTACTACAAATAACATGTCAGTTTCAAACTAAGAGTCATCTGAATATCCTGGGGCAAGTGCCCTTAAGTGCTGGATAATAGTTTTTACATCTGGACTGTGTGATGAAAAAAAAAAAAAAAAAGAAAATACACTAACACTCAATTTTCCTCATTCTGCAAATGAGCAAAGTTGAATGTTTCAGCAATATAAATGTGAAAAGTCTCATTGACTGACCATCACCTGTGTGTATACGGAGAAGGACAGGGGCAGAGGGAGGGGAGCTGTGGAAACATCCTGCAGTCCGACATAACTTATTGGACGGATATATAGAGAAAGGCAACGTTTAGAGAGCAAGCCCAAATAAGCAACTCCACTTAAGAAACAAGCCCAAAAAAATGCAACCCACGACTACCAATATTTGTAAGTGACTTTACAAAAAACAAGCCCAAGTCTTGGCTAATAAGTGGACCTGACAACCCTGCCCTACGCGTAGCGCTCTATGATCTCTGATCCAGCAGCACATCATCCAAATGAAAACAAGTGATTCATGCTTGCGCGCACGCACTACACAGTTGTTTTGTGCGCAGCATTTTCATCTGCTCATTTCGTATGTGTTCGTGGAATTATTAACCAGACACTTCCACGTTAACCCCCCTCCTCCCCCGCTCCTCATGTGAAACAATTCCAATCATTAATTATTGCTATTAATTTCCTTATTTCTTTTTTTATCATTATCATGACCAATTTGGCTAACCCTGCTTGACACCATTCACTGGTAAGTTGCATGATAAACCTTGTGTGTGCTGCCATGACTTATTTAGTGGCCATTACAGGTCAAAACTGATCCCTGAGTTGTGATGTTACTAAGTATGGGATGGCTTTCAAATACACGTCTTAACTGTTCTAAACTATTACTCACTGCAAATGCTCGTCTAAAGATGTATGGCTGGTTATGGCTATAGGGTGGTAAAAAGCTTTCAGTCTATGTGCTGCTCCTGGGCCCACCCCCTCCACTCCCTCTGCACAGGTGACACTGCACTATTGTGCAGTGTGACTTGAAACAGATACTGGGGTGCTGCATCTTTGATGCAGCCTGAGCTCTGCCAGCTCATTATGGAGTTGTGATTCAGAAACACAGCCCAGAGGGCCCGCCGCATCACATTTCACTTTCCAAGTCCTGCTATGGTTACCACGACCTCAGACAGAGGGCCACCTTACACCAGCGGGTGCTGAAGGGGAGGGGGGAGGGGGGAGGGGGGTGCTCACCAAAAATAACTTCCTCAATGTTCATATTAAGGTTACAATAGTGCCCAGGTTACAGAGTAAAGTGGCACAAGGCAGGGAGACTAGCAGTAGTGTTAAACATGTTTTTGTCAAATCAATGCTTATACAGAGTGGCCCAGTAAAATATTATTACATTGTTGGACTGTGATGAAAGCACCAGCCTTGTTTTTACATTAACAGTAAAGACTTTCATATAAACCAGCAATATGTGCTCATAACACGTAGATACACTCACTCACAACACAGAGCATAAGTGTTAAGGAAATTATTCACAGTATTTATGGTTATACAAGCTGGGCTACAGGAAATACACTTACCTACCATCCTGTATTAGTTGTAAGAGTCTTGAGAGTGTTATGTGTGTGCAACATATTTAAGGTCCAAAGGCAGATTTGTTTTGTATGGTAAGTGGTGCATTTTCCTCACGGATGAATCCGTGGAATGCATCTGAGCCATAGAGGGCAATATATAAGTGCTGGATAATCAAGTCGCTGGAATAGCTGGATGCATTATTGATTGATGCATTTACCTAAATATAGCAGGATATCTCTTCCTTTCATGTCACCTATAACTAGCCCTGTAAACATCAATCAGAAGAGGAGCCTGGTGGATTTATCAACCCTACATAAAGGGAATGCTTCTTAGTCTCTCCACTTAACAGAACGAGTAAATGGGGAGATGAATAGCAGGTGACTGCTACTCACTGCCCTCATCTAAAGGATCAAAGCTTCCCTCTACAGTGACACTGATTCAAGTCACCTTTTTTTATTTTGCTCCAGAAACACTGTTCACTGGGTACCTAAATGTCTGTTAGGGTTAGGGCTTAAATGCTTAAAAGTCATGCATGTTTATTTTAGAAATTGAGGGTAGTGAACAACATAAAGCAAAACAAATAAACAATAACAACAACAAAAACAAAAAAAAAAAAAAAAAAAGAAAACTCTTTTCATAAAAGCCTTTTTTATACCTGGGAGAAGGGGGCTAGTGGGTGTTGATAGGTCTATGGTCTCCTTGTTCTCTTAGCACACAGGGACAGTGAGCTGGGTGACAGCTCATCTCCCCTTACTGCGTCTGACACGTCCACTATCTGTCACCACCACAGATAAGTGATTGCCTGGGGTTATCTTACACTGATAGTAGTGCCAGCAAAAAAGCGAGTTAGCACCTTCAACAGTTTAATATTCCCTGTACCCTTACAGCGGGGTACTGTCAGGTAAGGTATGCTCCTTTTGACAAGCACAGCACTAAGGTGTGAGGGCGAGGGAGAGATGATTAATTCAAGCATTAATAGTAGGAAATAAACGCACTCCTTTTTAAAAACTTGACATAAAATGCTGCTCCAGTGACTTACAATAAGTTTTTAAGGTCTCCAGTGTTTTCTTTTTCAATGAAAATGGAATGAAAAACAGTTCTTTGCTGTGTGTGTCTGGAGGCATGTGGGTGAGGAACAGGAAGTGCAGGGCAGGCTGTGTGTCCAGCATGTAGGCATGATAATAGTGGGATGAAGATGAGACCATATGCAGGTTATATTATCAAGTTGTAAAAAGAGTAAATGGACTACATGGAAATAAATCTTCTGGACAATATGTCCAGTAACACACCTCTTTACCTCCCTCGCCCCTTCCAAATAAAGGAGAGTGTAATTGAATTCAAATGTCCCTCCCAACTCCATTTCAGTCAAGATGGCAGTGAAGATAAAAAAAAACAGTGATTCATTCATCTCGTATTGTTCCTAACTTTGGGTCATATCATATCGGGTATGGAATTATTTTGCAATTACTTTTAATCTATGGATGTCAGTTTTTGAGCTACAACAAAGGGCAAAATGGGCCTGTAACTGAACAGGTAAGGTTTGCTTTTAGCCTAACAATTTGCCGGAACGCCTTTTGCGACTGTATCTAATTTTGTTGGTCACTTGCGGCCCCTACTGGCCAGTTAAGAGGAGTGATGGGTCAGCAGTCAGCCTGTGGACAACAAAGGAGTCCTAAAACATCTTGTTTTTTTAATGAGTAACAGAATAGAAGGAGTCATGGCTCAAAAATTAAATTTCACTGCATAGCAGCCACCACTGCCCGTCAACACTGGATGGAGGTGATCATCAAAAACGCTCTCATGTGCAGCACACTTCATATCAGGCTAGGGAAAAAGCATTTACTGTTGTAGGGATGGACAACATTATGTTTATTAAGGGTTATCATGTCCACCTAATCAGAAATTAGGGTTGTATTTAAAGGGATATTAGATTTCTCCATAACGCTAACTTTTTAGTTCATCAGCTGACGTAAGACTTCCTATAGCTTGAGAGCACAGATGTGGCCACACACAACTCTGCCCAGGCATGTCCCTCCTTATCCCAGCACTGGCCACCCCACCTTCAGCAATCCTATTAATTGTCTATCAGCTGAGTGAGAGCATACATGTTGGCCAGTCTGGTCCCATTGGTCAGTGTTTACCTTTTCAAGTAACACTCATGGTCCTGGAGAGTGAGTGATCCCACATGGTGCAGTCATAAATTCGGCCTGACACTCTACACTAAAATGAGAATCCTATTGGTTGAAGAAATGGAACGTTATATTTCTATATTAATTAAAAAAAAACTGTTAAGTTCATCGCACATTCACTCCACTTGGTGCTCTGCTGCTCCATCTCCCCAGACAGAGTGCCCAGACTGTGCTCTGCCATTCCAAGAGTGTGGTGCTCTGTATAACCGAATGATAAATTCTGACAGTACTCCCAATTTATGAACAGTCCAGTTTGTGCCAGAGTGCACTGCAACACTTAGAATGAGTATTTCTAAATGCACCACTCTCATCATCTTCCTCCATTGTCTACAAATAACAGAAGCAAATGTCTGTAGAGAATTGTTTTGCCTCCAGCACAAAAATATGTCCTACTGTTTACTAACAGTAAAAGGGTCATAAAACAGAGCAGTTAATAAATTTTTTTTATTTTTTTTTTTTAAATTGTGACTCATCAAAACCAAGAAAGGTTCTGAAACATAGTCAAAAATGTGCACAAATGTTATGATGGGTCCAGTAGTACACAAGATTAGCTTTGGACAGACAGACAGACAGACAGACAGATAAACCCTGTTTCCACCAAACACTTTCAGTATGGTAACTTTGAAACCAAATGTAACCCTTAAGACATAGTATCAAGACCCTAGATCCATTTAGCATTTCCACTGCAAACAGTACTCTTAAATGTGGACCTGGTTATTATCACTGACTGCTCCGTCCAGCACTCACTGTATTTCCTCATAGATGGAACGTCTGCACATATTTATTGTCCACAGAACGGGGCTGCACGCCGACATTTTCAGAACAAAGTAGAACAGACTAGAGTGAGAGTCTCTTTCGATAGGATATATAAAAATAGCGAGTTTGTGCATTAAGTACTTGTAAGGTAAGTGCAGCCATCCAAAAACCACAGGAACAAAGCTCTGCAATGCTTTGTTTCCTCCAACTGAGGATTAGAATATATGCAGTTCACATAATCCAGTCGATATTAATATGTATTTTTAAACTTTTGAAAATCCACTCATTAGTAAAAGTCTGTCATCCAAGAGAGAAAATAAAACCTTAAGTAATGGTCACAGTTGTCAAATTGAAATTTAAGGTGTGCTCTTGGATTCACGTCAACTCATATATTGTGTAACATTACAAGTAAACCTTCCACCTTAAAAGTTTCTGGCAGTCGGCCCAGTGAATTGAGTTTTTCTCCTTAGTCTACAGCTGCTGTGAGAGGCAGCAAAACACTTTTTTTGTAGTTATAGTTTACTAAACTTGCCACTATATGAACAGTGGTTACAAAACCAGCCACAACTTGACCCTGAGCAAGAGTGACCATCCGCTATTGACCAATCAATGGACTGCAGTGTTCACAGCTCCACCTTTTAGCACCACGTCTGTGTGTTAGATGCCCCAACAAAGGGGTGACCAAAAATGGGGACGGTATGGAACAGTTCCATTGGTACCATCCACAACTTTTCGCAGTGGAAACAGGAAAAATGCGTCCCAAACTGAACTAAGCCATACCGTACCGCTTGGTGGAAATGGGGCTATACATACACACTAACACATTCACATGGCCAAACGCATGATCCCATCTCAGCTTATGAACCAATACAGCTTTGAGGCTAACTGTCAGACTCTGCCAGACAGGCAGACAGACTTTTGATGGGTTCATTGGTTCATCAATTGTTCATCCATTACCATCCAGCAGGCAGCGTACCGTGAATAGCCTATTTGTGCAATAAATTTAACCATTACCTAAAATCAGTGTAATCCAAAGATACAGTTTAGCTATCTTGTGATTGAATCCACTTGGTTTTAGCTTTGGTAAAATTTGTTAAAAACTGATGAGCACAACAAAAAACAACCAGTTGATGAATTTGGTCCGGTTTCTCAGTTAATTCATAAACAGGAACCTGAAACGTGTCTGTGTCAACACACATGCTCTCTCTCAATCACCAATCCATCAGTGACAGGAAGGAACTACACTGACCGAGCAGCTTGAACATTAACATTAAGAAAGATCATCTTTCCAGGATGTAAGCTCTATGCACAGGTAAACCAATAACATACCATGTATCAGTTTCACAGACAGCCAATCAAAGCCTGTGTTTGCACTTAATCTTAAAGACTCAGTCACCCAGCCACATGCTAGAACTCAGAGAGTATAGCATTACTGTAGCTTTCTACAAACAAAAAGGTTAATACATATATATATATATATATATATATATATATATATATATATATATATACAGTCATGGAAAAAATTATTAGACCACCCTTGTTTTCTTCAATTTCTTGTTAATTTTAATGCCTGGCTCAACTAAAGGTACATTTGTTTGGACAATTATAATGATAACAACAAAAATAGCTCATGAGAGTTTAATTTAAGAACTAAGAACTATTCATTTTCCATGGTTTTCTTGATATAACCAAAATTACTTAAATTCTTACATCAATAGCTATGGCATTGTACCACCAAAAACACTACTTTTAAGCATTCCATGTTTTCTTTTCTGTTTGCTTTAAACACATGATACACACAAGAGTTAATACTTGATTGCATAACCATTGTTTTTGATGACTGCAGCCATGCGTCTTGGCATGCTCTCCACCAGCTTCTGACATTGTTCTGCTGTCACAGCAGCCCATTCCTGTTGGACAAATTCAAACAAATTTTCTTTGTTTTTGGGCTTGTGGTTCTCCATTTTGAGTTTGATGATTTTCCACAGGTTTTCAATTGGATTAAGATCTGGTGATTGAGCAGGCCAAGGCATGGTGCGAATGTTGTGGTTCTCCATCCAGGCTTTAACTGACCTTGCCGTGTGGCAAGGGGCATTGTCTTGTTGGAAATCCAGTCATTCGAGGCAGGAAAGAGTTTTCCAGCTGATGAAAGAAGACTGTTTTCAAGGGTAGTCCTGTACATGACCTGGTTCATTCGGCCTTCACACAATTGCATTTGCCCTGTTCCACTCAGACTGAAACAACCCCAGATCATGACTGATCCACCCCCATGTTTTACTGTAGGGGCAAGACAGTCTGGGTTGTAAGCTTCTCCAGGCTTCCTCCTAACCAGTAAGTTGGCTGGAGTGGGCATCAATTCAAAATTGGATTCATCACTGAAGAGAACCTTAGCCCAATCATCAACAGTCCAATCCTTGTGGTCTCGAGCAAAGAGTAACCGGGCCTTCCTCTGCCTTTCATTGATGAAGGGCTTCTTGCGTGCTCTGTGTGACTTCAAACCAGCTTCAACAAGTCGGTTTCGAACTGTCCTTGCCGAACAAGTCACATTTCTCGACAGTGCCCACTCATTTTTAAGGTCCCTGGAGGTCTGACGACGATTCCTGACACAGGAACGGATGAGTGCACGGTCATCTCGTGGGGTAGAAAGACATTTCCTGCCACGGCCAGGTAGCAATTTGGTAGTGCCATGTTCAGCTTGTTTTTTTTTTGTTGTAATGAACGGCTGTCTTGGAGATCTTCAGTTTTTTCGCTACCTGTCTCTCACTCATGCCAATTTCCAGCAGTGCCAAGATGGCTGCCTTTGTGGCTTCACATAATTCTTTTGTTTTAGGCATTATGTGAGAGCTGACAACTTCTGAGTTGTGCTACGGCTTGAATGTAAGCAGGAAACCACTCTAGGCCTTTGCATGTGCAGTGCTGCTTGTGACATGAAATGGCCTCTTATATACCCTGGGAATCAATTAAGCTTAAGAATGTCAAATAGGACATAAAGTATTATGTGACCAGCTGCATTTTTTGTTGTGTTCATTGTATTATACGTTTAGTGGTACCAGATATTAGAATGAACAAGAAATTGAAGACAACAAGGGTGGTCTAATAATTTTTTCCATGACTGTATATACAGTACAGGCCAAAAGTTTGGACACACCTTCTCATTCAATGTGTTTTCTTTATTTTCATGACTATTTACATTGTAGATTCTCACTGAAGGCATCAAAACTATGAATGAACACGTGGAGTTATATGTACTTAACAAAAAAAGGTGAAATAACTGAAATAACTGTTTTATATTCTAGTTTCTTCAAAATAGCCACCCTTTGCTCTGATTACTGCTTTGCACACTCTTGGCATTCTCTCGATGAGCTTCAAGAGGTAGTCACCTGAAATGGTTTTCACTTCACAGGTGTGCCTTATCAGGGTTAATTAGTGGAATTCCTTGCTTTTATCAATGGGGTTGGGACCATCAGTTGTGTTGTGCAGAAGTCAGGTTAATACACAGCCGACAGCCCTATTGGACACCTGTTAAAATTCATATTATGGCAAGAACCAATCAGCTAACTAAAGAAAAACCAGTGGCCATCATTACTTTAAGAAATGAAGGTCAGTCAGTCCGGAAAATTGCAAAAACTTTAAATGTGTCCCCAAGTGGAGACGCAAAAACCATCAAGCGCTACAACGAAACTGGCACACGAGGACCGACCCAGGAAAGGAAGACCAAGAGTCACCTCTGCTTCTGAGGATAAGTTCATCCGAGTCACCAGCCTCAGAAATCGCAAGTTAACAGCAGCTCAGATCAGAGACCAGATGAATGCCACACAGAGTTCTAGCAGCAGACCCATCTCTAGAACAACTGTTAAGAGGAGACTGCGCGAACTAGAATATTAAACATGTTTTCAGTTATTTCACCTTTTTTTGTTAAGTACATAACTCCACATGTGTTCATTCATAGTTTTGATGCCTTCAGTGAGAATCTACAATGTAAATAGTCATGAAAATAAAGAAAACGCATTGAATGAGAAGGTGTGTCCAAACTTTTGGCCTGTACTGTATATACATATATATATAATATAAAAAGTATTTGACAGAACTGTGAATTCCAATGGAGTCACTCAGGTGACATATACATATATAGTTTTGTAAAATAGTTTTCTGCTGGCTGCTATCACAAGAATATAACCTACTGTATCCTAAATAATCAAGGGGTAAGACGGGTCATTCATTCAGAATTGAATTTAAAATCAAATTTAAAATCCTACTTTTAACTTATAAAGCTCTAAATGGTCAGGCTCCATCATATATTAGAGAGCTCATAGTGCCTTATTATCCCACCAGAACACTGCGCTCGGAGAATGCAGGGTTACTCGTGGTCCCTAAAGTCTCCAAAAGTAGATCAGGAGCCAGAGCCTTCAGCTATCAGGCTCCTCTCCTGTGGAATCATCTTCCTATTGCGGGGAGGCAGACACCGTCTCCACATTTAAGACTAGACTTAAGACTTTCCTCTTTGATAAAGCTTATAGTTAGGACTGGCTCAGGCTTACCTTGTACCAGCCCCTAGTTAGGCTGACTTAGGCCTAGTGTGCCGGGGGACCTCCTATAATACACCAGGCTCTTTCTCTTTCTCGCTCTCTGTCTCTCTCTCTCTCTCTCTCTCTCTCTCTCTCTCTCTGTCATGTCCTGTTACTACATCTTGCTAACCCGGCCGTACTGCATGTCACTAACTCGGCTTCTTCGCCGGAGACTTTGTGCTCCACTGTCTCGCAAGGTTAGCTTATATCGCAGCAGTGCCTGGATAGTGTGACGTGTGTGGTTGTGCTGCTGCCGTAGTCCTGCCAGATGCCTCCTGCTGCTTCTACTATTATACAACTATGATTATTGTCACATATGTATACTATCAGACATTTATATATACTTTCAACATATTGTACCACAATAACCAGAATTATAATTATAATATTATAATATCATTACTTTCATTAATGTTGTTGTAAGCTACTGTCATTACCGTCTGTCCTGCATCTCTCTCTGTCTCTGTCTTTCTCTCTGTCTCTCTTTCTGTCTCATTGTGTCATATGGATTACTGTTAATTTACTATGTTGATCTGTTCTGTGTGACATCTATTGCACGTCTGTCCGTCCTGGAAGAGGGATCCCTCCTCAGTTGCTCTTCCTGAGGTTTCTACCGGTTTTTTTCCTCGTTAAAGGTTTTTTTTGGGTGAGTTTTTCCTTATTCGCTGTGAGGGTCCAAAGGACAGAGGGATGTCGTATGCTGTAAAGCCCTGTGAGGCAAATTGTGATTTGTGATATTGGGCTTTATAAATAAAATTGATTGACTGATTGATGGGTGAAGTTACTTCAGATGCTATAACCCAAAGTTAGAAAAAATATACAAAACGTAGAAAAGGGCTAAACTACTTGGAAATATAAAGGACCTTTTCGTTTGTGACTAGACTATTATTGTAAACCAATTATAGTTCATCTCCTTAGTTTTACCTTACACAGCCTACGCCCACTACTGGACTAATTGGGTAATACAATCCTCCAATCATGAGAGTGCATTTGCCCACTGTAATTTGCATACCCGTAACCTGTTTGTCTTCAGCGACAAAGTGAATCGTAGCTTTAGATTGTTAACATGTAAAACCCTTGATCCATTCGCCAACACACCATCCTGCCTATGGTCTGTCCCACTGAGACAACAACTGTTTATAGATGATGATGACAATGTGTCATTGATGTCCAGTACATCAGCATCTCGCAGGAGTCCAGCTCTGACATCTCTCTGCCAGGACTTCCTGAGCGTGATGATCGTTGCAGCGTGCCATGTTGAGCTCAGCTCCTCTTTGCGCTCTACAACTGTGGTTGCCAGTGGCTGCACGGTGCAACTTGCTGTACTGACTACAGTTTTAAAGTGGTGAAAAAGAACCGATGTGTGAAACCATTTTGAAATTTATAAATAACCTTTGTTGTATCGGATTGGTACATAGACTTGCGTACTTGCCGATCCCTGATTCAACATTTTTTTTATTTTTTTTTTAAATTACACATATCTGTATTGATTTTTGAACTTGGTACATCATTCGTTCAGGACAATTTGTTATATCTTTCAAGTCTTTGAACAACTTCCCTCCCTCCCCCAAACCCCGAACACAGAGCCAACAGTATAAGAAAACAATAACAATAATGTGTTGTTATGTTGGCGGCTGCAAATAAAGAAAATAACTTAAATATGTACATATGTCTCTGTGGCCACAATATGCACAGCACCCTTCATGTCATCAAGTAGATATATAAACCTGATTCAACATTTAGAGCAGTATCAAAAGCATTTCCGATACTGGTATTGATATGTGAACAACTCTTGCTCCAACCCGAGCCAGTAGGTTGTTTTTGTCAACTCTCCCAGTCTGGCAGTGCATTAAGGTGTACCCATTAGCAGCCGCTGAAGTTAAGAGCCCCAGCTGCAGATATGGTGGATTTTCTTGAGGTTGCAGGTGCAACACATCATTTGCTCCAGGCCAATGGTGTATTCACCAATATTAATAATAACTTTATTATTATTATTATTTTTGACTATATCGTCAGAAGACACATAACCCAAAACAGCAGCTCTGATTTACATATAGAAAGAATACAGGCATGTCTATTTCTCCTTTACCTAACTCCAAGTGAGACAAAAGGGATTGAACACGATGACATTTGTCAGCTGCCTTTAAGAACCTCAGCACTGGCTAGGCCCTTTCCATGTCGGCACACCAGTAACCAGCCCTATGTTAACAGAGAGTGGAGAGTCTCCTGGAAAGGGCCGCAACAGGTTTTTACAGCTTTTGATCTGCCTCCCAAGTAGCTGGTCACTTGTCCTCTAACGCAGTTTTATGGGGAATGGTGATGTGTATGCATGTTAAAAGAATGGATGGACAAGACAAAGAGGGCTATTCTCTCCAGTTTTGCTGTGTTCCTTCTCCGTTCATAGGCATCAAAGAGATCTAACCTGCTAGGAGGAGACAGGTAACCTCTCAAAAAAACAAAACAAAAAAACAAGCCACCATTAACATAAAGGCTACATACTTTCATGTCAAGGTGGCTACTGTGAAATGCAAGAAGTTCTTGCTGGTTCGCCAGGCTTTGCTTGGATGCTAAGAATCACAAGCAACGTTTGGTTAGCGTTCCCCCCTCAGTGCAGGATGACCTGCAATACTGGGAGTCCCCATAACAACTGTTGAGGGGAACACGGCTGGGACAAGTGACCTCCTGTATCACAATGTGAACTGATGTGTCCCTGACTGGATAAGGAGGGACCTGCCTGGGGAGAGTGGTGTGTAGCCAAATCTACGCTCTCAAGCTACAGGCAATGTTTTTGGTCCTTCAACACTTAAGGCCCCTTTTACTAGAAGGTGCATGTTGGTAGGGGCCAACAACCACACATCAGTGGCCTACATCAACAGGCAGGGTGAATGTGGTCTGCTGCCCCATTGATGATGGCAGAAAGCTGGTGGTTGTGGAGGGGCTCCATCTCAGAAGGCAGTATAGGTATAGGTATAGGTATAGGTGTGTTGCCCACTCTGGGCCAATTTCTGGGCCAATTTCTCCAGGCTTGACTTGAGAGGGAGAGGCTGAGGAGGGCTGGCCCGTCTGTACAGATTGTGCAGATTATTCAGGCAGTGAGAGCAGGACCTACCACTGCCGGTTTGAAGACAAAGTAGTTGAGGTTCCAACGCTGCAACAAGGAGAGGAGGCTACATCCCTTGTTGTATGCATTCAGTTCTATTCTCTCCTTTTTGCAGTGTTTGATGGATAGAGGGCTGTCTGACCATTAAATGACCATTAAAGTGTATGCAACAGCCATCTATTCCTACCATGAGTCTTCTGGTGGAAAGGGATGGGTGTGTGTCAGTTGTGTCCCTGTGCACCTTGATGACTCAGGCAATGTGGTGCGCAGGGTATCTATTGCTTGTCTTTTGACCCCTGCAAGCCTAGGCCACGGCTCTACCCTGTTCAGTTGCATAATGCCTTGTTTGGCTAGGGCCCCCTACTTCACCAACTGTGGCAGCTTAGGTTATAAAGAAGTGTGGGTATTGGATAAAGTCAGCGAGACAAACAGGTACACTATTAATCTGGCTATTTTGTTGGGGAAAAGATATATTTTTAAAGCTGTTGGTGTGGATTCTTTGAATAACAATAAATTTAGTATGTGAATTAAACATCATTTCATTTTGGAAAGATATATTGCAAACACAATGTTAAAAAATACTCACAAAGGAGGAAAGGTTGCACAAGGTCAAGAATACTTGGTCCGTTTCTCTTTAATTACTCTGAGAAGTTGACAAGTTTATCAAGATATTAACAATTTAATTAGCATACTATGAAATTAATATAGAGAGAAAAGAGAGGCGCCTCTTAAGTTACAATGAAGGTTACAATATTGTAACCCTGGTTCTACTAGCACAAGCGGCGCACTCTGGCTAGAATCCCTGTCATTCCAACACCACCTGTTGAAAAAATTGTAGGATAGCAGACAGCAGTGTGTGCTGCTTCATGTAATCAGGTAGGCATGTACTAATTTATGTAGATTTTAGTGAATGCGTGCGTGACTGGTGGAGAGTATTACCTATAGAGCCCAAGTAAAGGGCTCCAATTGTGCTCCAGGGCTCTATGCCAACTTTTTTCACTAAGAGCACAGTGGCCCCTAACTGAAAATTTTAGGAGCACAAGCAGAAAATTTAGGGGCGCACACCGTAAATGGACTTGCATTGCAAACATTCACACATTCCCTATCATTTTCATTGTATTACTGATAAATAATTTGATAATAAATGCAGAAATGGCTATTTGCTTTCAATTCACAGTGACACATTTTATTTTACACTTTTAAAAAAGCAACATTAACAATATAGCAAAGCCATTCATCCGACTTTTGAATTTCCTGTGTCTCTTGGCCGCGCCTGCTTCTTCAGAATCAGACTCTGATTCACTCTGTGCTTTGGGGTTTATTTCAGGTTCAGCAGGCTTGTGAGAGATGAAAAACGAATCAATGGTTTGCTTACCCGCAATTTCCACATACTCCGTCTGTGCCCTGTACCTTCTCCTACTGGATGCATTTCTGGCACCGTGCCTTGTAGCTGAGCCACCCTGAAATGATAATTAACTTGAAGGTTGAACTTACCGTTCACTCCCAAAACTGACTGACAACTTGTGCGACAGGATGTGACGTGATTTTAAAAAAACTGAGAGTTTACAATTCATAGTCCGTGCATTGTGTTGTATTTTGAAATTTACCGGACGCTGTGTGCGTTCTCTTTCCGGTTTGGTGTGATCTGAGCTACGTGGCTTGATGTGCTATGGACGCACAGTCGCTAAAAAACAGACCTCCGACGAAGCGGTGCACTGTGGCGCTGTGGAAATGAAGCTATTCACTAGAGTAGAAGCGTGTCTGTCAATGTCGCCACCTCTCACTTGCGATGAGTGCAAGTGAAACTTCCACCGTATTGTGGATGTGCACGATCTATCCAAAGACCCTCTCCCTTTAAACACATTGGCCACTAATTGTACCCCCTCCCCCCGCCCCCCAACACATACACACATTGGCCTGCATTCGCCCTTTCCAAGTTTCGCCAGTCTCTACAAGGATGGGGGAACGGCACATTTGCTAGTCGCACATGCGCGAGTAGATGTAAAATTCACTTGCACCGTCTCGAATTTTGGTTGCAAAATGTGTGTTGGTCACAGTCTCGAGCCCTGTGCTCACAAAACTAGGGTTTCAATATCATAATCTTCATTATAACTTAACAGGTGCCTGTTTTCTCTCTATATTAATAATATTATACAAATGAAAAGTCCTAAGTCTACATTAATTTATTGTGCTTATAATCAGGCTGCTTAGGGGTAGTGCAACAACTGTGAACACAACAGTCTCATAACATTACACAACTAGCAGACACAGAGCAACATTATCGTTATTAGGGGCCGGGCAGCCTAAGCTGCCAGGACCCTATTGTTATCCGGCATGTTGTTGTTGTTGTTGTTGTTGTTGTTGTTGTTCTTCTTCTTCTTCTTCTTCTTCTTCTTCTTCTTCTTCTTCTTCTTCTTCTTCTTCTTCTTCTTCCGAGGAAATCCTACTTCCCATGCACACAAAATCATCAAACTTTGCACAAAGGTCCAGTCCCATGCCAGATTGCCTCAGCTGCAAAAACAAGCCAATAGTCCTGATGGTGGCGCTACAGCAAGCCTCTAAAGTTCAAAATTTTGACAATTCACAACAAATCAACCATATGTGCTACAGATTTGCAACTTTCACCAAAATGCAGCCCCAATACTGAAGAAACTTTTGTACGTTTAAACCTATTGCAAATTATTAAGTCCATCACTCTGTTTCTTTCAAAAACCTATTTAACCTATCTCCTCCCACAATTTTTGCTCAATTGACACCAAATTTGCTACAGAGCATCGTCAGACTGTCCTCCACAAACGATCCACACAGATTTTTGATTTATCAAAAATTGAGCCTACAGTGCATCAAAATGTTTGGCTGTAAACGGTACTGTAAACATATACTTGCACATTCTTGCTAAATACATTTTCAATGTTCATTCAAAAAATGAAAAAAATCTGGAGTCATAGTAGATGATGTTTGGAAAATATCAGAATTGTATCTCAAAAACTGATTTTTTTTTTTTTACAGCATTTTGGATTTCACTCTCAATTTGAGTCAATTAACTGAATTTTTGACAGCCATTTTAAATCTGCCTTTACACACTAACAGCTGCTGTCTTACACACAGGTGACTGGCTTAGTCAATTTGTGAAGCTACATGTGACATTTCTGTTTGCGTATTAGCTCAGTGAGATAGAGGATAGAGGATGGTTCTTGGTGTTGAAGATTGTGAGTTCAAGCCTCAGCTCATGCAACATTTCCATATGAGAAATCTACCCAAACTTTTCAAAAGGTCCAGTCCCATGCCAGATGTCCTCAACTGGAAACACAAGACAGTAGTCCTGACAGTGGCGCTACAGCAAGCCTCTAAATTTCAAAACTTTGAAAATTCATAACAAATCAACCATATGTGCTACAGCTTTGGAACTTTTTGGAAATTTGCTTTTCCATGGCATGGATGGCTACTGTCTGGCACCCTGATACTTGGCTTATTCAATTTGTGAGGCCACACATGAACTGTCACTTGCCAATTAGCTCAGTGAGATAGAAGACAGACCTCAGTCTCAGAAGTTGTGAGTTCAAGCCTCAGCTAAAGCCTGGCTCACACTACAGGATTTTAAAAACCTTAAAAGATTTTTAAATCAGGTTGTATCACACACATAACGAGAATCTTCACAGATTATCTTATCTAAAATCTTCATTGCACACTCACTACAAGATTTGAAAATAATGACCAGCACACACTACAGGATTTCATCAAGATTATCGGACCAGAGAGCGGTGCACCACGCAATGTACATCATCTCACAAGGAAGCGGAAGTCAACAGTACATGCCATTCTGTGCAGCGAAAAAGGCAAGAGGAAGAAACGCCATCTCCGCTGTCCCATAGACATAATAAAAAGTCTATTTTTATTTAGTTTATCATGTCTATGCGCTGTCCAACGCACCCTGCTGCTCTGTTGCTCCTTCGCGGTCGCCCTTTCCATCTCAAGGTAACGTTATGTCCGGCCTCTTCTTCTTCGTCTACTTTTTTTCACGGCAGTTGGCATCCACTTCCGGTGTCATCCCGATAAAAATCAAACATGTTTGAAAATTATCGGGTCGGCCTCGACGTGTCTGTGAGCTGTTCGTGGAGTTTAAGATTCATCTTTCACCCGCTCACACTAGAAGATAATCTGGGCTGAACATCGGGACCAGTTAAGGTCTGAGACCTGATTTCTCCGCCGATTGTCGGGAGGGCCGAATCTGGGTCAAATCAGCCCAAGAATCCTGTAGTGTGAGCCAGGCTTAAGGCAGAACAGACATTCTAATGTGAAAGTCCTATGTTCAGACATCATGCTATGTGGATAGAGACTACTAAAGTTAAAATAATTATGATACAGGCAGTTTCGCGCGGAGTCAAATACTCTTTATCAACACTTTTCCCTGTTATCCCTTGTCTCTTTTCCCTGTTTATTTGGCTTAGCTATCAGTCAATATGCAGAGTCTATCCAATAGCTACTTTTACATTTTAAAAAATGTTTTCATCTTTGTCACCATGGATAATGTTTAGCTTTAAGCTAGATCAGGCCAGTTTGTTTATAATTGGTAGCAGTTAATGTTACTGTGTTGTTGTTGAGTTTTTACTTTCCTTTGTGTATTATGAGTCTGATCACTTCAGCCACTCATCCACAATTTGAAGGGCATGCTATAATTATATGATGTAACTTCTATGTTGTGATATGCTTTGTTTTAGTGCGCGTGTTGCTGCTCAGAATTGTCTAATTTTGCCTAAAATTGGCCGGCCCCGACCATTGCTCTGCAGCAGCTATAATTTTGGAGTTGTAGTTCTAGTCATCTCCAATACTCACTCTCTTTAAATTGGTTTTGGTCTTTACTAACTCCTGAGGGATATAGCGGACTCTTTAGATGCTAAATGCTCCACTCTGGACAACAATTAGTCGCTAACTGATCTGTCTGCTGTTTGGTGCTGGTTAGGAAGTGCACAATGGGTTTATGAGAGCTTCTCACTATAAACAGCTTTTTCTGTGGGTTCATCATTTGATACATTGTTAAAATATTGATTATAGCAGCTTCAAAAGAATCCTGCTAGTGAGACAGATAGGGCCTTCACCTAAGGCTTTATTTTATTTAAAGTTAACTGCAAATGCACCTGGACTTCAAAGGAGAATACTCATTCTGTTAAGGCAGGCATGTCCAAAGTCCAGCCCAGGGGCAAATGGTGGCCTACAGACTGACTAAAAATGGCCCCTGGCTTGCTGTTCAAAGTATACTTCATGTGGCTCACCACACAATATTAGTTAATCAACCACAATCACTTTGCATTTTTTCCGTTTACCTCATGATGGCAGGACAATCATACACTTTGTAGAAATGCACCAAGTAAGAACTATGCAGGTGGAACAAATGTGTTTTCACAGACAGACAGCGAAGAAGCAAATGAACAGTTACCTAAAAGCAGACATTTCCTGCTAGGTGCAAACACGGGCATAGCAAAGAAATGTAAAGTCAACAGGGACTAGAAAGTTATTGGGAAGTTCCATAACCTTCATAACTATAACAAATACAAATGTAATACAAATATAAAGATAAAAAAAAATAGACAAGTATTATTACCAGATTTTAGAGATTTTGTCCCATTATCGACCTTTCCTGAAAATTTCATCAAAATCCGTTCAGAACTTTTTGAGTTATTTTGCAGACAAACAAACAGACAAACAAACAAACAGACGAACAGACCAATGCCAGTGAAAACATAACCTCCTTGGCGGCAGGGTCGTGCCTGACCAATTTGGCACCCTAGGCAAAATATTTGCTGGCACCCCCCCTCCCGACTCACAGTTTGGTTCAAACCTCGGTTTTCAAAAACTACTGAAGAAACATTTCAAAAACTTCCTGAAAAATTGTCTGGATTTTATTAATAATTAAATAAATGTTGCATTGCAATAAAGAACATGAACATTACTTAAGTTATATTAACTTACAGTTCACAATAAATTAATAAAAACTTGTTAATCTCTTAACGGTCTACATTCTCTAAATAATCTTATTTCTTCACTGGCAGTTTGTGTGTGGGAGGGAGATGCACTTGGTGCTGAGGTGGATGAGGTGGCTGCAGTTACATTAGTAGGCCCAGGATTTGCAGAGGTGGGGTACAAATACTTCAGAAGTGCATCTAAAAAGAGGAGATACGTATATTTGACAAACTTGGCTTTTACAATATATTAATCAAATAGCTGTTGATTGTGAAACCATCATGGCATAACCATAACAGCACCTAAGATTACAGCCTGTCTTGATCTAATGACATTTTCAACACAGCAAACAGCCAAAATATAAAAAATGCAACATCACAAATCTGAAAATTGGAAAACATAAATATACAGTATATGAATACATGCTTTGTTGGTAAACAGTGAGTGGTTTGTGCAGCAGCACACTAAACATTAAAAGAAAAGATAGGCCAATATATTAAATTATGTTGCTTATTCATTCCCCCAAACACTAGTCTTTCTTTCCAACTTTATCTAAGATGGGAGCAACATTAAATGACATTAACTCTAGCTGAATGCTGAAAGTATTCCTAAAACAGGTGGCTAATGAAGTTGCAATAACATTGACTTAAGTAGTAGTAGCCTAACCGCTAATCATTAGCGGCTAATGAGCTGATGTTAGCTTGCAAGTGCTACAGTAACTGTAACTGATGTTGTGTTTCTACCATTTTAAATAAAGTGTTTCATCACATCACATCATTACCTCCTCTTCTTTGTTTTTGTACTGCTCCCTATGACTGCGCCCCAGAGGGCTTTAGCCTCTTCATGACGATGGTACCCAGCTGTCAATTTGTCACTCAGCAGCATCACATTACGGAAGACGGCAGGTAGCGGGGGGAGGGGGGCGCGGTTAAGGACTGTGGTGAAATTGGTGCTGCCTGCCAGAGAGGCAGAAGGATGCCAGGCAGGCAGAAATTTAAATTACAAATATTATTTAATTATTATGTAAAGACGTATGGCTATATGTACTGTTGTTATTTTGTAGTGTATTCTTGTCTAATTTTTGAATAGAATGGGGAAAACAAACAAACAAACAAAAAAAAACAACAACACCTCACTCCCTGGCGCCCTCTGGCATGCTGGCATAAATTATGGTAACCTAAGAACAGAAAGGATTTGCACCCAATTCTTAAATTGCTGCTTAGCAGAAAATGTAGGGAATGTAGTGAGGGAGTTACTGTACATGGTATGTTTTTAAATTTGTGTCCGTGTCTGTTTAGTACTAAATTATTACTGTTGCTTAATGGCGGTTTTGCACAAGACTTCCCACAGATCATCTGTAAGTCAAAGAATAGGCTATTATTTCGAAGATTTCCTACTGAAAACTTTGGCTTTTTCTATTAGTTTGGGTGATATATGCCAAATTTGAGGTGATATGCTCACTTTTTCAGAAAAGCATGACATTTGGTACTATTGTACAGTTTTGGACTCTGAACATTTTCAGAAATGAAGTCACTGCAAAAATACTTTGTGGTGGCCATCACGGTCATTTTACTTTCAGCCATAACTGAATACTATATTTTATTCTTTTTTTAAATTGTATTTCCTCAGTCTCACATGCTAACACAGAATGGGTGATGTCTATCTAATGTTTTAATGGTCAGTGATTACAATTATACCATATACAGCATTATAAATGCAAGATGGAAATTACAGTATCTGAGAACCTAGGCTAGACTTAATAATAACATGTTGCATGCATGTTGTGTAGAGTATCATTATCCCTGACAATACAATGACTGTTAAGTGTAGAACAACAATCAATTTGACTTTTGCAACTTAGCTTAAAAGAATGTGTCAAACACAAAGGTTTACTTAGAAAAATATATTTCAGAAACACATTTGATTGTTTTGCCATTGTTATTGTTCAGCCTATTCTTCAATGTCTCCTTTAAACCTACTTTATGGTAGAGCACTTGACACCTTGGATTAGTGTCGCTCAACAGAAATGATACATTTTCGACAGAAAAACAGTGTCACTTGATACATTGTTATATGATGTGCACCTGGAACATTCTGTTATATTAAGAACAACATCAAATTTTGTCATGCAATGTGACTGGTAGTATTAGTATCATTGCCATGAAGACAGTAGTTTTAAATCCACATTGATACCGACCTGCTTTTAGTGTCTCTGTCCACAGAGCCAACAGTCTGTCAGCAGCAGCTCCTGTGATGCTTAGAGGACAGAGGCTGGCCCATTATACATCTACAGGCTGGCCAATCTGCCTTCACCAGGCTGACTGTCAGTGGATATTTACTGAACCAAAATATTTTTCATGCCAGCACCACAGGGAGAAATCAACAGTGTTTTCATTTATTACCTCTGCCAAGGAGGTTATATTTTCTCTGGCGTTTGTCTGCAAAATAACTCAAAAGGTTCTGAACGGATTTTGATGAAATTTCAGGAAAGGTTGATAATGGCACAAGGAACAGATGATAAAATTTTGGTGGTGATCGGTTGAAGTGAAGTGGATAAAATAATAAAATGCGGGAAATACGAGCTGCTTGGCAGAGGTCTGCGCTCTCCGAGTGCTTTTCTAGTTGATTAATTGATTTTATTTTCAAATTTTAAGACCTTGGATTACCAAATGGACAGGTATGTATCTGAAGTTCTTGCCAGTCCAAGATGCCACAACTTGCTGGGTCATTTCCACTTGTGCACCCTGTAGTCTATCATCTCATCCACAATAAACAGATTGGATTGTGCGCATGAAGAGGCGGATACATTGATATTACTTCATGTGGTGAATGCTGCCAGAAAAAAAGATTTAAAAAGCTCATGCTGCACACAGATATTGTGGTCCTAGCCATTGCACATGTGTCATAGCTGGACACGGAGGAGCTATGGGTGGATATGGGACAGTATTCTTGGAATTTAGCACTGGCAAGAACTTACAGACAAAGTCTTTGTCAATCCAAGGGCCTTCCTGTGTTCCATGCCTTCACTGGGTGTGACACAGTACCTGTATTTGCAACCAGGGGAAAGAAGACAGCATGGGAGGCCTGAATTGTTGATGAAATGGCAACAGAGGCCTTCATGGCTTCATACTGAATATCATTCTACTCTCTGCAGTCATCGTATACTCGGGGTTAACGAACAAAAGGATTAAGCTATTTAAACTCTGCACAACATGTCTACAATGGACATGATATTATAAAGTCTAGCCTAGGTTCTCAGATACAGTGATTTCCTTCTCATGTGATTGAATTCACCCTCAAGTATTCACCTTAAGGGTGTATGATGCTCTATATGGTATCACTGTAAAACTTGACCATCAATACACAGGGGTAGACATTATTCAGAAATGGCAGAAAGCAAAATGGCTGCAATGGCCACCACAAGGCGTTTTTGCAGTGGATCCATTTGTGAATTTCTGTTTCTACAGCATGTATCTGTGATATTTAATGTAAGTGAACAGCTAAGATGCTATAGTTGTTGGAAGTTTTTGGATGGTTAGACTGAATGACTAGCTCTTACATGTATTTCAGGAAATTAATTTGTTTCCCCTAGTAAACACTGAATGTGTGGCACTGCAACTTGTCAAGAGATGACCACGTAAGTTGTTGCTACTTTACTGAACGATCTGTACCTCCTCCACCTCTACATTAGCTTAAAATCATGTGTAGATAGCCTCTAATTAAACTTCATTTCTCACCTGAAGAGCTGATCTCCAGGGCTATGACTTGCCAGGCAATATCTTTTTTGGCCATGGTCTTTATAATATCGGGATTGTGGGTCATTTGGCTCTGGATATTTCTTGACTTCAACAACAAGTCTCTCCTCATGGATTCTTCATCACACACGAGACACAGCAACAGCTACAGAGTTCTCTTTGAGTCAGTGGTAAGGAGAAGAGAAAAAGAGCTGCTACAGGAGTTGATATACAAGCAGAGAGCGAGAGCAGGATAAAATGCATTTAATTCCAGTGGCAGCAAGGCTGGAATTAGAACCATGGCGTAAAGTGGCGCATCCAGGAGTGTTGACATGTGTCTACAGATACCTTACAGATGATTCAGTCTTTGATTTGAGCAGTACCGTATAAAACACATCCACAACACACAAATCAAGGCAGTTATTTAGTCTGTCTTTTTGACTGTCTCTGTTTGCAGTTAAGGTAAAGAAAGGAAAGAGATCCATCCCTTTAATAAGTAACACAGGCTTTGGCTTGCTGCTCTGGGCCTATCAATGAACCCAGTGAATCACAGTGTAAGATAATCCACCAGGCCATACAGACACACAGATAGACAGACAGATAGATAAAGACTGGGGCAAACCACTAATGTGGCATTAAAGTTATCTTGTGGAGGTTTCATTGTAAAAAAAAATGTGGTTTTGTTTACATTCAACATTTCTCAAGTTTATGTCACACAGCTGAACTCAGAATGGGTCCTCAGGGGTGCACTGCGCCAAATCTTGATTTAAATGTTTTTCCTAAGTTATGTGTGTGGACCAGGATCTCTATCTTTTCTAATGGAGTAATACAACATTTTGAAGAATTTTATGCATACATGCCTTAAATCTTGGTGCTGAAAAGAAAACAATACAAAGCAGACCAGGGCTTGTTAAAGAGTTATCTCGTTAACGGCTCAGTTGTTTTCCAGAGAGCAAAGTTTCTGCAAATGTTTAAACACACGTTATGTTAGTCAGTGGCTACAAGACTGAGTGTACAAATGCACTTAAATTTTGACAGAAAGAGGAGTCTGTCAGGGAGATGTGCACATCACATAGACACACATGCACGCGTACGCACGCACACACACACACACACACACACACACACACACACACACACACACACACACACACACACACACTCATTATTAGTCATCATCATTATTATCATTATTAGTTGTCATTGATGAGTGTAACTATCTTATCTTACTTCAGCTAACCCTGTCTGCTGAGTATTAATGAGTAAGATGAAATGTGCAGTACAGTAATAGCTCTTGAGCATCCTGTTTCCTTCACATCTTCTTACTGTGGCTTTCCTAAAATCATCCCTTGCTCTACCCAGGTTGGTTCTCAAAATTCCTTCCCTGTATTAGTCCTTTTACACCTGGGACTACTTGGCATTGCTGGTTTTATCTATCTGTTATTGTGAAGACTTTTTATCATTCAGACATAGAAGACTTTTACTGACAGTAATGTTACAGATTCATTCAGACATGACAGAAGATTTACAGACAGAACTGCTTGCCCAAGTGATATTTGACACCTGGAGCATGAGATGGAGAGAAGCCCCTTTTAAACTGCCTGTTCAGACGAGAATAGAAAGTGGCTACTCGACCTTTCCTTTCTGTTTATAAGGTACAATCGTGGAATGGGGGGACAGAGTGGTCTCACCTTTAAGCCATGACGGGAGGCAGTAACAGTGCTGAAACAAAGTCTGTATAAACAGGACAGAGGAAGGACTGGTGTGACGTTTTGAAGACGTGTTATGTGTGACGAGATTAGCTGCCCTATCACAGTTATTGTCATGTTAATGCCATTGTTATTGTTATAAAGCACTGCCAACGCGTATGTTATATGTAACACTATAGGCCAATGTTGTTTAGTAAAGCCCACTTCAGACCAATGACTCACAACAAGATGAAACAGTTTCAGAACATTGCAGAGAAGAGTTGCAGCAGTGTGAACTGGCCGGTCTGAGTTGGACTTAAGCTGCCTGATGGTGTCACCTGCAACTCAGCTGGTCAAATCAGAGGTGGCTGGTTTTAGAACGTAAAGCATGTCACCTGTTTCTACATCCAAACGGCTTGTAGTGAAGTCTACTGGTCAAGTCAAAATGACTGCAGACAGTGTGTTCGCCGGCTGCAGCAGGTGGTCTGTTCCCAATGAGCCTTCTATTTCCATCTTCACGATTTAAGTGTTAAATGTTATGATAAAAAAGGTGACAGATTTGGAACATGACAGGAAGTTCAGTTGGGACTCTCGTTAAATCGTTGTCTGCCCTCATGCTGTAGGTTCGCTAGATATTCATTTATTCATCCCTGCAGCACTAATGAATAAACATTATGATTTAATGCAGTCATCTTACTAATATGTTAAATTGCCATCAGATTGACCTAAAAGGGTGCCAGTCTGAAAAGTAGGTCTAGAAAAGTAGATGTGAACAAATTTGATTTATTGCCGTTAATGTTACAGTTTGTGACAGATTTATCCTGCTTTGTCCACTTTTAAAAACTTGTCTGTGACAGCAATACTTCAAGAAAACTGCAGACCGCTATGCATTTTGTAGATACCCAGATCTTAAACTTTTTTAAATATGATCTAGAGACAAATTATAGTATACAATATCAGCAGCTGCCTCTCAAAGAACTTAAACTCTGCACAGTGTGAAATCCCTCAGTGCCTAAATTAACTGTCTCAATCTGTACCCCAGCGGAACCAAATGTTTTTTGAGAAGTCCGTGTAGACGAAAGAAAACCCAAGTCATGCACAGTCCCTGCTGTCTCTGCGTCCACTGGGTCAAAATTACCATCAATCTGGACAGCAGCAGTGCAAGCTTGGCTGAGCACAAGGCTTGGTTTACAGCATGGCAGGCAAGCTGCCACGCAGTTCCTCACGTATAGTGATCTACTTTCAGTCACCAGTTCAGTTCTGCTGATCCCTCTGACTGGTTTATGTACAGTCCAATGCTGAAATCCCACAGTCAACTACAGTGATCTTTCACTGTGGAAATCTAATTTCTATCTTGTGGGATAGTCTTATTGCCCTCTGGCTTACTACTTGCCCTCCTGTGATATCAAAAACTGAAAAAAGTGACTGTGACAACATTCAAGATGATTTTCTGTGGATGAAAGAGCATTTTCTTCTTAAGAACTGTTAATAAAATCTCACATAGAACAAAATCATTGGAAAAAAATACAAGTCCAGCCAAGTCCTCACTGACAATTCTGATCAGTAAGAGGTGAAGTTGTTCACAGACAGGTAGCTTTGTAAACACTTTATAGCCCACTGAGTAACACATAATCCTTTCATGCAATCTCATTTTTGGACACTGCCATAAAACTACCCACTGATCTGCAACACTGGCTATGGTGCACAATGTTTTATTATGTATTATATTAGGTGCTTAGGTAAAACAGTCTCTGCCTTGCGTTTATCAACACTAAGTCAGTAACGCAGCGTCAAGGTCAGGCCCTCAGTGATGTGGACACCCAAAGTACTTGAAGTTGTTCACCCTCTCCGCCGAGGACCTGTTATAAAGTGGGGCATATTTTTCTCCTGCTTCTTCCCAAAGTCCACTGCCATCTCCTTAATTTTGCTGATGTTCAGGACAAGGTTGTTGTCCTGACACCAACAGATCAGGTCCTCTACTTCTTTCAGGTAGGCCTTTTCACTGTTATCTGTGATCAGGCCCAACACAGCTCTACTGTCAACAAACTTGATGATGGTGTTGGAGTCAGAAGTGGCTAGACACTCTACAATCTGTGTACAGGATAGGGTTGTCACGATACTAAAATTTCAAACTCCTATTTTCGATACAGCAGCAAAAAATTAAGAGGCATGTCATTTTTTAAATAAATATCAGAACAGTAACATCAATGATAACAACAAAAAATCCTCCCAAAATAAATAACAACCAGAAACAAGATCTGTCCATACAAATGTATTAATCTACAGCCAGTGATGGGCAAGCTACTTGGAAAATGTAGTAAGTTAAGCTACAAGTTACTCTTGATTAAATATAGCTTAGCTACAGCAAAAGCTACTCCAGAGAAATGTAGCAACCTACACTACAAGCTACACCGCAAAAGTAGCTAGCTACACTGACACTACTTTTTTTTCTCTCTCTTTTCTCCCCCGTATCAACTTCATGATCTCCCCTTGTTTAGCGTGTGGTCGGTCATTCATGTGTGTGTTTGGGGTGTTTTGACTCTGCTTCCTGCTTGGAGAGGCATGACCCGCCCTATCTTGCCTCTGATTGGGTAACCTTACGGTCCTTACCCAATCGTGAGTCGGCACAGTCGTCATATCTAAACCAACCAATCATCAGCTACACTACAGAAAAAGCTGCTTGGATCAAACAGAGCGGCGCTACCGTGTCACTACGGAGAAATGTAGCTAACGCTAGTAGCGTCACTACTTGTAGTGCGCTACCGCCCATCACTGTCTACAGCCCTGTTTATTTTCTGTGCTTCTGGTGAATTGGCACCATAATTTTGTTGCTTATCAAATAGAGTTGGTAGTTTAGGCTCAGGATGCTCCTGTTTTTACCTCACTATGTGATCAGAGAACCAGGGGTTACGGGAGAAACGTTTTTTCAGCTTCAATCTGTGACTTTACAGTTAACATAACTTTTCAGACACACATAATTGTGTTGTCCTGTTAAACTAACATTGTCAATTAATTCTACAGACGGGCGTGACTGATAAAGTTTTCTGCTTAGCTCCCACATTAACGTTAGAAGTTATATTTTAGTTTGATGCTGGCGACACCAGCTGCTCAGCTGCTAGTGAGGGGAGGGGCTGTACCTGCCGTCTGCAGCGTGCTGTGTTCACTTCACTAAATATTTCCAAAGAGTGCTTTTTCCTTTATCATTTTTGACCAAAACTGGCTGTTCTGATCCTCCTGCAGCCGCACTGGCCATATTACAGCAACAGAAATGTGTGCATGCCTGCACAGCGACGATAACAAGCCGGGTTGCAGCGAGGGCTCTGTGCCTGCCAGACGTTGCCTGCACAGCGAGTGTCCGTCGGACCCATTGCGTGCACCTGACTTTTGACAACCCTAGTACAGGAGTAAAGCAGGGGGCTCAAAACACAGCTCTGAGGTACTACGTGTTAAGGATGAGGGTGGGAGAGGTGTGTCCACCCACTCTCACCACTTAGGTACGCCTGTCAGGAAATGAGGGATTCACACGCACAGTGAGGTGTTTAATTCCAGCTCCCTGAGCTTTGTGACCAGCCTGTGGGGAAATATGGTGTTTAACCCTGAACTGTAGTCAGCAGTCAGTCCTTAATAACAGCAGTCCTTTATAGCTTCCTCTATTTTCCAGGTGAGATAGGGTGGTATGGATGTGTGCTACATCTTCTGCTGATGATGAATAGACATACTATGGCAAACCAGGGGAAACCTGAGTTACCGTTTGATCCCCCTCCCCTTTCCCCCCACTTTATTCATTAAAGACTCTTTTGCTGATAATCTGTCTCTGAGTCCCTATTTTATGTGAATCCTGCCTCTGGGCCCCTGACTTGCCACATTTTGGTGGAGAATGCGGGCACCCTGGTCCAATGCTACTGATTCCCAGTGAAATAGTACTCAGAGGGAGATACACTGTGCTATGGAGGACACACAAGCCCAGCTCGTTCAAACCCACACCCAGCAGGCCCAAAGCCTAAAGCCTTACAAGACACTATGGCCCAATCCCAATTCCTATCTTAACCCTCGGTCTCAAAAATCCGCACTCCCACGAAGTGCTAGTGCTGTACCGATTCTCAGAGTTTTGAGTTGAGGGTCAACAATAAGGGCAGTATGGCCCTCACTTTTAAGATTTTCTAGGACCACCCTTGGCAGTAAGTGCTATCCCAGAATCCTTTGCGTATCATCCGCCGAGCTCAGCCGAACCCAGCCGAGTACAGACGATTCAGTCAATACAAAATGGCAGCGGCAAGCATAAGGAAGCGGAGTTATCAATGTGAGTATTTTCCTCGTTAATAGTTGTTTTAAAATTATGATAACCATTGCATTATCTTAGTTTAACGTCATTTTATGGACTATAGACCTCTTTGTAGCATAACACGCATATTTTTGGTCGCGGGCAACGGCTTGCCTGCCCCACCGCACGTAACCCCGGTTCACTGATAACCGAGTATGCTGTCATTCAGTAACAAAAAGTCATTTTTTCTCAGTGATAATGTAGTTGTTAAGTTGTTTTAATATACGTGAAGTGTTTGCATCAACATTTTTGTAAGATGACCAGACGGTGTCATCTCCTGTAGCCGTAGAGTCTGCAGCTGGTAACGTTACAGCCACAGGTTAACGTTAGTGATCATATTATCTGGTGACTTTCCGCTGAATAAGTTACGTCAGTTGTTGTGGTACAGGTTATTTGGTTGAATATCAATTTATAACCCAAAGAGTGAAACGTTAACATGGATGAAAGTCACCAGATAACACTTGTGTGACCGTGTAAACAGCCTCACCAGTTCTGCTGGATGTTGACTACAGTATTCATTGTGATAATACTTGCAATACTAAATGAAACTAAACTAATAACGAATATCTGACAGGTAGCCCAAAAAATAAAAAAATAAAAGAAAGTAATGTTGTTATCTCTGTTCCATTTCAGGGCCACCAGACAAAACACAAGCCCTGATTCATTTCAGGGCCACCAATGAAGACAAGTTTACAAAAAGCAAGCAGGCTCCAAAAAAACAATGGGAGTGAGTAATTTATAACTTGTGAACTGTTCATATTCATAACATAACTCTCGGTCACAACGGCAACTGTTCCCCTAGTGATCAAGCATTCTATTTTACTATGAAATCAGCACAGCTGCAGACGGCATTGTCGAAGATTATTGTTTGGTAACTGTACATTTGTTTTGCTGCCCCTATACTGTCATTTTTTTGAAAGATTTTGTCGAGTGTATTTGTCGCAACATTTATGTTCTATTTTCACTACTGTACAAAGATGTGCTGTTTGGATGTTATGATCTCAGCATTTCAAAACAAAAACAATTCTATATCATTCATCTATTTATTATCTTAGCGAAATTCCATATTCATAAGAGTAAATTTTGTAACAGAAAACCCTTGTTCAAAATTTTTATGAATGAAATGCAGCAATACTTAGAAACCATTCAGCACTCCACAAACTCCAAAGCTATAAAGACTCTGAAAATATGTAAACAATTTAATTGTTTGAGCTGCTGAACTTTTTTATTTATTTATTTGTTTATTTTATTTACTTTTCATTTCTCTTAATCCTGGCATATTTGTTCTGTTCATGTCTGTCACTGCTTGTTTTGTACAAGAATTGAAATAAAGTGTTGGAAAAAAAAACTTTTTTATCGACGACTACTGATGACATATATTTCTACTTCTTTGAATTGACAGACTGGACGGAGTTTTGGCATATTGCTGCCCCCGATAGTCTTAAGACATATTTGCCTTTGAGGGGTGTCCCCTTTTAAATTCACAAGATAGCCCTTAACACTTGGGTTTTGAGGGCTAGTGAGACTGAGGGTTGAGCTTGAAAATTAGGATTGAGGGTTAAAGGCTAAGTTTGGTTTTTTGACACCTGGGCCTTATTTTTAGGAATAAATACGCTCGTAGACTCACCCAGACAATTTTGGTGGAGCTCGGAGCCGTTTTCGAGCAATTTAGATCCATCCGACGGCGTTTTCTCTCATGCCATAGAAGTGGACGGGGCCAGACATCGAAGCCCCTAAATTAGACATTATCTGCTGCGAAACTCGCTCATTTCACCTACATTTTATAAATGAATGGCCAGTGTTATCACCATGTCAGCTCAACTTCCTTGTTATGGTCATCCGGGGCTTTACAAGGATGGGTAACTTTTGGTGACGTCATAGACGTGCCCCGCAGGAGCGCAGCTGAGTCCCGCCGGCGCTAGGCTAGGCTATACAGCTACACAGCTATTCTTGTGCAACATGATGGAATATTTATCCGATGTAGAAGTGTCTGATGACGACTTTGAGTATGATGGATGCCCGTATCATTTTGAGCCAGAATACACCGACGAGGAGCTATTTGAAAGGAGGATGCAGAGGGAAAGAGCCGAACAGCTGGCCAGAGAACAAGCGACCACTGCACGTCCACGAATGGGGGCTAACTGGTGGTGTTGTTGTGGACACTGTACGCCACAGACAACAGAAGAGGAGAGCCTTTGCTGCTCAGAGTGGGACTTGAGACCAGAGGAAACACGTATTGATGCCCCCCAAAATACGTGTCTCACTACACTGGAAGATTTTTCTGCCATGACAAACCGGGCTGTGGTAGAGACTTTTTTTCATGTCCCGAGAGTCAACTGGCAGACGCAGCCGAAGCCAGCAGGACCGAACGGACAACTTTCGATGGAGTAAGTAGCCCATACAAATGCAAAAAGGGTATATTTTCATGAGTGTTGCTTTATAAATAAATAACTTGGGTATGCAGACCCGTGGTGATTGCAGCTCGAGTCACAATTTATTGCCTGCAGAGAATAACCATATCATATGCATTGCGAGTTAGTTTTTCAAAAACTAGCATGGACTAGAGTAAATTATATTGCGTTACAGTGCAGTATTCTTTTGCAGGAATGTATTTTTAGAAGGCTACTCCTGCTCAGACATAGGTCGTGAAGATAGCTATTCATTTTATACAAGGAGCTTTATACGCTGGCCGACGTGCACTGGTTATTGACCAATATTATTACATTGCATTACCTCCGCTGCGTCTGTTTTGCCCTCTGAAACAATCGGGATGGCATTCCTCCTGAGGTACTGACGCTGAGCTTCCTGGCCTTTTATCTTTGTCGTCTTCGTAATGAAGTCTTCTGGAGCGAAGTGAGCGCTGCAGACCCGGTGACTGACCCTCCTCAGTTCTTCCATAGGAATATTCGGGTCCATTTTCAGGACAACAAGCCAGAGCTTTAGTAACTCCGGGTTTTTAAAAGGAAGCCTGTGGAATGTGAACTTTGTCCAACTAGTCATTGTGTTTGGACAAAGTGGAAAAACGCAATGACGAACCATGTTTGTACCCGTGTAGCTCCTAGCCTAGCCCCGGCTGGACTGCGCTCCTGCGGCGCACGTCTATGACGTCACCAAAAGTTACCCATCCTTGTAAAGCCCCGGATGACCATAACAAGGAAGTTGAGCTGACATGGTGATAACACTGGCCATTCATTTATAAAATGTAGGTGAAATGAGCGAGTTTCGCAGCAGATAATGTCTAATTTAGGGGCTTCGATGTCTGGCCCCGTCCGCTTCTATGGCATGAGAGAAAACGCCGTCGGATGGATCTAAATTGCTCGAAAACGGCTCAGAGCTCCACCAAAATTGTCTGGGTGAGTCTACGAGCGTATTTATTCCTAAAAATAAGGCCCAGGTGTCAAAAAACCGACCTTAGCCTTTAAGATAGGAATTGGAATTGGGCCTGTGACTATACTGGGCCAGCACTTGATGAAGCCTGAGGAGCCCACAGAACCCAGTAAAGTGCTAACCAAACAGAGTGCTGAGGATGACATTGAGGCTTACCTGGAAGTATTTGAGAGAACAGCAGAGAGAGTGGTGGCCAAAGGCAGAGTGGGCTGGCATATTGGCTCCTTTTTTAACCAGAGAAGCTCAAAGGGCCTGTCGGGACCTTCCCACCAGTGATGTGGACAAGTTTTACTTGTTAAAGGTGACCCTTTTATCCTATTATGGTCACAACCTCCCAGCGAGGGCTCAACGGTTCCACTCTTGGGCCTATGACCCCAATACCCCAGTTCGACAACAGATAGCTACCCTGATTCGTCTGATCTGCAGCTGGCTGAGCACAAGGGACGGGCCTCCAGCCCTTGATAGACTTGTAATGGACCGGTGCATTCAAGCCCTGCCAGCTGATGCTAAACAATACGTCTCCCAAAGCAGTCCAGAGACAACTGATGCCCTGGTGGCGCTGTTGGAAAACCACCAGGTCACTGTCGAGTTGATGCGAGGCAGTCAGCGGGAGAATCCACGTCCAAGCTGTCCCAACCCCAGGGGAGACAAGCCAAGGCTGAGGAAGTGTGACCAGGAGGCGCCAACCCAAATACAGTTCCCCCAGCAGGGCCAGCCGAGGTCACACCCACGGCGCAAACCTCTGATAAATCAGGATCAAGGAGGAGTCCATGCTGACAGCTGGGTCAGCCGATGCCCAACGGAAGACCGGCAGCTATCTCACCACCTGCTGGGCCCATGTCCACACAAAAGCCTCCATGCTTCCCATTAGAATAGGAGGCCGTGATACAGAGGCTCTACTGGACTTTGGAAGTTATGTCACCCTTTTAAGGCCGGAACTGACGACTGGACCCCAGGGGCCCCCTATTCCAGTCTCCTGTGTCCATGGGGACTCACGGGACTGCCCCACCACTCACATCCAGGTGCAGACCACGAGGGGCGCCTTTGAAGTAAGGGCTGGGTTGGTGAAGAATCTGCCGGTACCAGTATTCATAGGGCAAGACTGGCGAGACCAGTGAAGATGCTCTTGGACCAGCAGGGGTCCTGGGGGAAGGAGATCCTGGATCCAATGAAGCCTCTTCAGAGGAAGTGTTTTCTGAGGCCTTCTCAGAATTCCCCCTTGTGAAGGAGGAACAGGGGCCCTGCCCAAGGAAGTCTGGGACTGCCCAGTAAGAAGACCCCAACCTGGTACAAGCCAGAAGGAACGTGGTAGAAGTCAAAGGGAAATGTGTCAAAGGGGTGAGTGTGATCACATTTCCACATTTTATTGTGAAAAATGGCCTTTTGTACAGGGTGGTTATAAAGAGGGAACTCATTGTTGAACAGTTATTGGTCCCAAAATGTTATGTTCCCAAAGTGTTATACCTCGCCCATTCACACCTGTTGGGAGCTCACTTGGGGGTCGAGAAAACCTACGACAGAGTCCTGGGCCGTTTCTACTGGCCAGGTGTGAAGAGGGCAGTCCAGGATTACTGCAAAAGCTACGTAGAATGCCAGAAGACAGCCCCAAAGGTAAACTACCAGAATGCTTTGATTCCTCTACCCATAACTGACACCCATGGATGTAGTGGGTCCCCTTCCAAAGTCCAATAGGGGGCATTGATATATCCTAGTCATCGTGGATTATGCCACTTGCTACCCTGAGGCTATCCCATTACGTGCTACTAATACTAAAACAGTGGCCAGAGAGTTGTTCCTCCTCTTCAGTCAAGTTGGCATCATAAAGGAGGTCATTACGGACCAGGGAAGCTGCTTCATGTCACGAGTGATGAAAGAGATGTGCATGTTGTTGAAGGTCGGTCAGTTAAGAACTTCTGTGTACAGATGGTCTCGCTGAACGGTTTAGCAAGACTCTCAAACAAATGCTGAGAAAGGTTATTGATGTTGATGGGAAAAACTGGGACCAACTAATTCCTTTTGTCTTGTTTTCCGCATGAGAAGTTCCATAGGCATCTACAGGGTTTTCACCGTTCGAGTTGCTGTATGGACGGAGGCCCGGGGGCATGCTGGATCTAGCCAAAGAAGCCTGGGAGCAACAGCCATCCCCCCACCGCTCCATCATAGGGTATGTTGGCCAGATGCAGGAAAGGATGGGAAAGATGGCAAAGGTACCCTTAGGCCCTCAGCTGGATCCGTCCCACCGACAAGACCTGGTAGAACTCACAAGCCAGTTTCGAGATGTGTACTCAACCTGTCTGGATGCACATAGGTGATCCAACATGACATAATTACTGAACCAGGGAAAAAGGTGAGGCTCCGGCCCTATCCAATCCCAGAAGCTAAGAGGGAGAGCATCAGTGAAGAGGTAAAGAAAATGTTGGAAAAGGGGGTTATTGAGAAGTCATATAGTGCCTGGTCCAGTCCCACTGTACTCACTCCTGAACCAGATGGCACTGAAAGAGTCTGCAATGATTTTAGAAAACTGAACGAAATCTCCAAATTTGATGCCTATCCCATGCCTAGAGTTGATGCGTTGATTGAACGATTAGGCCCAGCCATTTTGTGTCAACTCTTGATCTCACCAAAGGATACCAGCAGGTCCCCCTCACAGAGACAGCCGAGGAAAAGACAGCCTTCTCAACCCCAGATGGCCTGTACCATTACAAGGTCTTGCCCTTTAGAGTCCATGGCGCGCCAGCCACCTTCCAACGGATGATGGACCAAGTACTCCGGCCTCATTGTGAGTACGCAGCAGCTTATTTGGATGATATAATAATCCACAGCTCGGACTGGGCTCCCACCTGGGCCACCTGAGAGCAGTCCAGGAAGCCCTTCAGCAAGCTGGCCTGACAGCCAATCCAAAAAAATGTCACCTGGGTCTAGAGGAGGCAGAATACCTTGGATACACCATTGGGAGGGGTAGTGTAAGACCCCAACTACGAAAAGTGGAGGAAATTACCACCTGGCCTCAGCCAGTGACTAAACGACAAGTAAAAACATTCGTGGGACTTGTTGGTTATTATCAGAGTTGTATCCCTCACTTTGCTACCCTTGCAGGCCCTCTGCATGAGACGACAAGGAAAAAAGACCCACACCATGTCACCTGGAGTGCCGAAGCGGAAGAAGCGTTTGCCCCCCTTCTGAAGGTTCTATGCACTGAGCCTGTTCTGAATACACCTAACTTCAAAGAACTGTTCATTATCCAAACAGATGCCTTGGGGACAGGGATTGGAGCTGTGCTGTCTCAAGTCAGAGGAGGGGAGGAACATCCGGTGAACTCTATAAGCTATAAGACGAAAAAACATGAACAAAATTACTCAACTATAGAAAAGGAATGTCTGGCAATTAAATGGGCTTTAACCAAGCTGCGCTATTATCTCCTGGGCAGGAAATCCACCCTGGTAACAGATCATGCCCTACTAAAATGGCTATCAACAACCAAGGACACTAATGCCCACTAACCCCCCTGGGGTTGCAAACCAGGGCAAAACTCTGAGTCAACCCAGCAAAAGCGGCGGACCCATGGTCTCAAGTTAGGGGAGGTGTTAGAGGGAGTGTTTTATCCAGTGCAGGTGTTGCAGCCACTAGGCACCTGGCACTGGTCACACCTGCAGCCCATCAAGTGATTAGAGAGAGAGATTTACTCGTCCTTCTCCCAAGCACTCAGTTTGGTTGAGGACAAGCAGCAGGCAACATTTCCCTGGTTTCCACATGATTGAGGATCCTCAGCTCATGTGAGTTTAATTTGATGAACCCCACATCACAATGGAGCCATGTGTAAAGTTAAGGTATATTTGTGACTCACCTGGTCTCTCTCCCTCCTCTCCACCCAGGGAACTTGGGCCGCTGGGGAAGAGCTGGGTCCCCATATCTACTGTAATTAAATAAGAAAGCCTCTCTCTCTCTCTCTCTCTCTCTCTCTCTCTCTCTCTCTCTCTCTCTCTCTCTCTCTCTCTCTGCCACCTAGGACAGGTGAAGACTGAAGACAAATACCCTGCACGGGAAGAAACCTGAGTTACTGTTTGATCTCCCCTTTCCCCCCAATTTATTCATTAAAGACTCTTTGTTTTGCTGATAATCTGTCTCTGAGACCCTATTTTATGTGAATCCTGCCTCTGGGCCCCTGGGTTGCCACAATACATATATACATATATGTTAGGGCTGTCCCAAACTATTACTACCTCCGCCAAAGGAGGTTATGTTTTTGCCGGCGTTGGTCTGTTTGTCTGCAAAATAACTCAAAAAATTATGAACGGATTTTGATGAAATCTTCCGGAAAGGTGAATAATGGGACAAGGAACAGATGACAATGGTGATCGGTTGAAGCAAAGTGGATAAAATAATAAATAAAGTCTATGGTCTGACAGCCTTAGCAGCAAGAAAGTGAAAAATACAAAAAAACATTATGTTCTGTGTTGGTACAAAATAAAAATGTGTGTGTGTATATATCTATCTATCTATCTATATATATATATATATATATGTATACATATATATATATATATACACACACATATATGTGTGTGTGTGTGTGTTTTTTTTTTTTTTACATAATTTCTACTGCACAATATGTAGCATCTTGCCAGACAAATCAATGTATCCTCATGGAACAGCTTGTATGAGATTAGCCTAGCGCCCCACAAATGACTTTATGTCCTTAATGTACAGTTATGTGATAAATGTAAAGTTAAAGAGGTTAGATTTAGGAAAAGAAACATGGTGAGGACATACCTTAAAATGACTTAAAGTTCACTATAAGTTCACACAGTTCTGAACACACATCTCCGGGGGGAAAGTCCTTGTTTGTGTGACCTATCCACCACCCCAACCAGCTTCCCAACAAGACCGCTTAGGACTGCTTCCTTGTTTACTTGTCAGCACATTGATCACATGATCGCAGACTTTCAAAATACATGAGTAATGTACAAATTTTGGTGCATTACTTTTTGTAGAAAAACGAACAGTGTCTGAGAACAGCCTGGACATTTGTGTTAATTAATTTATCACAGTATAAACAAAATGTAGTAATATTATATCATCTCATGGTATCATATCATCATGTTACCATATCCAGGGGTGATTTCAGGTTGAGCCTGAATAACGTCATTTGAGATTTCAGAAGAGGCCCCTTGAGATATCTGGAGTAGTCAGGAAGTTAAACATCTCTCTTCTTCTTCTTCTCTAACCAATGTGACACTAAGGAGTATAATCCGTTATATCCCTTATATCTCTAAGACATTCTAGGCTCTCTTTTCTCCCCCTCGAGTCAATTTGCCTGCGCTTAAATTGTTACACTTCTTTTTGCTATGATTTTCCAGTCAGGCAGGCTTACTGTAAAGGAAGAGGCAGGTGAACAGAGAGAGGCCGCATGGGGCCGGAGGTGAGGTGGACAGAAAGGGTGCAATAGACAAACAACTGACAGCCAGCAGACAGCAGCTCCTGAGGTTTCCATTACCTGAGACAGCCTGCTCAGCCACTGGCAGCCCTGTCACCTTAGAAGGAACAGCTTTCTCAACTTCACTATGAACCCAGACAGGAACACCAGTTATGCAATATTTACGATACTGTCAGAAACATCAATAACCAACAAAATATAGAAACACACACTGCTAGCTATGAGGACTGGTATGATAATGTGATGGTGTCAATTGTACAAACACTGCAGCTTGCACTTCAAAGTAACTGCACTATTGCCTATCACTACATGACCCCTATGAGCAATCACTAATCTTTGAAATTGAGTTTGTTTTTAGTGTGATGACTCGTGAAGGAGAAATTCTCTACACATTACCCAGTCTAGCTTAACATATTGCTTAGAATATTCACTTAGTGGGTGACATCACATGGTGAAACAACCTAAAGACTAACAGACAATGATAGGAAAGTCAACAAACCAAAAACCAATATTTCACCATGACTGCTTGAATTCAGGGTAACAGCCTTGTTTAAAATGATAAAATGTTAACAAAATGTGCAGAGGCAGCCGGCAGGCCTGAACACACAATGGACTAGAGTCAATGAAAACAAAACACCCCCCCACAAGCACTAACTCTCCTCTCCCAATCACTCATACACACACACACATACACTCACAGACAGGCTGGTAAATACTGTCCGTTACAGCATGTACACTGCTGTAGCCTCTAACTTTGTGATTGTTAAACAAGGTAATATAACAAAACTGTGACATAACAGTATATCTCTCTGATCCTAATGCATGCGACAAGAGCTTTTGGCCTTAATAAGTCATTTAATCGCATCAATAAGAAAATAGTAATCTGATTCACTCAGGGTAAAAGAGAGCTCTCTATAGTTCTTGACTTCCCTAAATCAAGTGGATGAAAAGGTTTCAGAAGGAGTCTGATCAACTATACAGTTTTACTGATTGATCGTGGGGGAAATGTGAGAGAAACGTGAGGTGTAGGATAGCTCTTTGTCTTGTGGCACCTGCGATGGCGCACATATCATTGCCTGTATACAATGCTGCAGCATTGGTTTACTTGAGCCATCACATACGTGGGGGGGGGGTTACATTTCAGGATAAGTGTCAGTGAGTGTTAGTGGTGCACTGCTTGAATTTAGAGTCTAAACCCCAACACACGTTGTCTTCCTTGTGCTTAGATGCCACCAACTACAAGATGGTCCTAAGACAAAAAGGTCATACGGCAAACAGCAACCATTATTTATCAATGATTAATCTGCACATTATCATCTTGATTAAGCATTTTGTCCAGATAATATTGAAAAAAATTCAAAACATTCCCATCACAATTTCAACACAAGCCCAATGTTTATACAACAATGTCAGCAGTCTCAAACCCAAATACATTACAATTATTTAAAAAAGATAAAGCAAAGGAGAAAATAAGTATACTCATAACAAATGTGTGGCTTTTCTTCTAGAAAAGCAAACAGGCTTCCCACAAATTTCATGGACAAAATTTGAAAACATTTCCATGACTTTTTAGGGAGCCGTAATAAAATTTTCATTTTGGAAAAGCATGCACTTCTCTGTTTCTGCTGCACTTGCCAGCCTGGTTGCAATACTTTTCTGCACACACACATACAGGAGTCTCGATTCCCATAACAAACACCTCCACACTACATCACATATACAAAAAACATTTAAAAGCAAAAGGCTTGGCTGGAATAAGACATGGAAAATAAGAACTGCGAACTGTTTTCCATTTGTATCAAGTATCAAATAAGTTGTTTGAGTTCATTTGCCTTACTTGACATTAGGGGTGGGAATCAGCAGAGTATCCATGATACGATATTATCACGACACTGAAGTCACAATACAATGTTATTGCAATTCCAAGTATGTTGTGATATACTGCATATTGTGATAAAATGTAATGCGATAGGCTATATTGCGATTTATTACCTTCTTGACATTGCACTTATTACCTTCTTGACATTGCACATATTGCTGAAACAATATAAGTTGACACTTATTTGTGCTATGTTAGTCAATGGCTAACTTACAGAAAACAAATTCACTGTTACGTTACATTACGTGAAAGATTACTGTAACAATTAATTCATTACAAACAACTAAATTCCAGGAGTGTTCCAAAGCTATCAACAATTTTCACTAATTCCATGACTTTTCCAGGCCTGGAAAATGAGATTGTGAAATTTCCAGGATTTCCATGACTGTAGAAACCCTGAGTGAAAAGTAATCAAGATATTTGCCAAATAACTGTCGACTAATCAATGAATCCACTAATCATTTCAGCTCTATGTGTACATCTACTAACAGCCAACAAGAAAGTATAATAAAGACTCTTTGAATTTGTTGTAATATCCACAGACTATTGATTTTCCATTATGTTTAATAATCTCCAATACAGTGTGTTGTTGGGTTCTGTTTTTTACCTGTTCTGTGGTGCAAAGACAGTTGCTCACATATATAAGCACAAAGAAATTATGAGAAAAATAGAAAATATTAAGTATGAGTAAGTATTCATAATATATCAAGATAGATCATGCCACAAAGGCATGCATGAGTAAAAAGAAAGCAAAAATCACAAGAGTGATCATGGTGCCATTTTGAATGCTGATCTGAAAATTGATAGCAATATCATGTGCATAATCAAATATAATGGATTGGCACAGGGGGGTGTATCTGCAGTCAATGCCTCCTGTCTTACACATCACCAGCTCCGTAACATGCCTGTGGGCAGCCAGCACTGTCACAGACACAAGAGAGAAGAGAGTGAGGCACTGTATGTGGCCGCCAATCTGCTAAATGAATGATGCTTTATGTCAGATAAATGTCAGCTCTGAAGTTCAGCCCTAATCAGGAAATGTCAGGGAGAAAGCAGGATGATCTTTTAGTATAAAATCAATGGGACCTTCTAAGTGTCCAGCAGGAACACGCAATCATCACTAGACACTTAAAAGAGGAGATAAAGTTTCAATTTCTTTCAACCAGGAGGAAGTGTCATTAAATGCTAGGATAGATAGATGGGCTATAGATGGGCTTTTCCATCATCAATAAAATGTTATGTGATAAATAATCAGTACAGCTTCAAGTGGGGATCCACACGAGCAGTTTTCCATTTGTGGATGTACACATGCAAAGAGTTATGGAGTTAGGCTCACAACCTATCATAAAAATTTTGGAACCAGATTTGTTTCACCATGTTATGTTTCAGCCAGCTATGCTAGTAAACAGAGCACTTCTACTCAGGGGTGTAGCCCCAAATCCTAGGCCTTGTGTAAAAGCACACTCTCTGTGGGCCCCCAGCCCTTCCTCTCTTTATCTATGTCTCTAACACACACCTTTTGAATTTCTTTTTCTTTTACGTAGTCAGTTTGCTTTCTTTCTTCTCTCCTTTCTTTCTTTTCTTTTTAGGAACCCAGATTTCCCTTTCTTGAGGAAGAACATGACAGTGTACATACGTGTGCCCCAGTAACATTAACCAGTCACTCATTTGGCTCTAGCTGTGTTTAGCAAGGATGTATGATATCTGATTTTTTGCTAATATTCAACATGCTAATGTAAAACATCTCATTTGGCTGATAACCGATACCGATATCAATTAATCCATTTTTCCCCCACCTAATTTTAGTGATCATAAAGTCTCTTCTGTCGTGGAATTATCATCATATTATACATGCATACTCTTATCATGATGGCCCACCAGCAGATGGAGACTTTTAAATGTATGTAATATTCACTCATTGTGCAAAATAAGAAAAAGCATGTTGGCTAACTCTCATTTTAAGACTAATATCAGACGATACCGATGATGTGACAATATTATCGTGCATCCCAAGCGTTTAGAGACTAATCCTTGTGCAGGGATGGACTTAACCTTTCTATGCCTTTAAGGGATGAGAGACGCGTCAGAGAGGTTCCACTGTTTTCATTTTTTTTAAAAAAGGAAAAACAAAAACTTTAACTAACCCGCGCTATGAGTAACACCTAAATCGTTTAATTCAGTAGTTTAGTTATAATGATATGAAAGCATGGTGACATATTTCATACTAGTGTGTTATAAATCAAAATTACAGATGGATTACGAGGACGTAGGCTTTTGCAGTCTCCCAAAATGTCTGTTTATCCGCCGCAACTGTTCCTCTTTCCTTCCCTTCCCATCTCTTACCTTCTGTTTTATGGCACTGCTCCACTAAAGGCTGTCATTGCTTCGGAAAGTCTGGAAACACACGCCCGGTAAAACTATCCCAGACTCGACTCACAGCTGAACTCACAGAGTGAACTTTTCCTGTTCACTCACATTGCCGTTTACTAACGGTGATGATGCTACGAACCCATGCGGAGGATGACATGTAGCGTTCATTGTCTCCTCCGAAGTTCTTGCTTCGAATGTTGTAAAGTGGTAAAAGCGACTTGTTGGCACTAATTCTAGTGTCTGTGGTCGGAAATACTAACAGCGTGTTTGTTCGGTAGACATTGATTGTCCTTTGGAAAAAATATTTCGTTTTTATTCCAGCGGCAAGATGCTGCAGGCTTTAAATGTCTTCTGTTGTATCTAATGTATCAACGTCTTGTCGGAGTTATTTTCGAGAGCACTTGAAGGCAGCACGCATATGGGAAAGTGCGCAACTGCAAAGCTGTTCTGTGGACTCCCTCATTTGGTCACTGTCAAACCTGCCCTCAGGTACCCTGTCTGTTGCCCCCGAATGTTGTTGACATATCGGTATTTGTAAAATGTTACTTGCTTTTTTCGGTCGTATTTCGACTGACGGTACAGTGAGAGCACTGAGATGTCTATGTGAAATGTGTCTGATTTTTGCAAGTAGGATAATAGTCTATTTATCCTCTGGAGATTACACTGCATGAAAAGTGGGATTTTCGGCAATCATTGGCACTGTAAATTGCTTTGGAAGTTCAAGTTAACGACTGTTCGCAGGAATTTACAGTCAGAACAGAAAACTGCCGATAACTGCCTGGAATTGATGTGGATTTTCAATCCCTGGCAGTTTCAGTTACAGGTACACAAAACTTATATTATATATTTGTTATTTGTTTTGTATATATATTTGTTCACCAAAGGGACTTTTATTTTGTCTTATTTATTTATACAATACTTATTTTGTATTTTATAGGAAACGGTCCGGTGCCTTCACAACGGTGAAGGAAATAACAGGCGTTATGAACAGATTTTTTCAGCAAGGGTAAGATTTAAAGAAAAAACCTGGATGTATTCTGTTGAATGTCAGTAAATGTATACCTTCTCTTACCTATTAATTTTGTTTTCACAGACTGAGCTCTCCCCGCAATGAGGCAGTGACCTCACATTTGGTGGCAGCCCTGACTGCAAGTCCAGACATGGACGGCGTGGACAGGGGAGTCCTTTTATGTAAGTAACATGTAGGTTTTATGTGTTTTGTTTGTTGTTTTTATTTAATTTCCTGTGGCTAGTTTTTATTCTTTCTAACATATATTTTTTTTCTCTCCCAGCGGCCTGTAAGACATACTATGAGACTGTCCGGAGGAACTTCAGGTACAGTCAACCAGACCTTGCAGACCAGGCAGCAGCCATTAAGAATTCAGCCCGCAGCAGACAGAGAAGGAAGAGGGTAAGATTTATAAGAATTTTACTATATTGTCATTGCACAGAGGACTTGTGTGTGTATGTGTGTGACACATACACACACAAGTCCATTTGAGGGACCAGTCCAAAAAATGTATATGGGTCAATGACAAATAAAGCTTCTTAATAGGTATTTTTAAAAAGTCTTTTCAAAATTGATGAAATGCATTGTATATATACAATTATTTTGCACATAAACATTAACACATAAACATTTACAGAAAAATAATCATACAAATATGTAAATAAATGCATTAATCAAAAACTGGATAGAAGCAACTGGAATAGGCTGCAATGCAATAGACTGATAGGGTTCACTGTAATGTAACTGAAAATATATTCAAACTGAACAGGTTTATAGTATATGGCATATATAGTCCATATATGCCATGAATTGATTTAATTGTTTTAAAAGGAAATATTGCACTCAGACACAAAAATATGCATGTCATGTCAATGACCCATATATCAGCAGAAATGTCTATTGTTATTGTGTCTACAGAGCAGTACTAATAGCACTACTTGTGTTTACAGCTGCTTGAAGCGAGAAGGAGTGTCTTGGCCACCACAGAGGAAGTGGACTTCTGAAGGGGCATCACCATAGACATGATGTCTGATGAAGAGGATCACTCCGTTGACGGGGAAGTTGGATGGATTGTCAGGCCTCCATCCTTCAGGAGCCACAAGCTCTCCAACCTATGTGGAAGACTTCAGGAGAGACTGGAGATGAACCCCAAATATGTGGCGACACACCACAAAAGACTTCATATTGGGTCACCTTCAGATAGACTGGCACCGACCCAATATGCCCCGATGCAGCAAAGCGACATTTGATGAGGCCTGAAGCATAGCCCTCGACCTGCGGGCCAAACGCTCCTCTGCTGTTGTCAACATGGGCCCAGTGTGTGACCCAGACCAGGGAACCACTGGTTGTTGAAAGTGTTGAGACTGAGTGTTTTCTGTTTTTTGTCATGTTTTTTTAATAAACCATTACTTTTTTTCAACATGTTCCTGGCAAATGTGTTTTTTCTCAGTTAATATTGGTTGCAGTGTAGTTTTCAGCAACATCATTATTAGCCTGCTATTATTATTATTATAATTATTTATATAATACAAATATAGTGTGTGTGTATATATATATAATAAATAAATAAATATAGCATATAATATTAAATGACCCACATGTGACCAGTAGCAACAGATTTACTGTCCAATCACAAGTGATCTTTCCTTTCAAATGTCTGTGGTGTCATCCAATGGGTGTCTGTGTAAGGCCAGCCAGGCCAGATGGCAGTAACATTCAAATGCTAATTACAGCCATTCATGAAGGTGTGACCCCCACATCCTCATCATTCCCCCCACCCCCCACCCCCCACCCCCGGTGTTCCTTTCCGGCAGTTTAAGGCACAGGTAAACTTCTCTGTAAACTGGTGTGAATTGCCGGGAATCATGGAACTTGGCAGGAGTTTACAGGGTCGATAATCTGGTTTTTCATGCAGTGTTATGTCAGCTTGGTTTAGTGTTCAGTGTAGTTAAGTTCAGACAGATACCGTTTATAAAGGGTAGTAACTTTATGGCTTTATTGTGATGGCCCATTTGGGGACTGTTCGTCACTTATGAGGTGGGAGGGGGTGGTGCAAAAAAGGGGGAGGCATGCCAAATATCTTTTTAAGTACTGGGGAGGGACTCATGCTTTTATTTGATTAGATTTTTTCAAAGAAAATGTGTTTTCTTTAAAAATCACAAAACTTACACCATTTATCACAGCCAGAAATTGTAAAAACAAAAATGGTGTTGGATAATCAAATTTCCAACTGTCCTTGGACACATCATGGGCAACAAACCTGCACCTAGCAGCCCATTCTGCTCTGATTAGTCAACTTGCTCAGTCTGTCTGACTGGTTCAAGGCTTAGAAAGTGTATTGTAAATGTCACACCCCTTACCTAATCTGACTTCACCTAGGCAGGCTGGCGCAAACAACAGCTGAGGCTAAAGCCTTTCACATTACATCATTTTCACCCTGATTTTGCATCACCGAGACTATCGTAATCTTTTGAGTGTTCACACCTGGCGACGTGTGTTTCTGTCAGCGGGAGTGTCGCCAACTGCATTGGCTGACTCTCTTTGTCAGTCATGTCAGCCTTCTCCAGTTTTCTAGCATGCCAGATATCCAGTCCCAGTCACAGACGAGGGGGCGACTCACCCGTAAGCTTGTTCACACATGAGGCCTTGTCGTGGCAGACTACCTGCCGACTCACCTCCAACCCAAGGTGGCTCTCAAGATCCTTTAGGATGTCAAAATCGCGGTGAAAATCATGTCATGTGAACTAGGCTTTAGCTAACGATGGCGGCCATCCGCCATTATCAATTTCACTGAAGAAACTAGCCGGTAGACTCCGAAGCACTTTAGCATCAAACACTGGAGTGGGATGTTTCACAGTGGTAAGTTTTTATTTTGTAGCTGTCTTACATTTCAGTTGTAACATGATAACTGCAACTTATCTGATGTTATGGGAACATCTGTATGTCTGTCCTCTGACTACATGAAGCTGGAAATGTCTGTTGCAGAGTACAAAAGGTCTCTAACAATATAGTCAGTTACTACATAACGTGGAAACACCAACAGCAGCACTCAGGTGTTATTTGACATGGTGTAAAGCATAATTCCTTATTTTATCTAAGCAGGCTTATCTATGATCACACTAATGTAGGTTGTATTGGGTAATAATACCAAAGTTATTATAAATTCTGCTACTAACACATTTCCCGTTAAAACCACAAAAGTCTGGTGCGTCGGTAACTAAGTGGATAGTGCCGGTACCCCATTTATAGAGGTGAGGCTGCAGCGGTCGCAAGTTTGACTCCGGCTTGCAACCCTTTGCTGCATGTCGTCCCCCTTTTCTCTCTCTCTCTCTCTCAATTCAATTTTCAATTTTCAATTTTCAATTCAAATGGCTTTATTGGCATGAGGTAACACTGTACATATTGCCAAAGCAAGCATTTGGAATTCAAAATAATAATAACAATAAAGGAAAACAATATTTACAATAAATTAGTTATAATCTATACTATTGGTAATATTGTATGTATAACTATGATTGACTAAATCACAGTCATAGTCACATTCAATCAATCTCAGTAATAACAACAATAATAATAACAGTGATAACAAAAAAGAAGAAAACAACAAATATGTGTGTCACTTCCTGTCTCTCAGTCTATGGTAGGCACAAAGATTGTGGAAGTTTGTGAAGTTGAAGTTGTTAGTGTGTTGATGTTGATACAAGAAATAAATGAATGAATAAATAATTAAGAATTTAACAATTAAAAAGAAGTAAATACTGTGTTGTGTTTCTCAGGTTCCACTGGCTGTCCTCAGGTCGTGACCGTGACATGAGATGATGAATTTAGCTGCAATGTTCTCACATTTGGGCATTTCCCCAAGTAAATATGGGAGTTTCTCCATGTCTGTCATGTTTTCAAATTCAGGATGTATTTTTATTATTTTGGGAAAGTGTTCATTTCTCAGAGCCTGGTATTTGGGACATGAGGTGAGGAAGTGTAGTTCTGACTCGACCTCTTGTCTGTCACAGTGGGGGCAGAGTCTCTCCTCCTCTGGCAGCCAGCTCTGTTTATGCCGACCCTTCTCTATAGCTAGGCTGTGTTCACAGAGTCTGTACATAGTCAAGGCTTTTCTTAATTTAGGATCTTTTACTGTGCTCAGATTTGCTCATGTGAAGTTTCTTTTTAGGGTCAGATAACATTTTAATTTACTCTGTGTTTTAGCTGTTTCCTTCCAGTATGCGATATAGATTTCTTTTTGTTGGTTGATAATTTGGTTTGGTTTGGTCTGATTGGCTTGGTGTTGTGGTCCTGAGGCTGTCCGGGGCATGTTAGATTGTCTGGACAGAGCCTCAGGACCAGCTGGCTGAGGGGGCTTTTCTCTGGCTTCAGCTCTTGACAGGTTAGGGCTTTGTGATGGTATGTCTGGGGGTCACTAGTTTTTAGGTGATTGTAAAATTTAATTGCTCTTTTTTGTATTTTCAATATGAGGGGGAATTGGCCGAGTTCTGCTCTACATGCGTTGTTTGGTGTCTTTCTGTGAATGTGCATGATGTTCTTACAGAACTCTGTTTGGAAAGATTCTATTATTGTTTCGTCCCATTTTTCAAATTCATGATTTAATTTTGGTCCCCAAATTTCACTACCATAGAGAATTATTGGTTCTAATACAAATTGGAAAGTTTTTAGCTAGATTTTAATTGGAATGTCCAGTTTAATATTTCTTCTAATTGCATAGAAAGCTCTCCTTGCTTTGTCTCTCAGATCTTTCACAGCCAAGTTGAAGCTTCCTGTGGAGCTTATGTTGAAGCCACGGTATGTGTAGTTTTTTGTATGTTGTAATTTTGTGGTGTCCAAATAGAAATTGTGTGTTTTCCTGACATCTGGACTGTTTCTGGAAGATCATAATTTTGGTTTTCTTCAGGTTAACTGTCAGGGGCCAGGTCTGACAGAATGTATGCAGGAGGTTGAGGTGCTGCTGTAGACCTTCTTTTGTTGGTGACAGCAACACCAAGTCATCTGCGTACAGGAGACCCTTAATTTCTGTGCCATTCAAGTTGAGACCAGGTGCCGTGGATTGATCGAGTTGACATGCAAATTCATTAATGTATAAATTGAAGAGGATTGGACTAAGATGGCATCCCTGCCTCACCCCACGACCTTGGGAAAAGAAAGCTGTTTGTTTGTCTCCTATTTTAATTGCACATTTACTGTTTGTGTACATAGATTTAATTACATCATATGTTTTTCCGCCAATGCCACTGTTGAGTAGTCTGGAAAAGGCCCTCATGCCAGATGAAATCAAAGGTCTTTGTGAAATCAACAAAACATGCGTAGGCCTTTCCTTTCTTCTTGTCTAATTCTTACTCAATCAGGGTGTGGAGGGTATAGATGTGGTCTGTTGTGCGAAAATTTGGTAAGAATCCAATTTGGCATTTATTCAAAACATTTTGGTCATTGATAAAACTGATGAGTCTTTTATTCATAATGTTGCAAAAGGTTTTTCCCAGGTTACTATTTACACAGATCCCACAGTAATTATTAGGGTCATATTTATCTCCATTTTTATAAAGGGGTGTTATTAAACCTTTATTCCATATGTCAGGAAAAGTGCCAACTGCTAGAATTATATTAAAAAGGTTGAGTATAGCCAATTTTAATTTATGGTCAGAATATCTGATCATTTCATTTAAGATGCTGTCGACTCCACAGGCCTTTTTAGCTTTCAGGGATTAGATGCAGATGTCAGTTCCTGCTCTGTTATTGAAGCATCTAGAGGGTTTTGGTTGTCTTTGATTACTAATTCTAAAGTTTTCCACTTGGCGTGTGTTTTGTTTTGGTCACTGTTCTTTGTAATATTGCTGTATAATTCAGTAAAATAATTCATCCAAATGCTGCCATTTTGTATCGCCAATTGATCTTGTTGTGTTTTGTTTAGAGTGTTCCACCTCTGCCAGAACTGGTTTGACTCTAAAGATTCTTCTATTTCAGAGAGCTGGGTCTCTATGTTTTTCGTTTGATAACTTTCTTAAAGTTTTCCTTATATTTTTGCAATCATTGTCAAACCATTTGTTATTGTGTATTTGTTTTGGTTTTTGATTAGAGGTTTTCAAGTTTGATAACTTTGCCAATTTATCAAAAATTGCGTTAATTTTACCCACAGCAGTGTTTACACCATCATTATTGTGGGGAAATATTTCAGAAAGAAATAAATCGATTGAATATTGGATTTTGGCATTTTCAAATGCCTTTTGGTAGCTCTCCATGCTGTCTGATTTCCATCTGTATGAATGTGTGGTGTTGTCAGATAGACTGTGATCTTGCTGTGGTCCGAGAGGGGTGTGAGTGGGTTGACTGTGAAAGCTCTGAGAGACATTGGGTCCAGATCTGTTATGGCATAATCTACCGTACTACTGCCAAGAGCTGAATTAAATGTGTAACGGCCCAGAGAATCTCCTCGTAACCTACCATTGACTATATACAGACCCAGCGTGCGGCAGAGCTGTAAAAGCTGGGTACCAGTTGTGTTTGTAATTTTATCAAAATTGTGTCTTGGGGGGAGTTCGGGGAGAGGAAAGCAGGTTTCTCCAGGTAGGCCTAAGTGCTGATCTCCCTGGATGTTTACAGTGTCAGCTTTTTCTCCAGTTCTAGCGTTCAGGTCTCCGCAGACTAGCACGTTTCCGTAAGTTTTAAATTGGTTTATTTCCCCCTCTAGAGTGGAAAAAAAATCTTCATTGTAGTAGGGGGATTCTAAGGGGGGTATGTAAATAGCACATAGGTAGACATGTTGGTCTGCACTTATTACTTCTTTGTTAATTTTCAGCCAAGTATAGGATTCTGCTTTTTTTATAATTTGAATTGAATGGGTTAGTTCTGATCTATACCAAATAATCATGCCTCCTGAGTCCCTACCCTGGGTTACTGTTTGGAGTTTAATTGATGGGATAATAATCTCAATGTAACCGCAAGGACAACCAGTGCAACTGTCTTCTCTGTACCATGTCTCTTGTAAGACGGTGATATCAGAGTCTTTTACTTCTCTAATAAAATCTGGATTTCGGCTTTTTAATCCAAAAGCAGATGGTCTAAGGCCTTGAATGTTCCAACATGTTATTTGAAAAGATTTCATCTTTAAATGTGTTCTGTTTTAAAAATAAGACAAACACTAAAAAAATAATAACGATAATAAAAACAAGAAATAAACAACTAAGTTAAATTAAACTAAATTAGGGATTTTGGGGGATAGTTTAGAATGTATGATGTATGTATGTATATATGATTTTATCTTAAATATTTTACGATAAGATTCTTATTCTTTAAGATTCTGTCTCTGCTCTTCTATTATGTAGCTATGAGGTTAGAGCAGAGCAGGTGTAACATGTATTGTATCTCCCTGAGGTCTCCAGTGGGGGGTTGGGGTGCCGCTCCTCTCACAACCTCAGCATAGTTCCGTCTAGTAGGCTGGGGTGCCTGTAGAGCTGGCTGTACTGCTGGATGTAGGGGGGGTGCAGGGGGTCTAGGCTGGGGGGTGCTCTGGCTGGTTTGTGGGGGCCTGTGTTGACTTGGTTGTGGGGTGTGTTAGTGATGCTGGTGATCCTGTGGGGGCTGGGGTGTCCTGGGTATCCTTCCTGGTAGTCTGGGCTGGTGGTGTCTAGGGACTATGGGAGGTCTGGGAGGTCTAGAAGGTCTGGGAGGTCTAGGAGGTCTGGGTGTTGTCTGTGCTGGCCGACTGTGCCTCTGGGTGGTGAGGTTTCTGCTGAAGGCGACGTCCTTCAGGGTCTTGGCCAGGATGGGGACTGCTTCTCTGTACAGGTGTACATGGTCATACAGGTAGTCCGGCCCTAGTATCGGGTGGTGAGCCGGGAACACATTGGGTTTCAGAGCACAGTCCCTGGAGACGCTGGCGTTCACCCTGTGTATGGTGTGGGGGTGGAAGTCTCTTCTTGGCAGGAGGGTGGAGATGATGATTTTGCTGGTTGGGAAGGTGGTGGAGGCTTTTTCAGTCATTCTCCTGAGTGAGTCTGCCACTCTCTCCTGTTGGGACCTTAGGTCGTTGGTGCCTGTGTGGATGATAATATGGCTGGGTGATCCTAGCTCAGCCACGGTCAAGAGCTTCAGGGCTCTCTGGGTGTTAGGGCACCAGATCTTCTCGACTCTATGTCTCGGGAAAAGTGTCTGTTCATCTAGAAACCTTCCGTTGGAGTCCATGAGCAGGATAATTTCAGCCCTTCTGCTTCTGTGTGTCTGTGCAGTCTCAGTGGAGTGTGGAGAATCCACTGGTGCTGGGGTGGGTGCATGGCTGTGGCTGGAGGCTGGAGCTGGTTGAGTGAGGTGGGGTGAGCTCCCAGGGGTAGGGCTGTGTGGAGGCTGAGCAGGTGCAGGGCTGGTTTGGGTGGGGATGGTCTGGCTCTGAGGGGTGACTGTAGGTAGAGAGCATTGTGTTTTCAGGCTCTCCTGTAGACTGAGCAGAGTTCTGTCCCTCTCCAGCAGCTCCTTTCTCAGTGCTGCTATGTCTGCCTTACAGCTGTCTCTGTCACTTCTCAGCTGCTTCACCTCCTCACTGAGGTAGTCCAGTTGTCTGCTATGATTGATTATGTCCTGCTGAAACTCTCAACCGAGCGTTGAGTATGTCCTCCAGTTCTCTCCTGAAGATGGTCAGGGTATCCTGGAAGGAGGGAGAGTTAGGCTGCTGTTGGTCCAGCTGCTCACTGAGCTGTACCAGCTCTATCTCCATCTGGGAGAATTGTTCCCTCATGATGTTCAGAGCCTCTGAGTGCTCCCGTAGGGGAGTGTCAGTGTCGGTGTCTGCAGGCTCTCTGTCAGACGTGGGGAGAGAAGAGTTGGAGGTTTTGCTTCCATGGGTTGGTGGGGTATTTGTAAGACCCCCCTTCTCCTTTTGAGCCCTGAGTTTCATGGCGGGGAAGTCGCCATCAAACTTTGTGTCCTTGAACCATGGCAGTTCCATTTTTAAACAGGCTGACTGTCATGACTGAGTTGTCTGGGTCATTTTCCTCCAATACACTTATCTTCCATCCATTGCAGATACCTGTTCTCTTTACTAAGGAGTAGTTGGAGCTGATGACATCCAGCCAGGCATAAGCTTCATCAGAGTAGAAGATTAAATTACATGCCCTCCCATCTTTATACAGGTCGAGAAAGAGTGTTTCTGGTCTTTCCCGGAGATCTTGTTGTTTATACTTATAAAACGGAAAGGTGAAATCCGGCAATCTGATTGGCTGTTAACTGTGATATAATGAGCGTATATCACAGCTAGTATTCTAAAAAGCCTTATCACAGCATATCGCTCCGCTTCAGGGAAGCAACAATGTTTCCATGACAACAACCAACTGTTATAGTACGCAGCAAAAAGTAGCCGGTTTTATTTTTTGACGGCATTAATTATGTTCACGGTCAACTTTGATCTCCGGGGAGGGCTGACCATGGATGAATGGATTGACAAGTGCCTGTCTCCGAAAAAAAAGCGGAGCAAAAGAAGACATGCGGAGCTGACGTCCGGAGAGGTTGACCAACTGGAGAAGGAGAGAAGCGAGGCCAATACAGTTAAACAGACCAAGTGGGCAGTGAAGTGCTTCGCAGACTGGTGTCAAGATAAAGGTGTGGCGGTGGACTTTCAGACAGTGTCTAAACAACAATTCAATGACATTTTAAGAGAATTTTACAGCACTGTCAGAAACTGTAAAGGTGAACTATACGGACTGGGCAGCCACATCAGTCTCCGCGCTGGACTCAACAGACACCGAAAAAAAGGCAGGAACAGACCACATGCAGAGCTAACATACAGAGAGGTGGGACTATTTTTTTCACAGCCAGGCTATTTTATTAGATAATATGTATTTCTGTTTAATTAAAAACTACATGAAAATTATTTCCTCTTTCATATTGCCATTATTGGTAACCGTTTTATAAAAGCAATACATCACTCCAGTCCGTGATATACGCTCATTATATCACAGCTAAGGGGTGTTCTTCGGCCCTCCGCGAATGCCCCTTAGCTGTGATATAATGAGTGTATATCACGGCCTGTCGTGATGTATTGCTTAATTGCCCCTTGCAGGCTTGCTTTTTACAGCTGGGGGATATTCTATTATCTCAGAGCAGGTAGACATCATGATACAGCAGTTAATCTGTCTGAGGTCTGTGAGTTTTGATTTATAACAGGAAAGTTCTGTTGCTACTGCTGCCACTGATGCCACTGATGCCGTTGCTAGGCAACAGTCCAACTGTTATTTAGCTAGTGTAAGCTAGTTAGCGGTTAGCTTAAATATTTCAGTTGGGATTTTATTTGTAATTTAAAGTGTTAAAGCTTACTGTCAGTGTCCAGTAGTTTTCACTAAAAGGGCCGTCCACACCAAGAACTATAACTATAAATATAACTATAAATATACAGTTTTAAAAATCGTTCTAAACTCCTCAAGTGTTTGGCAGCGTCCACACTACAACTATAACGACAACGATAGTGGTGGACGATATCGTTTGGATCACTTTCAGAGCGATTTGATGAACGATAGAAACACTGACAGCCAATCAAAATCCATCCGAAATGACAGGTCGAGACGTTCATCACGTCACGTATACCCACTAAGAAAGCTCCAGGATTTCCATATACCCACTTAAACATGTGCAAAGATCTGTAACAATATAGTTTTGTGACAGAATCTTAACTTCAGTGATTTTGTTTTGCAAATACCGGGTAAATAACTGCAATAAAATACATTTTGCAGGGGAATGCGTCTCCTCTTTTCCCCTCCATTCATAAAATTCAGGAGCCAGGATGAAGTTACTGGGGGGGGCAAATCTTTATTATGCAACATAGGTTCACACAGTGAATTATAAAGAGCGCGCAGCCGTGCGTAATTGTCGCGCGTAATGACAGCTCATCGCCGGTGAAACACAATAAACTGCACGTCTTCATGCATGTTTGTCTCATGACAGATGGAGCTGACAGACAGACAGACAGACAGGTGGAGCAAGCAGCAAATTGGTTTTCTTTTTCTGTCTCGCAACATACAGCAATAACAGGTCATCAATATCCATTTTATCCATCACTCTGCTCCCCTGCCGACCGCACCGAGCAGTGTGTGTTTGGCGTAACCTAGCAACACGACGATATCGTTCATTGGTGTGGATGCTGCCATTGTTATCGTTATAGTTAACGTTACAGTTATCTTTCTTGGTGTGGACGGCCCTTAAGTCTTCTTGTTTGTTTAGTTGAGTCCTCCTCTGTCTTCTTCTTTTCTTTTCTTCTAGTTGTTTTGACTGCTTTGACTGCGCTAACATTGTTAGCAACATTGTATCCAACCAGCTAAATGTCTTGATCTTTGTCTCCAGGGCCCTGTTCCAGCTGTTTTTCCTCTCTTTCTCTTCTCTGGCTCTCTTCAAGTTCTTTACTATTCTTCAGTGTTTATCCCATTTCTGAACAAAAAACAATAATATTGTTCAGGAGCTATTCTTAAGCATGTCTGCTCAGTTCGTTACCATAGTAACACCTATCTCTAGCTGTGTTCGAAACCGTCCACTCACTCACTCACTATTCCTTATTTCGTGTTTACTATATAGTGCACTACATGGGAAGCGACTGAACGAGATTTCGGACACTAACTGAAATTTTCTGAATGTCGTTGCGTCAGTAGCTGCGCCGCATACTTCTGTGACGCAAGTGGACACACCGAGCATCATGTAAACAAACCGGGCACTTCGAGGATGACCAAACTGTATGGTGGTTGTACTTTTTGTCAATAAATTGTTGAAATGTCAATAGTGTGGACATTTAGTTTTGTCAGCTACAGTTGTGTGTCTGCGTTGTGAGCTGTAATAGCCCACGATAGTGCACGAGCTACAAGCTACCTGGCTCGTGCGAGCTAAGTGGCTATTGTTAGCTCGTGAGCTAACGTTACCAGCTAGCATACTATTCGTTTCTTTTCTCTTTGCGGTTGTTGTTCTTCTTCTCCTCTGGCAAAAGACGACCGCATTGCATTGTGGTATACAGGAGTAAAATGTAGGGTACATCGTTTGTTCACTCCGGTTCACTCACATTTGCTGTGCATTGTGGGTATTTTATAGTTCACTATTTAGTGAATGAAATTAACAGCGGAGAATTCAAACAACACTACAAAATGGCGAACACACTACATAGTGCACTGTATCCGTGATAGGGTGCGATTTCGAACACAGCTTATGTCTCTCTTTCCCCACTTCACACTCTTCACTCTGTTCTGTCCATTAAATGCGAAAAAGCCCCCCAAAAATCTTTTAAAAAAACACAATAGTTTTAATGTGCGAACAATTTTACCACAGCAGATTTATACAAAAACAAATGAATGGAAATAACTGGTACATTCAGATGTCTTAGCTGTCATGTTTACTGAGACCATTCTACTAAAATGTAGCTGCATTTTATAATCATTTTCACCCTATGTTTGTGATCTACAATATTTATGATGTACCAATATATCACAGCTTCTTCATATCATTTATATGAAATCAAAGTTTCATAGTAAAACCCATCAGTATTTGTTCTATGCAGTGATGTTGTCTCCTGAGTCTTTATTTGCTTGACTGACTGTTTGAATCCGTATACCCCTCAGAACAACATTTACAGGTACAAGTATGGGCCCCATTCAGGCCAGGGCCGTAGCCGGGGCCCTACTGCACAAAATGTTCACATTATATGCATTTTAACATCAGTTTGGACCACTCTAGCTAGTCAGGGGGTGTCGAGGAGGTTGATTAGACCTTATTGATGACATTACATGCTTGAAGATAATTTGGAATGAAGGGTTTGAATTATTGCATGTGATTATTATCAAATTCTAGGCTAGCAAGAGTAACGCAACAACAACAAATAAACAGCAGATGACACAAACGTGAGGTCATGTAGTCTTCAAATAAGTGAATAAAGCGCTGCATAATGTAACAACATTGTCTGATGTGGTTTAAGGCTTCAAGCCACTAAATAGTGTTTAGATAGAAGGATGCTCTTATTGCCCAGTGCATTATATATCAAATACCACTAGTGTTCGGATCAGGAAACCCTCTAGTGTACAACACACAGGTGCATCACCATAATTTAGAATATCATAATCATAATCAAAGTTCAATATTTTTGTCATACATATATACATATCTATATATCTATATATCTATCTATCTATATATATATATATATATATATATATATATATATATACATACACACACACATATATATATATATATTTAAAAAAAAAAATATATATATATACACACACATATATGTATATATATATATATATATATATATATATATATATCTATATGCATAATGTGACTGACTTAATGAGCTCACATCATGCATGATTAGCCAGTAGCTTTCATCCCATTGTGACACAGCTAAAGCTTCTAACATTAACATTACTTAGCAAGAACTTAACTTTTTCTTAAACTTTAACTTACAGTCGGCTGCTTGGTTATCACTAAAATAATAATAAAAAAAAACTGTAATTTACTCACCTCGTCTGTACGCTAGAAGCTAGCAGTATCGTCATCTTCCTGTGAACTGAATTCAAGTTTTCTGCGTTCGGCCAATAGATCAGATAACTTCCTGCTCTGATCCGGCTGGTCACTGCGTTGGCTGCCAATTGCCCCTTGGCTGAAGTGAGAGAGGTGTAAGGCAACCACTTCCGCCTTTGAGGGTCTCTCATACTGGGATGCCAGGTCCGATGCCAGGTCCTTTGGGATGGGGATTTTGGGGAAGACATGCCTCATCAGGTCATCTTCAGTCTGTAAAATATTGAATTTCCTTGTGTTTTTAATTAAGTGCTTCCCTGAATCCACCTTTCTTGTATATATTTCAAGAGCTGCCACAACTATTTCATATTTTTTATCTGATGTTATTATCAGAGTTGGGTATAATGCATTACATTATAAGTAACGGGTTAGAGTACTTTGATTACTTTTTGCAGTAACGAGTAACCTAACGCCTTAGTTTGCTGTTTGAGTAATCAAATACTTGAGTACATTTTCAAACAAGCCATCAGTTACTTCCATTACTTTTAGAAAGCTGGTCCCAAACAGCAATGACTGTCTTTTGGTTCTAATAACGGGGATAATGTTAAACCTATCAGTCCGGAAATAAGTCATGAAGCTTGTGGCTAGCTACGTGGTAGAAGAAATGCTGCCATTGTCTATGGTGGAGGCTAAAACATTCTGCAGGATCGTCAGTAAAATCCCCATGACTCAAAAGGTGGAGGAGGACTCGCTGACAGACAGGTCAGACTTGCATTACGCCTGGTACACACTACACAACTTTTCTGCCTGTTCTGAGAGTCACTATGTCACATTACACGATTGTGGAGTCATAAAATCGTGTCATGACCGACTTGGCCGACAGACATGACACACTACACGATGGTACTCACCAATTATCCCCGGTTGTCCTATTTTTATTACTTTTACTATCATCTGAGTCACTGTGTATGTTCATGTGCCAGCCGAAATGCTGTTGTAGTCACCTAAAAAGTGCTGGCAGGTGGCAGGAGCTACATTTGAAGCACCGTACATGTAGCAGCTAAAATATATTTCTTGCCATTTTGCTTTAGGTTTTACGTCATTTCCATTGATTACGTCATTTGTGTTGGGCACAGCCAGGGGTGTGGTTATTTTTTCTTAGTGTGTGTGGTGGCGGGAGTTCAAACAAAGAAAGAAGGAAAGAAAGACACAGAGGGAGAGAGAGCCTCATATTTTTTGTTGACCGTACTTAAGTTTGTTTATCCACGTTCGGTCGTTATCTATTTCAGTTTACCATCATTATTTCATTTTTTTGCTTGGACTGCTTGTTTGCCCTTTTGACTTTTTGTTACAATAAACTTTCAAAACACATTGGACCTGTGGAGTCTTTGGATGGAACGAGTCACAAAGGGCTCTCGTCTCTCAGCAGCTGAATTGTTTTAAAGACAGCAGCAATAGTACATAAACATTCAAGCTACTATATACTCTACAACCAAGTTCCTACAAATGTTTCACAATAAAAGCTTATTTAGAAAATGGAGGGATTCTCTGCCGAGGATATAAAGGGCTTTTAATTTGAAACAAACTCAGGAAGTGTTGAGTTTGAAGTGACGGCGCAAGTGGATAAAAAGTAAAAATATAAAAACACAGAGGGATTAATAAATAACAGACCATCTATAATGTAGTCTGTTTTACATGAAGCTGGGAGCCTCTGCAGTTGTGGTGAGTAAAAGCCCTGCCACTGTTTTTTCATGTTATTACTTTATGCAGGACGTAACATTGTTTGCTAGCTTGATGCTAATGACAGTAACTCACCGGGTTCATAGAGAGCCTCTGCTGTTTCACACCATTTCCCCTTTTTACTCTGTAACATCCCTAGAGGAAATATTAAAAACACTGGGGTGTTGTTGTCATACAGTTGTCTACGGCAGCAGATCGTTCTGTGTTTCTACTGGTCAAAGTGGTGGCTGTGATGGGAGAGTTGGATTTCAGTGAAGGGCAAGTGGTCCATTGCCCAATAGGAAATGTAGAATACTCAAAAGTACTTTAAAAGTGCTTGAGTTACTTTTCTCAGGGAGTAACGTTGGAAGTACTTTAAAAGTGCTTGAGTTACTTTACTCAGGGAGTAACAGTAAAGGAACTGTTACTTTTAAAGTAATTTGATTACTTTAAAAGTAACCCTTACCCAACTCTGGTTATTATGTTGGTAATAAAATTAAATTATTTCTCAATTACTGCAAATAGGGTTTGTTCTTACAGCCTTTGCTGAGGGTAAAACTAAACTAAAAGAATACATTTTTGCTCAGATTCCTCTGTAATAACAGAGTCACCAGGGTTATGTGTTGAGTTGTCTACTAGCTCTGTTTAAGTTTCTCTCTCTTTCTTCTCAAACTCAACAAGAGGTCTCGTACTTAGTTTGAAACCTATGGCCTTCCTAGGTGTTGATGACAGCCGAAACAGAAATATATATTCTGAAGCTTTTGGTAAACATCATTTTAGTACTGTAAAATATTTCCAGGTACTATATGTCAAACACAAAAACATACAATACAACATATAATTTCTGTGTTACATACCTTTGCTTCTCGGGCTGCTCCCTCAGAGTAGCCCTGTACAGGTGTGTGCTGATCACTACCATCTCCTGAGATGCCACAGACTGTGTGCCCACTGAGATGGTTTGTGGAGGGTCCATTTAGCATCCTACATCCTGGAATCTGGCTGTAGTGGAGAAGTGTTGGGCACCAGGGCCCTGCCGTGATGTACTCTAAAAGACAACGGAAAATTAAATATCTAAAACTGATATTGCACTAAATGAAAACAGTTAACATTAGGTATGGGTACTACTACTTTTATCGATACTTCTTATCAATTTGGTACTTTATCGGTACTCTTATTGGTTGTTTTTCATTTCTAAATAAATTTTTTTTTGAAAATATATTTATTTAAAAAGAGCACATTGAATATCGCTATCTACATGTTTACATGTTTATGTTTGATGAACACATGTATTGATAAATTATTGGCTTCTTACACACTAAGGTTTATTTGCACTTACAATAATGAGTGAAGCTGCCATCAGCTCGAGTCATTTTTGAGTTATCTTCACTTTGATTCCACAGCAGGTGCTCAGCTGTTCACATATTATTGTGTCGTGTAGGCGTGTGTGTGTATGTGTGTGTATGTGGGGGAGTTCAGCAACGGCACAGATGAGAGGCTGCAGGATGGTAATGAATTAAACCAAAATGTGTAAAAGTACCGATAAAAGAACCAATAGCGTCAGAGCTTATCAATACAGTCTTTCATAATTTAACCCCTGGATGAATTTAGTACCAGATTTCCATACCCATCCATAGTCAACATCTAAAACTCTAAACAGTGTAGTCCCCTCCCTGTAAAATCAGCAGTCCAAACATACATATTCAAACACATGTAGAGACAAACACATACACAATGTCCTTTCATTACATTAATACCTCCTCAGCTGTATAACTCAGACTAACAACAATGTTTAGTGATGATATTGTGAACGGCCTCCATGTAACAGAGCTCCAAGTAAACAAACACGGGGTACAAGTCAGGAACTGTGTCTGTGGGGAGACAGAACACCCTTTAGCCTTTTTTTTTCCACTTAGCAGACCTTATAGAGGCAGAAAAATATAACACACTAAAGAATAGGGAAAACCCCCAAAAGCATAATAGGTCTCATTTAGAACATTGATCAAAATCACTTTATTCCATGTCTCGTTTAAATTTTGCCAAGAAATAAACAGTTTGCATGAGCAACCAGCATGCATGATGTGAGTGAAAAACTGAGGGGTTTTTTTCAACTCCAGGATTTCATCTGCAACTTTTAACTTTCAAGCATCAAAGGGTAAGCTTTAAAAATCTAAGGAAAGGCTCAAGGAAAAATATTTGTAGTTTCAGGGAGGGTTTAAAAAAAAGAAAAAGGACGGAGTCACACCCCAGCCACCTACCTCCCTGATAAGTTAGGAACAGTCCCTTGACAATTCCTTGTGTGGAGTATTTTAGCTATTAGTAAAAACATATTTGGGTGTGTCCAAGTTATGAATATTCATCAAGATCATCTGCACCCTTTAGTAGAAATAAGTGGCCAATGGTCCAACCAGTCAGAGGGAGTTTTCACAACCCAGAAACCCAAAAGTTGTTCTATCAATAGCTTATGAGTGATCTATAACATTTGAGTAAATTATTTATTAAGCATATATCTAAACATTAGTTACAACTTCCGGTTCCTTATAAAGGCAGCCTCACGTTACTGTAATATCAAAATATTTCTTAAATTTTTAATGAGAACTATATGAATAGGCTACATGTTTTGTGGTCAAATATGATTAAGTTTAAGGGACACATTTCACTAAAACACATTTCCCTGTTTTAATATTTTACTAAATAAGTAGTCATATTCCTTTACAAAGGGAAGTCCCGATTTCTTTCATTTTTCATTGGTGTAACAACATGACAAATATAGAGTGACAATCAGTATAGGCCCACACAGAAGATGAACAAAACAGAAAATAACATAAAGCAGTATGATGACAGCACATGTGTGATGATATGATAAGAGTCTAGGAATAGAGATTAGATAAAAATTAGGTATAGTATGTGTCAATAATGTGTGTGCATGCCTGGATGTTTGTGTAGAGGTAATGATGTGTATCATTGTGGGATTTGTGGCAGAGAGAATGAAAAAGACATTGTGTAAATGTTATAGTGACAATCAATATATGATGACAAAGCAATAATATAATAACAATATCATAAAAAGGTAATGTAATAAAATAATATTGTAGTATCTTCATTATCTTTATTATATATGATAATAATAATAATAATAATAATAATAATAATAATGATAATAATAGTACAGTTTATTTATAGAGCGCTTTTCAAAAACTCAAAGACACTTTACAGGCAGACAAAAAAAAGTGCAGGGAAACACAATCAAAAGTGCAAAACAGCAGACAAAATAGGAAAAATTACAGACAGGAGTGCATTAGTTATAGACAAAGTCACAGACAAATAAGAGTGCTAAGATTATGAAGTTAGGTGAAGAGCAGGAAGAAAAGTAGGATGGATCAAATTTGCAAGTTAAATGCAGAACGGTATGTTCTGAGTTGAGTTTTGAAGGAGGTGAGGTCTTTGCAGCCGCAGATGTGTTGTGGGAGGGAGTTCCCGAGGGTGGGGGAAGCAACAGTGAAAACTCCCCCCCCCCCCCCCCGGGTACGGAGATTACATTGCAATAAAACATAATAATAAGCATTATATTAATTAACACCACATTTCTATAGCAGTGAGAAGTCAGGACGGTTCAAGATTTACATTTTAGGGATATCTTTCTTTGAGGTGTACCAATGCCCAGAGGAAGGTGCTCTGTTGGACCACTCCCAGACTGCTGTGGAAGGAGTCTATCCACTGAAGAGTGACATTATTTGTTTTCTTTGATTGGTTATTATGGTTCAAGCCCTGAATGGACAATCATGTGATACAGCCCATGGTGCAACCTGGACACATCGTCAGTAATGAACCCCGGTCATCAGGTGTTTTGGGTCTTAACATCAGACACCCTCACCTGGGCAACCCTGCCAGGGATGATCAGGCCCCAGCTTGTGTCCAGGTAGCTCACATTGCCACTCATCACCCATCTTAATCTAGAGCCAACGGGAATCCTTTTCAGCAGCTGATGGCTCTTTTTCACTGCTGGCTGCAGATCCCAGGACCTGGTGTAGAGATCATCCCGCGAAGCCTCTGCAGCCCACTTCAACAGGCTTGCAGCAGGCCTTCCACCCCGCCTTCGATACTACACCACCAGAGATGCATACTTGACTCTCTTTCTCTCATGAGTCCGTTCCATGTCAATCAATCAATTCAATCAATTTTATTTATAAAGCCCAATATCACAAATACAATTTGCCTCACAGGGCTTTACAGCATACGACATCCCTCTGTCCTTTGGACCCTCACAGCGGATAAGGAAAAACTCCCCAAAAAAAACCCTTTACCGGGGAAAAAAAAATGGTAGAAACCTCAGGAAGAACAACTGAGGAGGGATCCCTCTTCCAGGACAGACAGACGTGCATTAGATGTCGTACAGAACAGATCAGCATAACAAATTAACAGTAATCTGTATGACACAATACAGTAATCTGTATGACATCCTCGGTAATGACAGTAGCTTACAACAACATTCATGAAAGTAATAATATTGTCGTTATAGTTCTGGCTACTGTGGTACAATATGTTGAAAGTATATATTAGTATCTAGCAGTATACATGTATGATAATAATCATATGTGTATAATAACAGTGTCCAATGTCCCCCTCTTCTAGCAGAGTTGGCTAGCAGGTGAGTCCACCAGGCTCCAGGTGAACAGGTTGGAAGGACTCAGGAGAACATCATATACTGATTGGACCAGGAACTTGAATCAGTGTGGCTCAGTTTTCCACAGTTCCGTCCAGGTGATTTTTCGGCCAGCAGTATGCTCCCACTTGGTCCAGGCCCCCTGCTTGCCAATGCCCACCATCCTGCTGAAGCAAACTTATTCCACTTCTGCACGCACCTCCTCCTGGATTAGCTTTCGCCTCTCCTTTCCCCAGGCTTTTTTTGGATGCTCCCAAGCCCTGCCTGCCCGTTGTCACCATACCCAACAGGAAGTTGGGTGACTGGCTTCTCAGTCACAGATGGAATTTTGTTGTCTCCCAGAAAGAAACAGAGCTGGTCTGTAACCTTGCCTTTTCTGAGGACCGGAGACCTGGATTTTTAAGATTTAAAGCTCATTCCTGCCCTCATCATGAGTCTTTCAAGATCTTGAAGGATCCACCTACACCCAGGCACTGATGTTGTGGTAACCGTCAGGTCATCCATATAAGCTCTGACGGGGTTGTCGGATGCCAGATTTGCCAAATTGTTGCTAAAAACTAACATCTTACAGTTCTCATATACATTTTCTTGGAAATGCAAATATTCCAGTTATTATTCACTGATTTCCACTACAGCTCAAATTGCTGTGAGCTGGATTAAGATGGAAACCTGAAACTTGGCCCAATATCTGGACATGATGTGCAAATCTTTCCCATGAAATATGAGAGGGAAATTCTCCTCTCTGAAGAAGTGACGGAGTCTGTGTGAGGAATCAAGTCTCTTTAATAAATGCAGCATGGAGAAAAGACCAAAGTGTTCTCTGACAACCTTCAAAATGTACAGTATACTAAATCAAAGCTCTGACCCCAGGTTGCACCCACCAGCTGCACTTGTAAAGGAGAGTGCTCCCCCTCATAAAAGGTTTAGCAAACAGACCCATAGACCCAGCCAACTCTGTCCCCCACCCAGCCCTCTGTCGGCGTAGCGGCAGCTCTGGTGGGGCAGGCAGTCCTGATTTGTAGAGATTCATGGAGACCCTGTCATTCATGCACAAACCTATGTATAGTTCCTTAAAGAACAAAAATTAAATTCCCTTTCCCCCTTTATTTTAAAAAAATATCTTAACAGCGAATGCAAAACTGAAACAATATGAAATCTGCTCAAAAAATCAGCATAAAAAATAAACAAAACATTTAAAGATTCCACCCTTTGTAGTATTCCTTAGTGCATTAAAAATCAAACTAAATATTTTATCAAGAAATTTGTGTTGATCTGGTTGATTACATTGATTGTGTTGGCAACTTCAATATCTCTGCATTGCCGTTTTCAGCAGGATTCATCCTAGGTGCTTTTGATTGGTCTGACCATCACTGAGCTGCCGGTGAACAGTGTGGGGTAGAACTCCATCATGAACTGGTTCTTCAGTCTGTGCTGGAAATGGATGAATCTTACCCCAGGCCCATAGCCAGAGAACACATGTGACACCTGCAGGCCAACAGACAGACATGCAATGAAAAACTTAAATCTTGGCCCTTCAGTAACTACCTGTCAGGGAACTCAGAAACTCACCTCCTTCCAGGTGTGTGAATAAGTGCTGAGGTCCTCAGTGGGGTTGACAGTGTGCTCTGAGATCATTGTGCTTTTGTCTGTACCCAGTAATTTGACATGCAGTTGGTAGATGGACTCATGCATCTGACTCTCCTCATACCTGACACAGTGACAGATGATTAAAAACATATGGTGTTCCAAGTGCTCATATTACAATGTAGTGAAATGATGGTCAACACATTGAATGCTACCAAAGCTGGAATAAAAGGCGAACTATTGAAGAAGTAGGTGACACCTTATTTTACAGGTCTGCAACTTCAGATGTATTCCCTGCAAACTGCCAAGATGCTTCGGGAAAAGAGCTATATAATTTGGTATTAATTTTACGGAAAACAGAGATTGTGTTCAATAAGTTCAAATGGATTTTTTCCAGCAAATTATTGGTGTAGCCTGGGGATTCCTTTGGTAACAGTATAACATGTTAGCTGAACATGCAGAATTGTACAATTTTGTGTACAACCACACATACTTTTCCATTCAATAAATATGAGTAATTAAGTTTCCTATGATTAGTTAATGACAAATGAATATATAAGTATATATTAATTTATTATTAACTGACCTTGGTTGGGTTTAATTGAACTGTCGTAAATTCACTTACTTACTGTATAGGAAATTCCTGTCCAAATCTCTAATGGGCCACACTCTTCTTTGGACAGAGTCAGTACGTTCACATGCACAGTTAAGTTGAGCTACGGTTATAGCTCTACTAGGCCATTTAATTGTTCTTGTCCCAGTGCACAAGCATGGGAGGGGAATTGATTTATTGAAGAAAGTATGCCTGACTCCGCTACAATAGGTAGCGATATACCCCTATTGCTGTTTCAAATGTTTTTATTGTGAAGCAACAATAAAACAGCAGTACCATCTTTCTTGGTATAAACATTGCCTCATTTCCATTATAAACAAACACATTACAGAACTGTAATACAAATACAAAACTAGAAAATACAAAAATAACAATACCTGGGGAGATAAATAAGATATATTCCCATTGCTAGTAAGTATTTGACCTTTTTCTGTTGACCTATTATGTCATAGACCAAACAATTGCCGTTCCATGTTTTCCCCCCACCCATGTATTTTAAGATATTTATCTCTTTCAGCTGACACAGCATGAACTGTGTCTCCTCATCCGTCCATAAATGCACAGCTCTGGATGTACATTTCACAATGTTGTTATCAGCTTCTTCTTCTGTTACGAATTTAATGCTATTCAACTTCCAGGTCAAAGCCCAGGGCGGAAACTATGGAGCATGCACAGAGCACCTCAGCCAGTTTGGGTCGGATTGACTGTATACATGCAAGAGTAATTCAACTTCCAATTGCATGATCTGGGTGTGTTGATCAGACTTTGAGAAATCAGGACTGAGCATGAGTTACTGGTTTTAAACATCAGCACTTCAAAATCAAAGAAAGGTTCCCACACACTGTATCGCTCTCAGTCAAACATTTATTGGCGTAACGTTTCGGGCGATGTGACCTTCATCAGACTGTCTGTTGAAGGTCACATCGACCGAAACGTTACGCCAATAAATGTTTGATTGAGAGCGATACAGTGTGCGGGAACCTTTCTTTGATTTTGGGACACATTTTGGGTTATGCCCCCTTCCTACGCACCTGTGCCTTCAGGTGTGCTGAGATTCTGCATTCACCCTTGAAACATCAGCACTTCGAAACTGGAAAAGACGTCAGTGGCTATGGGGGTGCAGTTAAGAGAGTCTGTAAAAATTACAGCCAAGCCACCCCCACAGCCACTGGGCCAAGGGGAGCTAAAAAAAATCATAGTGAGGGGGACATGTTTCCAGGAGTTGGGTGAGTTCACCAGGTTTCAGCCATGTTTCCACTAAAAATAAGAAATCCAGGTAGGAGGATAAAAATAAAGTCATTTAAAATGAAGGTCTTATTTGAGAGGGATCTCACATTTAAAAGAGCCATGTTGCAGATGGGAGGTGGTGAGGAAGCAGGGGCACTCCGTTTTATGTAGGAGAGGTTATTTTTATTTACAACATTAAAAGTGGCATGACGATGGAGAGGATGATGTCCATTGATATGTACTGGGATAGGTAGAAGCTAAACAGTGAGGTCAGACCACAAGGGGGAGCTGGAGTGACATGGATCAACAGACTTTGTTGCGCCAACAGAGGAGTTGGCTTTCACACAGCAGAGGGGGCTAGTGAATGAAGCAGTTGGCTGTAGTGACACCGTAGAGGAAGAAAAGGGGGAACCAGGCGTGTGTGTAATGTCAGATGAAAACAGTGGCTGCGGTCGGAAAGTCCCTCCTATCGTCTATTCCTAATCACTATTCCTTGACCTCGGTGGGAAACGTCACGAGGTCAAGGAAAGATGAGTAGGAGAATTCATAAGGACTTAGGAAAAGCCGCAGAGCTGAGAAAATCTGACCGGACTTACGCTGGGCTACGTCATCATGCGACAGCGGATGTTATTGATGTGGGTCTGCTATGGTGAAACTACAATGTTCTGAAGATGGACTATAAAATGCACACAATGAGAACGTATGGGGAGTACGTGTTGCTTCATGCAGGATATATAAACGTGGACAACGCGGTGAACGATATTGTTTAATTACTAAGGTCGGAATTGAATTAAAAAAAAGGAATATAGGCTACCAGCCACAAACTGAAATGAAATGGTCACATTGAGAATGTTTGCTCACACTCACCCATCTGAATCCCAAGTAGTAAAATGAATTAATGATATTACTAAAGGCTGGCAATACAACAACGCTCAAATGAATAAATGACTGATGCAAACTGAGCATATAGTGCATCTCCTCCGTCCACAGCTGTGTTCAACTTGTTTGTTTTATAACAGGATAAACAGATATTAAATGCATTATTTTGTTTTTCTGTGTGAATAAAAAAAATAATGGAAATCCACATACTTTTTCCATTTTCTCCTTCAAATGGGCAATTGGAGGCAAAATTAGACCACAACCAGTAATTAACTTGTGTTTGGCTTTTATTGTTAAATCAATATTATGTGCCCCTACTGCATAGATAAATAATAAATAATAATAATATTAATAATAAAAGGGATGCTGCTGTGCCTCTTGCGTAAATGCGCACAGCATCTCTCTTTATAGGGAAACGCACTTATTGTTTCTGCTGCGGGATGGGGTGCTCGCTGCAGGTATTTAATAACCTCAGGGAGTTATCTTTTAACGTTACAGTCTTTTATATTTTTTGTTATGATCCTTCCACCGTAGCTCTGCAGGGAAACACTGTACAGGGGAATAAAAAATGGGAAGCAGTAACTTCACTGATTATTTAAATCTCCAGATATGCCAAGTATATGCGCATTTACGCACGAGGCACAGCAACATTACTTCATTGATTATCTATCTATATCTATTTTTTTAGATTCAATTTTATTTATATAGTGCCAAATCACAACAAAAGTCATCTCAGGGCCCTTTATACATAGAGCAGGTCTAGATAATACTCTTGAATCAATCTATCTATCTATCTATCTATCTAGGCCATAAGCATAGTTGATGCCAAGGAGATGCAGTAGGGGCAGATAATATAGATATAACAATAAAGGCAAAAAACAAGTAGGTTTCTGGTTTTGGTTTAATTTCTATATCAATTTGCCATTTGAAGACGAAAATGGGAAAAGAGATTTCCGTTTTTTCTCATTCACATGAAAATCGGAAAATTAAAATGATGCATTGTACATTTGTATATTTGTTTATCCGGTTATAAAACAAGTTAAACAAAGCTGTGGACGGAGGGTACACCAATAGTAGCGAAACGTTCATAGTTCACATCTAAGTTTAACATAATGTTGAAAGTTTAAAGAATATGAAGTTATGGCATGAGATGTATAATGCTTCATAAACAGCGGTAACTTAGATGGTGATCTCCTTCCTTTCTCGGTCATGTTGATCTTTTTCTTTCCTAATCATTTGAGTTTGTGAATGGTGCGTAAATATTGCCGCCGCAATGACTTGTGGGATGGAATCATCTCCTTTCCTATCGCTTAGGAAGATCCGATGTATCCTATGCTAAAGGAGATCTGAAAGGAAGCATTGAACCTCCTTTCCCTAGTGTTTAGAGAATTCGAACAGCTCTTGTCATGGCGGCCACTAAAATACTTCCGGGTCATTTCACTCAGCTAGGAACCTTCCTAAGCAAAAAAGACTTTCCGAACGCAGGGAGTCATTCACGAAAAAAAAAAGCATTTTGAGGACATGCTTCAATGGCTTAGTTAAAAAAAAATGTGATATTTGGTGATGTTTGAACAAACTGTAATTGATTTATGAGCAAATTTTGCAAAATGCCAGTGCAGTAATTTGGAACTGTAGGCTCTGTCTACTGACTGATTTCAAAATACTTTTACACAAGTGGTCCAACATTATTACTTAACATATCCTGCAAATTTTGTAATGATTGGGAAATAACTTCTGGGGCCATATTCACAAACCTGCATAGTAAAAGAGTTGCTTCTAGTGATGAAATTCCAAAAAAAAATCTGAATTGTGACATTTTCTTAGAATTTCCCTTTAAAGTTAAGCCTAGGTCCCTGTAAAAATAAAAGAGGGTCACTGGGCATTTTAGCCCTTAAAATAGTTCTTGAGGCCAGAAAGTTTTTCGACTAAGTCGGGAGCTCTCAAAGACTATTCTCAGAATGCCTGAGAATATGGCCTCAAATTTATAGTCTAATTTGTGTTGTGCCATGTCCATTTTTTGCAATTGTGGGGCTCCCTATTGGTTGATTTAAATGACACTTTCAGGGTATGTTGCTGGTACCTCTTTAGACATTTCCCGCAAGTTTTGTGATGTTGGCTCCAGGTTTTAGAGGTGATGTCAAAAATGTGTTTTTCAAAAAATTCAAAATGGTGGAAAATCTAGTTCAGTGGACCTTCATGGTTCTTGAGGCTTTTATGTAGAACACACTGAGCTGGACTGCACATTCAATATTTCTACTAGTTATTACCGCAAAGGAAAGATGCAGTGCATTTTCAGTCGCTTTGATTGTATATCTTAATGCTTAACTGATTATGAACATTTGATTAATTATCTTAATTGTACTGTCAAACTGTATTTGCACTTTGATGCTAAGCTTAACTAGATTAATTAATCAAAGGCAAGACATTTTTCACAAGCAATTCCAAATCATATCACTATTTTCTGCATAGCACCTACACAAACACACAGGCAAAAAGGCAGACACCTGTCTATGTCCAAGCTACTCATACATTTTATGAGTCAAACTTAAACAGCACATGCCCAGACTGTAAAACATGAACTGTACACAGTGTCATCTGTGTGTGTACCAACCAAGCTGATAAAACCACAGTGATAAGGAATCACAAATGGGTGGGTAAAGTGGAGCAGTGGTGCTCATTAACCCACCAGTCTTGGATGACTATTTCAGGCTGAAAATCATCTAGCAGCTCTTCCCACAGTCCCTCTGCCTTCAGGTCCACCACCTGCTCCATAGAGAACCAGCTGAGGACAAGAGAGCAGACAGAGCAGCAGCAGAGAGTCTTATTTACCACATGCCTGTTATTTGGGATAAACATTGTTGTATCCTGGCCTTCTATGTGCCAGTTTTTTTTTATTGTAGGTGAAAGTACATGCCCACTGGCAATCCCTGTTATAACCAACCAATTATATGGTAAACACCCACCTGTATTGAGGCAGCTCACAGACCTCAACACCTGCTGGGATGCCACTGGTATCGTAGGGGAGGACTTCTGTGCTTGTGGTCCAGCTGCTGAAATCGCCTATGAATTTCAAGAAACATTTGCCTGATCCAAGACTTAACAAAACTCCACTTACTTTATTTGTTTTCATTAGCAGCTTAACATGTTGATCACTCCTGTCTCTCACCATCAGGTTGAAAACGTGGAGGTCCACGTGTTGGCACTTCAGGCAGGTCAGGTTCAGGTGGAGGGATGTCCTTACTTAAACCTGTGTGGAAAATAAGATAAAGGATCAATTGTAAATGGTACCACACCTACCTAAGCCAATGTAATCTCACTGTAAATATCTTAAAGCCAAAGAATATATCTTTCTGACCAGGTCTCAGGGTGTGCCTCTGTGTAACCGCCTATATAATTTTCTCAATATAATTTTGGACCAATGTCTACAACAACAGTAAATACATCTATAGATTATAGGCTTAGTAAGAGATTTCACAAAAGCTTAAAAAAAAATCACTTTTTTTTAAATTCCAGAAAAAATAAAAACACTGTTTTTTTCATTTACATGATTTAGTCAGCTGAAAACATATTTTAAGAAGTTGATCAAAATCAAAGCCATTTTAAAAAAATATCATATATCATAAATAAAATTGGACCACTAAATATCACCACAACTCTTGTATAAATTATGTTGGTTCAACTTAATAAAGCTTTTGAGGAATAAGCTTATCATGTTGGTTACACTAACATAATTGGGACTGTCAGATTATAAAATACTCATGGGATTTACTAAATAGGGCCAAAGTTAGAGCTACTTAAAAAGATGCATGCACATTGTTACTTTTTTTTTTTGTAGCACCTGTGGATTCTTTTTCAGAGTGTGGGTTACTTTCTTCCCTTCTACTTCTCAGGTAGACATTTTGATGTCTTTGAAACAGTTTCCACAGAGCTTAAAAACCACTGCTGTTGAGCATTCCAGATGCAATTCAAGATTCTTTTGACATCACAAACATAATTCCATTTGCCTTGGTTGTTTTACATTTTCTGCAGATGTCACACCTAAAATCTCGGAAAGAAAACTAAAATTACCTGCATGCCTCCATGCAACAAGGGGCTAGAGGAAAACCTATGTCTTGTAATTTGGATGTACTGACCCTTTAAACTCAATTAACTCACCTTCGAAATTGAGGACCTGAGGTAACCAAACTTGATTACAAGCAATGCAAATTCATTGTTTAAATAAGAGTTAATACGTGCTTTTTTTGTACCTCTGTGACACTGTTTGTTTCTTACAGTTGCCACGTTGCCAACCCCTGTGATAATGAGATATGAACTTACAGTAAAATGATATTATCACAGACAAACAGTTGGCTGATGGGTATCTCAGATCCATGGTTTATTTAAGTAGATAAGACCGCATTAAGGTAATCATTTGAGTCTAGAGACTACCATAAGCACACGCCACTGAAGACCCCATAGATGAAGCACTGCACATCAAAACCAAACCAAACAATGAAGACACAAATGTCCTCGATCAAGTGTAGTTTTAAGTTATACATCTCCAAACCGTTAGACATATTGCACAATGCTTCTCAGTCATGTTGCAACAGTGACAGTTATGTTGAAACAATGACATTATTATCTCAGCTACAGAAGATGAACAGTAACTGAGCAGCACTCAGTAGCCCTATAGCCTCATACATACAAGTCTCGTCACAAAACAGAAATAACTTCAGGATCAACTTGGGAATCAAAACGTAACTTGACACTTAAGAAACAAAACCCTATAGCCAAGTTACTCAAACCACTGTAGAATGAAACGTACAGACATTTACATTAGAATTAATGAATTCCGGCCCCGTCTCTGGCTCAGCACTGTAAAGCAAATCTAGCTGGATCAGTGCTTAGCAGGTGAACAGCATGTTGGTTTCTAACAGTATTGTGGTACCGTGAGGGGCGGGGTTTCTCAGTAAGTTCCTCCCGAACGGTTTGGCGTCGTAGACGGACTTCCAGTCCAGGCTGTCCGGCATCGGTGCGCCATGCAGACTCCACTCTGCCTCACATCTCTTCTTCCATTCTGCGACAGACATGGTGCGGCCAAACACTGTGTGATCTTACACTGATTCATCCAGGAAGTCTGTCAGGACTCTCATTTAGGCGACGCCACACCCCGGTGTTGCAATGGAAACAGTAGCCGTTTCTCAATATGCGTTCTTGTGCGGACTTGTGTTCTCGTGGACTTGTGACACGTCATCAGTCACAGCCCAAGTACTGTTCCAATTCAAAGTTCACATCTGGCGAAGTTCAGTCCAAATTCCCGGATGTGTTCTCGCCACGCCCATTTCACCGGGGATGCATCGGAGCAGACTTGTGTGGACTTCTGACAGCCAGGTATCCCAGCATGCATTTCGCAACAATCATCGGAAAATGACAAGTGAGGGAAACGTCAGACCCGTGGTCGATGTTTTAATATAGAGCCCAGTTGAATGTGACTGAGGTCCGCTAGATGACAGCGGTGTCAGAGCTCATAGATAATAAACGTGTGTATGAGCGCTCAGGCTGCCCCAGAGAGCAGCCTCTCTCAGGTAGTCCTTTTGAAATTCGTGGCTGATATCTCTGCAGTGGTTAAATATGAAATGAAATTTGTTTGGGGAATGTCTAATGGGCAACATTCAGTCCCAGACAAGATATATCCTTATATTATTAAATGTTGTAACATATTATTGTTCTTTGCATTCTTTTGCTTATTTAGGCCTATGTGTTTTTACCATTCAATAATGATTTTAAGAATATATTGTAATTTATTTATTGTATTTAAAGATTAATTGTCTTTATTGTATTTATTCAACAGCATTTTATATATTGATTATCTGATATGAATTGTTAACCTGATGTCTGAAGTGTGGCTGAATAAACTTTTCCTCTTCACATCTGACCTGTTTGATCCATTTATATTGGTGAGGACAGACTAAATGAGAAACTGCTGTCAGTGTAATCCAGTACAGTTCAACAGCACCACAATCTACAACTCAACACTTCAATAAAGTGTCAGACTTAATTCAATATTAAACTGCTGTTGTTTTTTCTAGGTGAACCAAGTAATCTGTCAAGTCTCCATTAAAAAATAGACAGAAAGCATATTGGTGAGACAAATGCAGTGATGGACAGTAACTCAGTATATTACTCAAGTAGCTACTGTACTTAAGTACAAATTTGATGTACTTTGGGTATTTCCATATACTTAGGGAAATACTGTCCATTCTACTCAAGCTACATTTATTTGATAGCTATAGTTACTTTTCAGATAGTTTGTTTTATATGTTGTTGTTTCATATTTACAAGTTGCTGTGTGTTGTTATAGATCAGACTAGTGCACCAGTGAAAGGTGTTAAATTAGTTCTACCATGACAACATTTAAATACTGTTCACATTTAGCCTACGTTGATCAATTAATACTCAACACATATTCATGTACTATATGATGATCACAACACTTGAAATTGGGTCACTCTGCATCGTGAGTACTTTGAACTTTTAATTTTAAGTAGGCCTACATTTTGCTGACAATACCCAGATACTTTTATTCAAGTCAGATTTGGTATGCAGCACTTTTACTTGTGACTGAGTTTTTGTTCTTTGTTGTGATATTCCTGGGTACTTTGTCCACAACTGGACAAACATATCGAACAGACATGCAAGCATCGCACGTCTCATCCTCATCCTCATTCTCCACTGTCTTTCTGGGATCTGCCTCCTCAGCTGGGCAGCCTCCTCCTCAGCCTGCAGGTACAGCAGTCCCGCGGCAATAACTGCGCCAAGACGCATTCTCCGATCCGTTATTGATTTTTGATTTCTATCTCGCCAATGCTCACGATCACAATAACCACCAACTCTCCACAAACTTTTCCCCCCGAACTTGACTTTTATTATAATCAGAAGCCAGCTACAGGGATAAGGTTTTAAAAGACATTTTATGAAAATATTTTGGCTATTTATGTGTTTTTGTATGTCAGTTATATATGTTGGAACGTTAAAAACATATACATATTAATTTCTTACAATGTCAAAGACGCAGGGCTTGGCTGTGTTTATATTGTTTTATTCTAAATGCATACAATACAGTACAACAGCCAAGGCGAGCGGAGGTGGTGACATCATCAAGTTTGCTGCTGTTCCAAAAGCAGAAATGACTGTACTCCCGTCCTCACGTTCTTGGGAAGTCCGGACTTTCGCGTGGACTTGCCAAGTCCACAAGTCCGAACTGCCGTACTTGAGTATTGAGAAACGGCTGCCCATTGCTCTCTGGCCTCTTAAAGCTACAGTAATTATCAATAGTATGTCTCTGACTGCAGACCCGGAGACTGCAGATTCAGACCCGCAGTTCTAGACCCCTTGTTTTTCGCGACAGTGTCCCCTACTGGACGGCTGTATAACAGCAGCTAAATCAGCGTCTCACCCAAATACCACTGTTTGAAACAAGTTACACTTTTAATGCTTTATTACAATTTACAATTTTAAAATTTTATTACACACGAATAAAAATGCCAAGATTTAATTGTTGATTTATGCCTGGGTGCTGTTCTGCATTATTATTGTTTGCTGGTTGTTTTGTATAGTTTGATCCAACCGTTTTAGTACTTTATTTCTTAATATTCATCAGACTGCTCTGACTGGCACGCCGAAAACTTGCACTGCATTAATCAAACCCGCTACAACATATAATAGGAAATGTCTGGTCTTGGGTGTCCAGTCCTCACTTTTGTTGTGGGTATTTGAAGCAAAGGCTGTGAAATACTGAAATGGTTTGAAATGTTTTATTGTGTGCAGTGGTTACATCTTACATCAGGGAGATCTGCAGAGAAAAAAAATAAATCAAACATATCACACAACTGAAAACAGAAACACTTAAAAAGATAAATAAATACCTATCACAGTCTACACTGAAATACTGAAGAATCTGGAACATAGCAAATACATTATTATATCGACATATTAACAACATTACCTACCATTTGAATAGTGCCCCTTCCTTCCTTGTTGTGCATTTCTCCAGTTGGGGCAAGGTCTCCCCTTTATGGATTGATATGTGCCCCTTAAACAGATAGTGCCTAATTAGTCAAAGTTAACATTTTTCAACCATTGGGTCCAGTCCCATGCCAAAACCTGATAATAGACAAAAATACATTTCTGATCTTCTGCACTGGATGAGCTTAATTTCTGTCTACAAAATCTCTAAATATATGCTATAGAGTAATATCAGTGTAGTGATATAAACACACGTGATATTTAATATGAATAATAAAGGAAAAACGTGTGTGTAGGTGTATTATTTGATATACATGAATAGAAAATTAACTTTTAGCATAAAGTACACTAATTGCCAATATGTAAACAGTTTCATGCTTGAATGAAAACGTAAGCCTATACATGTTTTTCTCATATCATCCACTTCATTGCTTTAATCATGTATTCATGTTTAATTTAAAGCACATGCTAAAATTATTTGTCATCGCACTTCGGTTTCATGAAACAACATGTGCAGGTCAAACAGTCAATTGCCAACAAGCTAAACTATTACCTACTACTTTACCACAATAGTCTGAAACGCACGTCAAATATGGGTTAAAGACATATCATCATATCATTTTAAACGTATCACAGTAAAACATCAATTTTGCTGTCTAATTCAAGTCAACAAAATAGTTTGATAACATTACACAAATAATGTTATTCACATTTAATACTCACACTCAGATCGTCATCGTCCATATTCAGTAATTGTAATAGTATGTTGGCTTCCAATGAAATGGAGGGTGCTGTCGTGAAATACAAGGGGTCTAAAACTGCGGGTCCAGATCTGCAGGTCTGAATCTGCAGTCTCTGGGTCTGCAGACACACCCTCCTCGTAATTATCGATGTTTCCAACAGTGATAAAGAGATTCTACAGCCCCAACACTGACGAAAGCAATGCTGGGAAGGTTCATGTAATGTAATGTAAGGAAATATAATGAAATGTAATGCATTAAGTCATGTAACTATGTTAATTACCTTATCACATCACTTATTACATTGAATTACTTGATAAAATGTCCTATTTGTCCTAATTGCATCAGTTAATTAATTAAAAACTGAAATAAAAAATAATTTCAAAGTACAGAACACACCTTTGAACAATCAGTCATTCACTTTCTGCAGTGATGTCCAGTATCAGTTGTGGTTGTGTCTGCTCCCTGCTTCTGTTTCATCACCACTGCTTAGTGTTAGTCATATTTCTACTACTATTATTATTATTGTTGTCGTTGTTGTTTTTATATAGCCTGCATACTGTCATATACCATCAAGTATTATTGAAAATACATAATATCATGCTATCATGCACATACCATATCATATACGATTAATTAGTATTAGTCATATCTCTATTATTATTATTATTATTATTATTATTATTATTATTATTATTATTATTATTATTAATATTAGGGACCGGACAGCCTAAGCACACCATTGTTATCCTGCATCTTCTTCTTCTTCTTCTTCTTCTTCTTCTTCTTATTCCGAGGAAATCCTACTTCCCATACATGAAAAATCACCAAACTCAGCTTGTGCAACATTTCCATATGAGAAATCTACCCAAACTTTTCATAAAGGTCCAGTCCCATGCCAGATTGCCTCAGCTGTAAAAACAAGCCAATAGTCCTGATGGTGGCGCTACAGCAAGCCTCTAAAGTTCAAAATTTTGACAATTCACAACAAATCAACCATATGTGCTACAGCTTTGCAACTTTCACCAATATGTAGCCCCAATACTGAAGAAACTTTTGTACATTTAAACCTATTGCAAATTATGAAGTCCATCACTCTGTTTCTTTCAAAAACTGTAAAACTTCTTAAACCTATCGCCCCCCACAGTTTTTGCTCAATTGACACCAAACTTGCTACAGAGCATCGTCAGACTGTCCTACACAAACAATCCACACAGATTTTTGATTTATAGAAAATTGAGCCTACAGTGCATCAAAATGTTTGACTGTAAACGGTATTGTAAACATATACTTGCAAATTCTTGCTAAATACATTTTCAATGTCCATTCAAAAAATGACAAAATTTTGGAGTCATGGTAGATGATGTTTGGAAAATATCAGAATTTTATCTCAAAACCTGAATTTTTTTACAGCATTTTGAATTTCGCTCTCATGCCAACAATTGGAGTCAATGCAAAAATGGCATTTTTAAACATCAGTTTTTCACTTATGGAGCCAATAAATCATTGTTACATCTCCATGCTATCTAGATGCAATTTGTGTATTTTCAGATTTTTGTCTTAATAACTGAATTTTTGACAGCCGTTTGAAATCTGCCTTTACACATTAATAGCTGCTGTCTTGCACACAGGCGACTAGCTTAGTTAATTTGTGAAGCTACATGTGACACTTACATTTGCCTATTAGCTCAGTGAGATAGAGGATGGTTCTTGGTGTTGAAGATTATGAGTTCAAGCCTCAGCTTGTGCAACATTTCCATATGAGAAATCTACCCAAACTTTTCATAAAGGTCCAGTCCCATACCAGATGTCTCAACTAGAAACACAAGACAATAGTCCAGATGGTGGCGCTACAGCAAGCCTCTAAATTTCAAAACTTTGAAAATTCATAACAAATCAACCATATGTGCTACAGCTTTGGAACTTTTGCTTTGAAATTTGCTTTTCCATGGCATGGATGGCTACTGTCTGGCACCCTGATGCTTGGGCAGCAGCAGGAGGCATCAGGCAGGACCATGGCAGCAGCACAACCACTCACGTCACACTATCCAGGCACCACTGCAATATAAGTTATCCTGCAAGACAGTAGAGCACAAAGACTCCAGAGAAGAAGCAGAGTTAGTGACAGTGTTGTGTAAAGGTTACTTTAAAAGTCATCAAAGTACGTTACTGCGTTACTTTCTCAAAAAAGTAACCAGTTACTTTACTGCGTTACTTCCTGAGTAAAGTCACTCAATTACTTTAAAAGTACTTCCAACGTTACTCCCTGAGAAAAGTAACTCAAGCACTTTTAAAGTACTTTTGAGTATTCTACATTTCCTATTGGCCAATGTACCACAGGGTGCTAAGCCTAGATTTTTTGGTCTCCAAAATTAAAGTTATGGACCACTTGCCCTTCACTGAGATCCAATTCTCCCATCACAGCCGCCACTTTGACCAGTTGAAACACAGAACGATCTGCTGCCGTAGACAACTGTATGACAACAACACCCCAGCATTTTTAATATTTCCTCTAGGGATGTTAGCACACAGAGTAAAAGGGGGAAATGATGGTGTGAAACAGCAGAGGCACTTTGTCAACCCGCTGAGTTAACGTTACTGTCATTAGCATCAAGCTAGCAAACAATGGTATGTCCTCACGGTCGGACATAAAGTAATAACATTAACAAATAGCGGCAGGGCTTTTACTCACCACAACTACAGAGGCTCCCAGCTTCATTTGAAACAGACTACATTAAAGACCGTCCGTCATTTATTAATCCCTCTGTGTGTTTATATATTTACTTTTTATCCGCTCCGGATAAATTTGACCAGAGTAACAAGCTAAGACACTGCTTATTGGGAAGTACTCGTTTGAAAACATTAGGACATTATTATAGTCTCATTTCAATATCAATATCCTTTATTTAACCAGGTAAAAAACTCACTGAGATTTAAAACCTCTTTTCCAAGAGTGACTTGGCCAAGATGGCAGCACAAAAGCAAAATGATTACACCAAACACACAGGACACAAATAAAATATGATCACACACTATAGGAAAACCAGAGTGGGATTATATGATTACACAGTGCAATCACAAGATCCAATTGAACTTAATTCTCTGTCTTGAATTCCCCCAGAGTTACAAGATGTGTCAGTTTCAAGTCCTTCTGCACATCGTACCAGGTAGACGGGGCAGAAAATTTAAAAGCCTTTTTGCCCAGTTCAGTTCTGACTCTCGGGACCTGCATCTGTATGATGTCCTGAGAACGCAGCAACCGGCTGAGGTTTCTACACGTGTAAACACAAATATGTAGGCAGAAGTCCAAGAATAGATTTGAAAATAAAAGTCAGCCAGTGAGAGAGTCTACGAACATACAAAGACGGACAATGTGCGATGGCATATAAGGGACAGTGATGTACGCGATAGCTGCAACCAGTAATAAAACACAAATCACAGTGGTATCCAATTTCTTTAAAATCTGATCAGAAGCATTCATAAAAATCAGGTCTCCATAGTCCAACAAGGGTAAAAGAGTTGTGGTGATCAATGTTTTCTGACTTGCAATGAAAAACATGATTTATTTCTAAAAAACAAACCCAATTTCAATTTAAGCTTAGACATGAGTTTATCGATGTGCAGTTTAAAGGACAGATTCTCACCAATTAGAATGCCTAAGTATTTATAAGATGTGACCATATCAATTTCAACCCCATGAACAGTTGACAACCTGGGAAGGTGAGATGGAAGCTGCTTGCCATTTGAAAATAGCATGGTCTTTGATTTATCTGCATTCAGCACTAACTTGAGCTGAGTCAAATGGAACTGAACAGTGTCAAAGGCTGACTGCAACAACTCAAGCGATTTTAAAGCTGAAGAAGAAGAACAATAAATTACTGTATCATCAGCATAAAAATGGGACACAGCATCAGACAAATTATCACAAAGATTATACACATAAATTGTGAACAACAGTGGCCCTAATATGGAACTTTGAGGCACGCCCTTTAGAACAGGGAGGAAAGAGGAAAAAGACCCGGCGGCCTGGACACACTGCGTTCTACCTGATAAATAATTAGAGAACCAGTTTACAGCCTGGTTAGATAAGCCAATCTTGTGGAGTCTATTTGCCAGGATGACATGGTCGGCTGTGTCAAATGCCTTTGACAAGTCTATAAAAAGAGCTGCACAAGTGCCTCTATGATGTCATTTACCACTTTAACAGCGGCAGTTATTGTACTGTGCTGTTTATGAAAACTTGACTGATATTGTGAGAGGAGACCATGAGCATTTAAAAGCATTTGAGTTGTTCACTGACCAACTTTCCTAAAACTTTGGAGAGAACACACAATTTAGAGATTGCCCTATGGTTGTTAACTACGGAGGGATCACCACCTTTCAGCAGGGGAAGAACATAAGCAGACTTCCATATTCTCAGAATCTTATTTTCAGAAAGAGTTCAATTAAAAATATGACACAGAGGTTCTGCTATAAAATCTGCAGCTGACCTCAAAAAGAAGGGCTCAAGATTGTCACGTCCGGCAGATTTACCTAGATCCAATTGCTGTAGAGCCCTAAGGACCTCAGCTACATCAAAAGGAGTCAGATCAAATCCTGAATCAATAGCATTAAAAGGTGGTGATTGAAGGCAAATCCCTTGCACATTTGATTGATGTGGATGTGAGGACTCAAATAGAGATCCTGAAGAAGTGCTCATTAAAATAATTAAGAATGGCTGGTTTGTCAGCAAGAGTATGTGCATCTTTTACTATGCAAACAGACAATTCATCTGTGATTTGACTACTTTCCAAAACTTAGGATCATTTAGGTTACGGGTAGTTTTGTCAACATAAAAATCAGACTTAGCCTTTTTAACAAGGGAAGTAAAGTGATTTCTGAGCTGTTTGAACATCAGCCAGTCATCCTGGAATTTTGATTTTATGGCCTTAGCCCAGGCATCATCCCTTGCTTTAAGGAGACTGGACAACTCAGGGGAGAACCAAGGATTATTTCTGCCCTTCACTCTAAATTTGCGGAGGGGGGCATGTTTATTTATAATAACACTGAGAGCATCATAAAAGTACTTCCAGGCCAGCTCTACATCATTAAAAAGTGAGATCTTGGACCAATCAAAGTGCCATAAATCATGATGAAAACCCTGCTCACAAAAATGTTTATAATCACGTTTAAAATAATACGTGGCCTCGCTTTTGGGAGCTTAGCTCGTCTGATAGTGGCTATAACACAATGATCGCTCATATCATTTGCAGAAATACCAATATCTGAATATTTATGAGGAGAATTAGTTAAGAATAAATCAAGAGGAGAGGATTTCTCTGGACATTTAAGGTTTGGGCGTGTTGACCTGTTAACTATTTGTGTTAGGTTAAAAGAATCACACATAGATTTAAAACTCAGAAACAGAAGATAACCAATCCCAGTTCAGATCTCCTGTGAGAAGAATCTCATTGAAGTCTAAAGTCAAAAGCTGTTTATTCAAAGATGATAAAGTCTCACTACTAGCAGAGAGCGGTCTATAGCATCCTACGATGGTGAGAAAGTGGCCATTTAGAAGCTCCAACTTCAGAGCAAGAAATTCAAATTGACTGCTGAGGGAAAGAGATGATTGAACAGTAACATGAAATTTCTGTCTGACATATATTACTATGCCACCACCTTTTCTGGGACGGTCACAATGATAAACATTGTAACCTTTATAGCAATGTCTTTGTCTGTGATGGATTTCTTTAGCCAAGTTTCAGATTTTTCTCCAGGGTTGTGGCAGTGGATACTTCTAACGTTTAGGTGTACAACACCAAACCCTGATCTGGATTTAAAATCAATTGGAGTACTCAAACAGTTTATATCAGGACCGGGGTTGAGTTCAATATTACCAGACAGTAAAAGCAAAAGAAAAATAAAACATTTCTTCCTCACTGGTTGTGTAGGTACTGGCTGAATAGAACTATGCCTATTCCTTGGACTGCTAGGACTTGGGGGATAAGAATAAAGCAATAGCAACCAGTCATATGCACTAAACAATACAACAAAGTGAGGCAAAATGGCATCATCAGTACAATACATGGTCCGGGTGGGACAGAACTTGAAAAAGATGGTATCCCAGCCGGTGCTATTTCTGGGAAACAAGTAATGATTAAGAGATGATCTTTTCCTGACCCTAACCAAGTGGTTTTTGTGCCTAAACCTAACCAGACCTTAACCACAGGGCATCATGATGATTTCAGAACGGACTTGAGTTTAATATGGTCAGAACAATGGGATGTCGAACCAATGGGCAGTTCCCTGCTGATGGTAGGCAGAAAGAAAAAAGCCAGAAGAGCAAGCACTACATTTGTCATGATGAAAAACAATAGCTGAACGCACCTAGCTGTTGCAGGGCTGGTGGAGGCTAGCTGCTGCAGGGCTAGTGGAGGCTAGCTGCCGCAAGGCTGGTGGAGGCTAGCTGCTGCAGGGCTAGTGGAGGCTAGCTGCTGCTGGGTTGCTGAAGGCTAGCTGCTGCAGGACTGATGGAGGCTAGCTGCTGCAAGGCTGCTGGAGGTTAGCTGCTGCAAGGCTGCTGGAGTCTAGCTGCTGCAAGGCTGATGGAGGCTAGCTGCTGCAAGGCTAGTGGAGGCTAGCTGCTGCAAGGCTGATGGAGTCTAGCTGCTGCAAGGCTGATGGAGGCTAGCTGCTGCAAGGCTGCTGGAGGCTAGCTGCTGCAAGGCTGCTGGAGACTAGCTACTGCAAGGCTGCGGGAGGCTATCTGCTGCAAGGCTGCTGGAGGCTAGCTACTGCAAGGCTGATGGAGGCTAGCTGCTGCAAGTCTGATGGAGGCTAGCTGCTGCAGGGCTAGTGGAGGCTAGCTGCTGCAAGGCTGCTGGAGACTAGCTGCTGCAAGTCTGATGGCGGCTAGCTGCTGCAAGGCTGCTGGAGACTAGCTGCTGCAAGGCTGCTGGAGGCTAGCTACTGCAAGGCTGCTGGAGGCTAGCTGCTGCAAGGCTGATGGAGGCTAGCTGCTGCAGGGCTAGTGGAGGCTAGCTGCTAGCTGCTGCAAGTCTGATGGAGGCTGGCTGCTGCAGGGCTAGTGGAGGCTAGCTGCTGCAGGGCTAGTGGAGGCTAGCTGCTGCAAGGCTGATGGAGGCTAGCTGCTGCAGGGATAGTGGAGGCTAGCTGCCAATAACAATCCTGCAGCCACCTACACACTTAGAGCTGATTCATTTTGCACCTGTAACTGACAAAACTGTCCAAGACATCATCACCAGTTCATCTACATGCTGCCTCGATGTGTTACCCACTAGATTTCTAAAGTCTGTGCTGAGCAGTTTGTTACCACCACTCGCTCACATAGTTAACATGTCACTACAATCTGGAACATTCCCAAAGGCCTTGAAAACTGTGGTCATAAAGCCTCTCCTAAAGAAGAGCAGTCTTGATTCCACAGTACTGAACAACTACCGGCCCATTTCAAATGGGAACTGCCCATTGGTTCGACATCCCATTGTTCCGACCGTATTAAACTCAAGTCCGTTCCGAAATCACCATGATGCCCTGTGGTTAAGGTCTGGTTAGGTTTAGGCACAAAAACCACTTGGTTAGGGTCAGGAAAAGATCATAGTGTGGGTTAAAATGAAAAAGAAAGTGACAAACACATAAGCCGTGAGCCTGTTCCGCCTCAAGCCGGTCGCAGCGCACCATACGCCCGCCGCAAGCCGTTCAGCACCACAGACAGTCGGACTAATGGGATGTCGAATCAATGGGCTGTCGAACCAATGACATGGACCCTTTCAAATCTGCTGTTTTTAGGCAAAGTCCTTGAGAAAGTTGTTTACCAACAGCTTACTGAATTTCTCCGAATGAACAACTCCTTTGATGTTTTCCAGTCAGGTTTTGGACCCCATCACAGCACTGAGACTGCTCTTATTAACCCCTGTGTTACCCCTGGACATTTTTGTCCATTTCCAAAATTCAAAACTCCCTCACAGACAAATGAAAGATCACGGGAGGGTGATATTTTGCATGGGGTGTCATTCTGGCTGAAATTTCAAAATCTCAACTTTCAGCACAAAAATCCATTATTTGACCCTGTAATGCATTTTTATTCTATCCATGACCCTTCAAGTGGACAAATATGTCCACCTGTCATTTAGCCATTTTTATTGTTGCTATTTGTACTTAATATTCTCAAAATCTTGGAGGTGACCCATATGGAGTTACACTAAATCACTTTTGACATGGATTTTAAGATTTAAGATTTAAAGGGGGTGGTAGAGGACACAGAAATGTTTTTGCAATAGATGTCTTGGGTGGTAATCACAGGATTGAGTGTGTCAGTGATCCCCAGTATGTGTGGTTTGGATGCCACGATCTTTTGTTACTGCAAAAACTCATGATTTCTCTATTGTCAGTGATGTCTTTAGTGTGAAAGAGATGTAGCTTAGAAATAAAGGCAAAATGAGTGTTCAACATAAGAAAAATATTGGGGAGGAGAGAAGGACAGGAGAGGCTCAAATGGTGCATTTGGAACAGTATATTGCCTGAATGCATCTCTTACATACAAAGCTCTTGCATCTAGTTTCTGTTTCTTCTTTTAGTTTTTCTGACTCCAGGAACACCAAAATGCTTTCTCTATTCCTCCGAAACCTGCTTTCTCTGCTTTTTCTCGCTGCCATTTCTCTCTGTCTGCTCTTCTGTGTGGCTTGTAAAACATGAGACCTGCACCCACTTTTTGTAAACAATATATAGCTTTGTTTGAAAACACCACACAGTTGCCGGGGGAAAATGTTTGATGTTCTGCACGTGTGTATGATGATTAGCAAATGACAGACAGCCTTGACCTGACTGGACTGTCTTGTCTGTAGGGCTGCCACGATTATTCGACTAATCGATGACTAATTGGTTTGAGTCATTTTTCATAGAAAAGTACTGTAAAAGTACCCCAAAATACTCTTACTGCAGCTTCTTACGCTCAGATATTTGCAGCTTTACACACTCTCCCGTGACAGTGAACTAAAACCCTTTGGCGTGAGTATGAAACAAGACATTAGATGATGTAATTTTGGGGTTTGGGCGAGACAGACCGACATTTTTCAACATTTTAATACATTTTTCGATGAAATGATTAGTCAACTAATCAAAGAAAAAATCGACAGATTAGTCGACAATGAAAATAATCGTTAGTGGCAGCCCTACTTGTCTGTCAAAGTTTTATGATAAGCCCTTGGTTGCTGGGCTCTGTCACCGAGGGAAAACCTTCGAAGTGCTGAAAGTTACTTGTGTGTTACTTTTCTGTCTTATTATGGAGAGGGAGGACACTTCATTTCTAAGACAGCTGCAGTACATCCAGAATGCTGCTGCTCGGGTCCTGACCAGAACCAGGAAGTACAAGCACATTAGTCCTGTGCTCAGGTCTCTACACTGGCTCCCTGTGGCTCAGAGAATAGACTTTAAAGCAGCTCTGCTTGTGTACAAGTCTCTCCATGGCCTAGCACCAAAGTACATCTCTGACATGTGAACCATCTTGGACTCTGAGGACCTCAGGGACCGGCCTCCTGCTGGTGCCCAGAGTCAGGACTAAACATGGGGAATCAGGGTTCCAGTTTTATGCAGCTAAAATCTGGAACAGTCTTTCTGAAGATGTGAGACAGGCCTCTACTCTGACAATGTTCAAATCTAGGCTCAAAACAGCTCTATTTCACTGTGCATATGACTGAAAGGATCTTATCTGCACTCTTCTCTTTTAAAGTTCATTTTATAATGATTATTTATGTTTTTATTTTGTATTGTGATTTTAATGCATTTTCTTGTTCTGTAAAGCACTTTGAATTACTTTGTGCACGAACTGTGCTCTATAAATAAACTTGCCTTGCCTTGCCTTGCTGCAGCTAGTGGACTAGCTGCTGCTAGCACACACCACCAGGTAAAATTCCAGAAAGGCTCAAGGCTCAAGGCTTAAAACAATCCAGACAGTTCAAGTCCAGTGCTGGGCCATGCACTACCAGGTTGGTTTCAGAATAACTCCAGGCTTTACAAACCCAAAGCAAATTAATACTAAAGTGTCCAAAAAAAAAAAAATCAGTTCCAGAGATCTCGGAGTGGGAAAATAACTTGCAAAACATCCCAGATTCAAATCCAATTTTCATAAAATAGAAGACATATAACAACTTAAAAAATTAAAATGCAGACCTCACATTCACACCTCACAAACAAAGAGCTGGGTTGGCTGTCATCTTGGATTAGCATGGACACTGAAAGGACATTGAAACTTTAATATTGTTGACAAAGTTTAGTTTTTTACACTTATCAGATCTTACTTATCCCAAATAGCTGTGGAGTGGAATTTTGGAATTAAAAATGCATACCAAACAAAAGTTCGGGTTTCAGGAGGATGACATACTCAAAAAGGTATGATGCACAATGCAACCAGTGAACAAAATATATTTATTACAAAATTATTGCAAATAACTAATAATATCGCGCAAAGTCTGTACAGTCAGTGATCAAATGAGAAAGGGTAGTGTTAACATGAATACTGCTGCCATTTTGTCGTATGACTCAGAGAAATAAGCCAGCAAGATTTTGAGAAGGAAACGGAATCAGTGTGCTGGTGTCTGGTTTGGTCTATAAAAAAATTACCATTTATCTGAAGTGTCTCTCCTTAAATCAGAATGTAAAACAATAATGTAGACAGTAAAATTACACAAAATGCACAAAAAGTAGCAGAAAAGGAAAAAGTAACAAGGTGAACTAAGTTATATTTACAAGGAACATAAACCATATGGATGCTGTACATTAACTGAAAATAGCACATAGGCCAACAGCTTGAGCTTATGTTTTCTTATGTCATGAAGGTTAGGTCAATTTATAGTACAGCTGCTGATGACATAAGGAGTACCCAGAGCCAATAGGGTTCATGGCTGGAAGAGAACCAGAGAAGCAACAGGGGGCAGCAGACACTGTATTTGAAGAGTGAACTGCTGCAGGGCAACAACACACTGTGCTGAAATATGGTTCCAAATTCATAAATACTGTTAGAATACAAAACAGTGGGGATGTAAAATATTTAAATGACGAAGCTTCATATATGTAAAGTGTTTGTTCTTTGACAGTAGGCTGTGCTAGAAAAATAGGACAGCATACTGTAGATTATGTAACAAACATTTAGTAATAGGATCACAACTGCTGATTGTTAGACATTTGTTACTGTATTGACAGGTGTGTCAGAATGTGTTGACCTCTTAAATCCTCTGCGTTCTGCAGGCTCAGTGGTGGTAGCAGTCAGTTTTTAATATCTCCATAGCTCAAAGTCATTACAATATGGTTTAGTCATATATGTATTATGAAGACTGAACAATTTATGTAGAAAAAACATGGTGGCATCATTGTCTGAATAACAAAAACCTTTTAGAGCTCTTCAATGCAGAAAAAGACATGTAGGCAGTGATAACTCTCCCATCTGGTAATGTCTGTATACTGTCGACACCTGTCATCTACCCTACAGATTTTACACATCAAGGTCAGTTTACTAATGGAGTTCTACAATGTAAACCCTAATTCGCTCACCCAACTTAGTTCTCCAGATACAAATTAAGTATGTCACATTACCCTCATCTGACAGGAATTTTATGCCAGTTTAATACACCTTTTGTTATTGTTGTTTGAGCATTTAATCTTATGCTATATGACTACAAGACCATTGAGTACATACTTTACAATACTTTTCTCTATCTTTTTTCATAATTCATTAGATATTATGGCAAGCTTGGATGTCTTGATTGCTAGAAAAAGGCAGAGCGATGACGACTGAATTAGCAGATACTCTCCATTCACATGAGCACAATTTTACATTGGTCACTCCACAATACACACAGACGAGATGTCACTAACTGTGTATGCAACTTAACTCATGGTGCAAAATGTCTTTTACCACAACATTAACTGTAACCCATTTGGACCACTGTGAAATACATAAATATCAGTCACTGTGTAATGGGTAACATCAGTGATTTTAAACACAGTTTTCTTCAGCTTATGGCCTTAAACACATTGTCCCATGGTATGCTGGGAAACTCAACCCGTTTAGCCCCAACACGCCACAATATATCAAGTGCACAATGATAGTGTTGTTTATTGGCCTTCAACTAATTAGGTGAAATCGGCTTCATAAATTTTAGTAAAATTAACTCAAAACTCAAAAGCTGTCAACTTAACATAAAAAAATTATGTCAAGCTCACAAGGGATGAGATTTTGTGTCAAGTGAATATAAAATGTCAATTTGAAAATCCTGGGCATTTGTGTTGGGGTTTACACTGCAAAGCGTCTGTAAAAGCAGTTGTATATCTTCTTGGCACAGGAGGTAATATTTGGAAATACTTAAGTCTCTAAGCTTGGTGATGCAGTGCCAGTGAATCACTGAAGCTGGAGAGTTAATTGCTAACTAGCGCTAGTCAGTCAAAATAGATCCTGAAGATTCTCTGTGTTTTCTCTCTACTGCTCTGGGGCCTCATTTATAAAAGAGTGCTTAGGATTCATACTAAAAGTTGACATGCGCCCAAAAGTTGAAAATGGCGTGCGCCAAAAAATTAATTTGATTTATAATAGCGTGCGCATGCACACTTGCACACAATGTTCTCTTTATAAATCACAGACCTCCTGGAGATGCGCGCACCCAGGTCCGCCTCATATTCTGCCCTCTACACACCCTAATTCAGCCATAAATGGTCATGCAGATCACCTCATGAATGCGATCTGCATATAAATAAGATGGCATGCGAGTGTTCTCTTGTTGTGTGAGTCACAGCGATGGGTGAGAAACTAACCAAAAAACGGAATTTCTCCGAGACTGAGCTAGAGACCCTTTAATGGGAGGTGGAGGACTGAAGAAAGATTTTATTTGGTGGCCACAGCAGCACGATCACTAATAAAAGAAAGCGAAAAAAAGTGGCAACACATCAACACTGCTGATGCTGTCAGCTGTGTCTGTGGGACTGCACGGACAGTGACAGAACAAAAAAAAAAGTGGTCTGATCTAAAGGTAGACCAAATATTTCTACTCCTTTACCAACATGTAGTTAATGTGTTGCTTTTAAATTTGAGGATGTTTGACATTGATGTGTGGCATTAAGAATCACATTTATCACATTTAATCACATTCCCACCAGAACACTGCCCTCGGAGAACTCAGGGTTACTCGTGGTCCCTAAAGTCTCCAAAAGTAGATCAGGAGCCAGAGCCTTCAGCTATCAGGCTCCTCTCCTGTGGAATCATCTTCCACAGATGATCTGGCTCAGGCTTGCCTTGTACCAGCCCCTGGTTAGGTTGACTTAGGCCTAGTCTGCCGGAGGATCCCCCTATAATACACCAGGCACCCCCCCTCTCTCTCTCTCTCTCTCTCTCTCTCTCTCTCTCTCTCTCGTATCCTATTACTGCATCTTGCTAACTCGGCCATTCTGGATGTCACTAACTCGGCTTCTTCTCCGGAGCCTTTGTGCTCCACTGTCTCTGAGGTTAACTCGTACTGCAGCGGTGCCTGGATAGTGTGACGTGTGTGGTTGTGCTGCTGCCGTGGTCCTGCCAGATGCCTCCTGCTGCTGCTGCTGCTGCTGCTGCCATCATTAGTCATTAGTCATACTTCTGCTGTTATTATACACATATGATTATTATCACACGTGTATACTGCCAGATACTAATATATACTTTCAACATATTGTACCACAGTAGCCAGAACTACAACGATAATATTAGTCTGTCCTGCATCTCTCTCTCTCTCTCTCTCTCTCTCTCTCTCTCTCTCTCTCTCTCTCTCTCTCTCTCTCTTTCTGTCTCATTGTGTCATACAGATAACTGTTAATTTGTTATGTTGATCTGTTCTGTACGACATCTATTGCATGTCTGTCTATCCTGGATGAGGGAATCCCTCCTCAGTTGCTCTTCCTGAGGTTTCTACCATTTTTTTTCCCTGTTAAAGTTTTTTTTTGGGAGTTTTTCCTTATCCGCTGTGAGGGTCCAAAGGACAGAGAGATGTCGTATGCTGTAAAGCCCTGTGAGGCAAATTGTGATTTGTGGTATTGGGCTTTATAAATAAAATTGATTGATTGAATTGATTGATTTATTAAAGGTGGAGGCCAGTGCCATCTTGCGCAATTACGCACGAGGGTCACTGCAGTATTTATATGTTCATGGCAATTAGTCTGATCAGACACCCGGCCTGAATTACAGCATGAACCAGTGGTATCCCTGTCCCAAAATACAATGTGTAATTTGAAATACAATTCAAAGATGAAAGTGTGATAGGCGAACAAGTTTCTTCATGCCGATTTTGTCATGAACAGCACATGGGATGTTGTATGCTGTAAAGCCCTGTGAGGCAAACTGTGATTTGTGATATTGGGATTCATAAATAAAATTGATTGATTGATTGATTGATGTCTAAGTAGGTCTGATGAAATGAGTATAACGGTTGTGCTTAATGGCTGTATTTCGAGACATGATAAATGCACTGGAAATATTTAGCTAAATAAATAAATATATTCCATCCAGTCACGCCATCCTCTCCCCCTCCTGCGCTCACAGAGTGGACAATGAGGCGTTAGAGGCAGTGCAGATTAAATACGTATTTAGAAAGAATTTCAATTCAGGATTTGAGTTGGATTTTACAGCATTTTTATGAAACAATTATCACTCACTCCAAGCACAAAATAAGGCTGCTGGAATTAATTTCAATGATAACGTGGATCTAAGGTGGATTTAGTGTGACATTAAATTTGTGTGAGATATCAATAAAAATCTGACTCCACTTCTCCACCTCGCCATCTGCGTCAGCACTTCCCAGTGTCTCCAAAATGCGCGCACACATGACTCAGAGTTTGCTTACAGGTGCGCACATTCTCCCGCCAAGTTTATTTTTGCGTGGTAAGTGGTGTACGCCACTTTCAAGCCCCGTTTTGTGCGTAAGCAAGCTTTATAAATGAGGCTCCTGTTTACTTCCTCTGTTCAATAAGAAGTTAATGAAGAGAGAAAATGAAGCTCTTTAAGCTCTCTAACCCTATTTTAAATGTCTAAAGACATTGGCATTTTTGTGTGGACATTAACATTATGACATTTTGAAGACATTTGGTTTTGTTCATCCTACCGTACAACTAAACGTCATTATTCTATATCAAGATGATATTGGCATGAGATGTTTGGAGGATGTTGGATTTTGTTTTCTTCACAAGGTATCTTAAAGCCAACAAAATACCAATATTCAGTGTTCTGACATTGTATTTTGGTCACCCTACTACTGTTAACTTATAAAGCTCTAAATGGTCAAGCTCCGTCATATCTTAGAGAGCTCATAGTGCCATATTATCCCACCAGAACTCTGCGCTCTGAGAACGCAGGGTTACTCGTGGTCCCTAAAGTCTCCAAAAGTAGATCAGGAGCCAGAGCCTTCAGCTATCAGGCTCCTCTCCTGTGGAATCATCTTCCTGTTACGGTCCGGGAGGCAGACACCGTCTCCACATTTAAGGCTAGACTTAAGACTTTCCTCTTTGATAAAGCTTATAGTTAGGGCTGGCTCAGGCTTGCCCTTTACCAGCCCCTAGTTAGGCTGACTTAGGCCTAGTCTGCCGGAGGACCACCTATAATGCACCGGACACCTTCTCTCTCTCTCTCTCTCTCTCTCTCTCTCTCTCTCTCTCTCTCTCTCTCTCTCTCTCTCTCGCTCTCTCTCTCGCTCTCGCGTATCCTATTACTGTATCTTGTTTGCTCGGCCATTCTGGATGTCACTAACTCGGCTTCTTCTCCGGAGCCTTTGTGCTCCACTGTCTCTCAGGTTAACTCGTATTGCAGCAGTGCCTGGATAGTGTGATGTGTGTGGTTGTGCTGCTGCCGTGGTCCTGCCAGATGCCTGCTGCTGCTGCTGCTGCCATCATTAGTCATTAGTCATACTTCTACTGTTATTATACACATATGATATTATCATACATGTATACTGCCAGATACTAATATATACTTTCAACATATTGTACCACAGTAGCCAGAACTATAACGACAATATTATTACTTTCATGAATGTTGTTGTAAACTACTGTCATTACCGGGGATGTCATACAGATTACTGTATTGTGTCATACAGATTACTGTTAATTTGTTATGCTGATCTGTTCTGTACGGCATCTATTGCACGTCTGTCCGTCCTGGAAGAGGGATCCCTCCTCAGTTGCTCTTCCTGATGTTTCTACCATTTTTTTTTCCCCGGTAAAGGGTTTTTTTTGGGGAGTTTTTCCTTATCCGCTGTGAGGGTCTAAAGGACAGAGGGATGTCGTATGCTGTAAAGCCCTGTGAGGCAAATTGTATTTGTGATATTGGGCTTTATAAATAAAATTGATTGATTGATTGATTGACCCAATGTCACAACCAAAATTCTACCCTATATCAATGTCTAACGAAATCGGTGGCCAGCTGGGTTATACTATATATATTTTCTCCAGGGTTGTGGCAGTGAGCCAGGTGTAGATGCACGTTACATTGCACAGTACAGCATGTCATTTGCGGTCACATCACATGTGCAATGATCCATGGTCACATACTGTACTCCAAGGCCCTGGAATGCTGGCCCTTTATTCATTCAGATGCACTGATACATATTTGGTACACTTAAATAAACATCCTACAACTGGAGCACATTGTGTTTCGTGTGTTTGGGTCCAGTTAATCCTACTGAAAAGGCCGCACCTATTTATTTAGCAACAGCACCTGTCTTTCAGGAAAAGAGTTTACTAGTGTTTTAGTCTATTGGAAAGCTTTAAAATGTATATTTATAGTACACATTATGATAAATAGAGTGGAAATAAGAGCAAAAACATTTTGTTCTCATGGTGTTTTTGCTCATTTGACCACTTAATGATAATCTAAAATTTCATGCTGAAAAAAAAAAAAATCCTAGCACAACAGCATTGCATTGACAATGTTGTTTACATGTTCAGCTCAATTTCATAATATTTTTTGCAAGGTTTATCAAATTGGTTCCACTTTTGTAGAGCCAAAGCTAGGAGAGGCCCGGTCAAGTCTGAGATGGACAGAGAACTGACTCGATGAAATTGAATCTGGGTCCTGGGTGGGCGGGGGCCCCTGTTTGACGCTGTGCAGATGGACCTGCAAGCCTGGTATAATTATAGCCTTCCCCTGACCACACTATGTACACGTGATGCTGGTGGCTTTAATTTCAATGGAGCAAGACCAACCAACACCACTCCAACAGCTACTGCAACAAGTAAACCGCTTGCATAATATCCAATTCAGCTAATTTATGATTTGCATAATAATCATTCACATCTTTTATGATAAACTTTTTAAGGCATCAGTCAGTGTTATTGGGCTCTATCAGTCATGTGTATTCTTTTAATTGTAATTGTTTAAACACATAGATAGATAAAAAAAATGAACAAATAAATTCCCCAAATATGTTATGCACATAACATTGGTCACATGATCTGCATCTCCAGGCTAGTTCTCTACAGACAGGTGTTGAATTTAATGCAAGAGAGGCTTTAAATATAATCTGCCATAAAGGTGTTATTTATAGAGGCATGTTATGTCATTGTATTTGGTTGCCAAGCACATAATGTTACTTTTCCAGTTTCATTGAAACTGTTTTCTAATGAAGGAACTGCTGATCAGTCTCACTGCTTGTGGTCAAGAAAAATGCTTATACAGGTTCACCATTCCTGATCGATGTGACATAATTTGCTCTGGACTCATACTCACAGTGTAGCAGCTGCAGCTTGACACTGTGCTATTCTGACACAGGTCGCTGCAGTTGGTGTAGATTCCTTTGCAAGGGTCAAGCTGTATATGTTTCAAAGTGTCTTGCAAGGCTACAAACTAAAGCTAACTTCTTCTCACATACTTTGAGTGATTACAACTACACACACTGTTACCAAATAACCCATCTAGCCCCAAAACCAGGGGCATAATTTACTGGAGGGATACAGGGGACATGTCCCCCATATGTTTTCAGAGGGCATTTATCGTTTTCTCCAATTTTTACATTTCAAAAATCAACATCATGTCTGTGTGTGCTTATGTGTTTGTAATTCTTAAGGTATTGATAACAGGGTAGTTCTGTTCTACAGTTAATATATATTGATCAGTTTCATCACTTTTGCTGTATAAAATATATATATATATTTTAAGTTGCACTTACAGGTGACCTCCATGTCTGAGAAAACATGGATGCTTCATATACATCTTCCCTCGGCAACACAGATCTATAGAAGCAACACAGTTTCAAGGGGGACTCCCCAAGATTAGTGTCACCAATTCAGTATCTGACCAAAAGTCTCCCCTTGTATTCCTGAGATATTTTGTGAATAATGGCCAGAAAAATGTTTTTGCAGAACATTATGATGTCATAGTGAAGGTGTCCTTTGACCTTTTGGATATAAAATGTCATCACTTCATCATTTTATCCTTTTAGACATTTCTGTGAAGATTTGCCATAATTAGCATATGAATTCTTGAGTTATGGCCAAAAATGTGTTTTGTGAGGTCACAGTGACCATTGACTAGCAAATTCTGATCCATTCATTCTTGAGGCTAAGTGGAAGTTTGTGCCAAATTTGAGGAAAGTCCCTCAAGGTCTTCTTTGTGTTAACGAGAATGAGACAGGGTCACAGTAAACTTGACCTTTGTCCTATGACCACCAAAGTCTAGTCAGTTAATTGCTGAGTGGACATTTTTCACAAATTTTAAGAAATTCCCTCACGGTGTTCTTGAGATATCACGTTTACAAGAATGGGATATATGTACAGAAAGAGGGGTGGAAGAACAACTCAAAAACATAATGCCTTTGGCCACAGCTACTGCTACTACTACTACTCTACCTCGGGGGCACGGTACCTGAAAAACTAAAGCTTTTGAGGAGTTTTGCTTGTACTAACTGTGTCCCTCTCACTTTTGAAATCAAAATTCCTGCCCAAAACAATTTATCAGACATTTGAAAATCATCACCCAACATTTTGTCATAAAAGCACAAGTCACATGGAGAGCTAGAAGGTGTCTAAGGTGTAATAAGTGAACATTTCAGTGGCCCTATAAAAGTTTTGGCATCTTGTGAAGCTTATTAAACTTCCTGGCCAATATCAGCAGAAAGCACATTTTCATGTCCCCAAACCTGTTGCATAACTTTTCCAGACTGGCATCATTTAATTGCGCTGGGTAAAATGTCAGCAGCTAGCTACTCTCTCTGGAGTCTCATTTGCAGGTGAAGCTGCTTTCTTTTGTTAGCGAGTGAGTGTTGCCTACATACATACTAGAAAGATAACAAAAATGTCTCTTCCCATGCAAAACCCAGGCATTTATAGTATGCTTCAATATCATGCGTATAATGAAAAAAAAAAAAAAAACAGTGTTGTATTCTGAATAGGGAAAAGGTGACAGATTGGTGCATGGATTGATAGTAGAAACCACAGAGACTAATTCAGTGACCTCCCTCCTGGAGGAGAACAGGCAGCAGACAGCTGTGTAACAAGAGACGGGGTTTCAATTCAGGGCAAGGACAGTGTGACCAGCCGACTTTTCACTCGTCTCATCTCTGGACACTGGCAGTACACAGAAGAAAAGGAAAGAGACTGTCAAAATACACCAGGAGTGGAATTAGAGAACATATATATATGTGGAGGCAGGAGGTCTGAAGTGTAAGCTGGAAGCATGTAGCAGGATTGGGTGTTTGGGAGGGAGGGGTTGAGTGTTCTGCGTACTGGTTGTACAGACATGGGTGGTAATGATACTGAGGACTGGAAGAAGCAGGTGTGAGCCGGTCAGCTGCCAGTCAGCTGCTAGTCAGAGATGGCTGGCACCACCCACAGACACAGCTGACTGTTGGGATACCCCCCTCTTGGAACAGTGCCTGTGATAATGCTCTTATAGATCTCCATTTCAATTGCAGTCACACCTTCAGTGTTTCATCTCAAAACCAGTGGTGTCATCACTAACTTTCTCTCCAGTGCAGATAGATTTGGGTTTGATGAGTAACTTACTTTGGGCGCTGGCCAACTAGTGTGGTGTTCCCTGAAAAGGTGGGGGCGGTGTAGCTTGTCAAGAAGATTAAGCAGTCTGTGTGGGCCAAAGAGCAGCCCTGTTTCCTTATTCCACTAAGATAGCAGGCTGTTCTGATTTTATTATTATGGGGCCAATAGGGAGGGTTTTTTTATTTTCATTGACTAATCATGATTGAAAATTACACTGCTCCTTCAGTAACAGACTGTGACACCTCAGTGTTGGAAGGACGGCCCTCTGTTCCAATGGCAGTCAGACTCGTTAACACAAGTATAACATCATTAAAAACTGTTGTTGCCTCTGTATAAATAAAGAGTATCCTATTTCATAATCATTTCCATCATTTGTATATGTACAGTGGCATGCAATAGTTTGGGCACCCCTGGTCAAAATTTTGTTTACTGTAATAGACAAGTGATTAGAAGATGAACTGATCTCCAAAAGGCATGAAATTAAAGACACCTTCTTTATAACATTTCAGATCAGTGTATTAATTTTGTTTTGTACAATTTTAGAGTGAAACAAAAGGAAAGGAGCGCCATGCAAAAGTTTGGGCAAGACATTTCAATTTATTTAAATTTTTTCAATTTTATTTATAATGCCCAATATCATGAATCACAATTTGCCTCACAGGGTTTTACAGCATACGACATCCCTCTGTCCTCTAGACCCTCACAGCAGAAAAACTCCCCCAAAAAACCCTTTAATGGGGGGAAAAAATGGTCCAAAACCTCAGGAATGGCAACTGAGGAGGGATCCCTCTTCCAGGACGGACACACGTGCAATAGATGTCGCAGAGAACAGATCAACATAGACAGAAAGAGATGCAGGACAGGCGGTAATGATAATAGCTTACAACAACATTAATGAAAATAATAATATTATAATTATAATTCCGGCAACTGTGGTACAATATGTTGAAAGTATATATTAATATCTGATAGTATACATATGTGACAATAATCATATGTGTATAATAACAGTAGAAGTATGACTAATGATAGCAGCAGCAGGAGGCATCTGGCAGGACCACGGCAGCAGCATAACCACACATGTCACACTATCGTCAGAGAGTGATCGTCAGCGAACAACAGCGCCGCAACACTGCTAGCTGCTAGCTCCTGCTTTTATCCGTTTTTTAACAGGTTCTTAACGCTTTTATACGTTGAGCTTTAAGCAAACGGTTACTTTTAACTTTTGCTTTTACCGGGTAAAAGGTTTTAGCCATCGAACTTTTGGATTTTACGCTTTTAGCGACAGAGCTACATGGCAACCATGGACGCCATCACTACGGACACTCCCTTACCTGCAGAGGTCGGAAAACAGCTCACGAAAGCCCAGAAAAAGATTGCAGACCTTCTGGAGGATATTGGACGACTGGACTGTCCAATGAGCTGCGGAGGAAGGACTCACTGCTGGCCACCTTCAAAGCTCGGCTCCCGACGCTGTCCAGTTGGCTGGAGACCTCCCAGACCGGTGAGCTACAACAACATGGTGTTGCTACGACACTGGGGGACACCGTCCTCTGGGAGTCTTCCTCCTCCACCTGTCAGCGGCCCTCCTGCTCTACTCCGAGCAACAGGACTCCTTGGACCGAAGTTGTTGTCCGCAGTCGGAAGAGGGCTCCTGGCGGCGCCTCGAGTGGGGCTCCCGCCTCCTCCTTCAGCGCCCCCCTCACCAACAAGTACTCGGCGCTATCCATGACCGTGGAGCCGGTCGGGGTGCTGGAGCGGGGAACTGCCCCTGCCGATCCAGATGCCTCCCCTCCGACGGGTGTCATGCCCCCGCTGACAGACACCACAGCCTTCCCTCCACTCACGGCTGCCTGCGACCCAGCGGATGGACATCCAGCACCGGACCGCTCGCCTTCGTCCCTCCGCTCCTCAGCTCAGCGGAGGCGGCTCCTCAGGGATGCTGTGCAGTGGCACTCCCGGCGTCCTCCTCACCGGGATACGCAGCACCACCAGGCTGCTAACGGGGACGATGGTGTCACCGAACCGGCCACCACCCCTGGACAACGGGCTACAACGCTCATCATCGGGGACTCCATCCTCCAGAATGTCCGTCTGAGGGGGGCGCTCACCCTGTCCTTTCCCGGCGCCACCGTTACAGACATAATGGAGAAAATCCCAAGCATTCTGGATTCACACCCCCAGGTAAACCGCGTCATTATTCATGTGGGCACCAACGACACTTCCAGACAACAGTCCGAGATTTAAAACAGGATTTTATGCAGCTTTTTAACAAACTCTCACAGTCCCAGCTGCATGTTTTTATCTCCGGCCCCACCCCCACCTGTGGCAGGGGCATTGGGCGGTTCACCAGGCTGCTCAGTTTGAACACCTGGCTCTCCTCCGCCTGCAGCACCTACAATGTTGGTTTCATTGACAATTTTGATGTCTTTGGGAGAGGAGACATCTTTTTGGAAATGATGGCCTTCACCTAAACAGGGCCGGCACCCGCGTGTTGTCCGCCAACCTGGCATACGGTGTGCAACACGCCCACGTCACCACACTCTCCTCCCACCACCCCAAATCTGCACAGACTGACCCGCCCGCTACTGATTGATGTCCTCCCGGTCCCAGTTCCTATGTTTTTAGTTCCACCTCTGATCAGAACACACACAATACTGGACTTGGACCTTCCGTTTTCACTAATAATTCACCAATTCCTGTCATCATCACGCAGCGCCAGCAAAGCAGATTTCTCAATGTTCACTCGGTGAACTTCAATAACCTCAGACCTCTCCCAAAACATCATCAATCCACTTGTACAGTCCATAAACCACCTGTCACCATCAACATGGCACTTTTAAATGTTCGTTCCCTTGTGAACAAATCTTTTATTATGAATGACGTGATTTTAGACCATAAGTTAGATTGCATTCTTTTAACAGAGACATGGCTTGGCACTGACGCACCAGTTGTTCTCACCGAGGCCTGCCCACCAGATTTTAACTTTTTATTTTCTACCAGGGGTGGTAAAAGAGGAGGCGGAACTGCTTCGATCTCTAGAAAGAAATTAAATTCAAAGGAAGTGTTTTTAAACAGCTACTCATCATTTGAGCTTCATGCCTTTGTTTTTAGCAGTCCTCCTATCCTTTGCATTATTGTTTACAGACCACCCCACCACTCCACTTCTTTTATCAGTGAATTTTCTGAGCTTTTATCAACAATACACACCACCTATAACAGAATTTTAATAACTGGTGATTTTAATCTGCACATTGATAACATCTCCGACCCATTGTCGAGAGAATTTTTAAACCTTTTAAACTGCATGGATTTTAACCAACATGTAACACAGCCAACTCACAACAGAGGACACACCCTGGACCTGGTCATAACCTATGGCCTGTCCACTGGTGTGTCCTCTGTTGTTGACCTGGCTGTATCTGACCACTATTGTGTGTATTTTAACATCACCGGTTTTAATCATCAGGAGGCCCCGGTGAGAACGGTGAGGAAACGCTACCTTACTTCCGAAGTGGTTGCAAATTTTATCGAGATTTTAAAGAGCACTCCTGCTGAAATTTTTCCCGCACCTTGTGATTTTATTGTTGACAATTTTAACAGTAAATTGAAATCAACATTGGACTCTGTGGCTCCACTTTTAACTAAAACCATAAAAAGTAAACCTAAATCTCCATGGAGAACGGATGAAATCAAAAAATCAAAAGGAAAATGCAGGAGTGCAGAGAGAAGGTGGAGAAAAAGTAAACTCACAGTCCATTATGAAATATTACGTGAACAACTCAAATCCTACAATAAAACCGTCAAACAGGCAAGAATATCCCATTTCTCAAAACTCATCACAGATAATAAAAACAACCCTAAAATTCTTTTCTCCACCTTCGATCTTTTAACAAATCCCAATTTTAAAAAACCTTCAGAGGCACCAACAGACGCTCTCTGCGAGGACTTTGCAAACCACTTCGGAAGTAAAATCGATGACATTAGGTCCAGTCTTTTAACACATCAAAATGTAACTTTTAGCACATCTGGACAGTTGCTTTTATCCGAGGAAACACTGGAGAGTTTTGCCCTGGTTAATGCAAGGACACTTGGTCGAGTTTTCTCCCAAGTAAAGCCCACAACCTGCCTTTTAGATCCAATTCCCACATCACTTTTAAGACGTTTTATGGTTTCTTCGAGGAACAGATTTTAAATATAGTAAATTGCTCTCTTCAGACGGGCGTTTTCCCCACCTCCTTGAAAACGGCGGTGGTGAGGCCCCTTCTGAAGAAGAGCAATTTAGACCTCAACATTTTTAATAACTACCGTCCTGTATCCAACTTACCATTTTTAAGTAAGATTTTAGAAAAACTGGTTTTTAACCAATTAATTGATTTTTTAAATACAAACAATATTTTAGAGAAATATCAATCTGGTTTTAGAAGGAACCACAGTACCGAGACAGCCCTTTTAAAGATTTTAAACGACTTCAGGTGTAACGCAGACTCACAAAAACTCACAGTCTTGGTACTACTAGATTTAAGTGCTGCCTTTGATACAGTAGATCACCACATTTTATTGAATAGACTGAGAAACCTGGTGGGCCTCTCAGGTACTGTTTTTAACTGGTTTCGCTCTTATCTCACAGATCGATGTTTCTTTGTAAGTATGGATACATGTTCCTCCAGAACACATGAAATTAGGTGTGGGGTGCCTCAAGGGTCAATTTTAGGTCCAGTTCTTTTTAATCTTTACATGCTTCCCTTGGGCGACGTCATCAGGAGACACGGCATCAGCTTCCATAGCTATGCTGACGATACACAGTTGTACATCGCCGTGTCTCCTGATGACACAGGGCCAATTGATGCCCTTTTTAACTGTATTTTAGATATCAAGTCATGGATGGCAGAGAATTTCCTACAGCTCAACCAGGACAAAACAGAGGTTTTAGTTATAGGTCCTGAAGGCCAGAGAGAGAAACTTTTACCAAAACTACAAGATTTTAAACCCGCACAATATGTAAAGAACCTGGGCGTTATTTTTGACTCTGAGCTAACTTTTTTTCCACACATAAAAAATATTACAAAGATAGGTTTTTACCATCTTAAGAATATAGCCAGAGTCCGCCCGTTTCTCTCTCAGGCCAGCACGGAGGTGCTAATGCATGCTTTTATCTCCTGTAGATTAGATTATTGTAATGCCCTGCTCTCTGGTCTTCCCAAAAAGAGTATTAATAATCTACAAATTTTACAAAACTCAGCCGCACGCGTGCTGACGAGGACCAGAGGGCGGGAGCACATTACACCAGTTTTAAAATCGCTGCATTGGCTCCCCGTCCACTTCAGGATCGATTTTAAGATTCTTTTATTAGTTTTTAAATGTCTTAATGGTCTTGGAACATCTTATCTATCTGACCTGCTTTTATCATATCAACCCTCACGGACCCTGAGGTCCTCTGGCACCGGCCTTTTAACCATACCACGAGTTAAAACAAAAACCCACGGTGAGGCTGCATTCAGCCATTATGGCCCTTATCTGTGGAACAGCCTCCCAGAGAACCTCAGGGCCGCAGACACTGTTGATATTTTTAAAAGGAAGCTCAAAACTCACCTTTTCAATCTGGCTTTTAACTGATTTCTTTTACTCTCTTATCTCCCTTATTTTACTACTTTTATCCCTTTAATCATTTTTATTTTATTTATTTTTATTTTTATTTTTATTTTTATTTTTATTTATTTTATTTTATGTCTTGTGCATTTTATTACTTTTAAATTTTCTAAACCCTAACATTTTTATACATTTTATCATTATTGCCTGTTTTTATTCCACTGTCTTAATCTTTAAGTTTTTAGCTCCAGTGTTTCCTCATGGGGGCCCTCCACGCCGGGAGTTGTGTCTGGTCTGCCCACGGGGGCGTCGCCCTGGGGATCCCTCAGACCCGGGGGACTGGGGCGGCTCTGCAGTTGGTGTGGTGTCTGCCCTGGTCTGTCCGGGTTGAGGGGGGGTCTCTGTGGCGGTGCTCCTTGTGGCTGCGGACTGTGGTGCCTCTCGGTGTGGATGGCCCCCATGGGTGGCTTCTCCTCACCTGGATCCTCAGTGCCAAGCCATGTTACTAGTCTGTTTACTGTATGTGTGACTGTGGGCGTGTGTGCAGATGTTTGTGAGTGTGAGTATGGGCGTGTGTGTGGGTGTGTGTGTGTGAATGGGGCGGGGGGTACATGTGGGGATGGGAGGGACGGGCTTTCACTTTTTATTGTTGTATGTTTCATTATTTTATTATGTTTTATCTTCAGAAGCACTTTGAGTTGCATTTTTTATGTATGAAAAGTGCTATATAAATAAAGTTTTGATTGATTGATTGATCCAGGCACCACCAGACAGTGGAGCACAAAGGGTCTGGAGAAGAAGCCGAGTTAGTGACGTGCAGTATGGCCAAGTTAGCAAGATGCAGTAACAGGACATGAGAGAGAGAGAGAGAGAGAGAGAGAGAGAGAGAGAGAGAGAGAGAGAGAGAGAGAGAGAGGGAGAAGGAGAGAAGGTGCCCGGTGTATGATTGGAGGTCCCCCGGCAGACTAGGCCTAAGTCAGCCTAACTAGGGGCTGGTACAAGGCAAACATGAGCCAGCCTTAACTATAAACTTTATCAAGGAGGAAAGTCTTAAGTCTAGTCTTAAATGTGGAGACGGTGTCTGCCTCCAAGACCGCAACAACAAGATGATTCCACAGGAGCCTGATAGCTGAAGGCTCTGGCTCCTGATCTACTTTTGGAGACTTTAGCGACCACGAGTAACCCTGCGTTCTCAGAGTGCAGAGTTCTGGTGGGATAATATGGCACTATGAGCTCTCCAAGATATGACGGAGCCTTACTATTTAGAACTTTGTAAGTTAACAGTAGGATTTTAAATTCAATTCTGGATTTTACAGGGAGCCAGTGCAGAGAAGCTAAACAAGAGAAATATGACTGTTCTTTCTTAGTTCCTGTTAGTACACGTGCCGCTGCATTCTGAATTAGCTGGAGAGTTTTTAATGACTTATTAGAGCTACCTGATAATAGGGAGTTAGGGTAATCCAGACTAGACGTAACAAAAGCATGGACCAATTTTTCTGCATCTTTTTGAGTCAGGATAGGCCTAATTTTTGCAGTATTACGCAGATGAAAAAATGCAGTCCGTGAGATTTGTTTTAAATGAGAATTACAAGATAAATCTTGGTCAAATATTTCTTTCTTATTTAACTTAACTATGTCATCAGATAATCTCTGAGTTGTTTGGGGCTCAAGAGCAATAACTTCAGTTTTGTCTGAATTTAACATCAGGAAATTGGTGCTCATCCATGTTTTCATGTCTTTAACGCAATTATGAAGTTTAGTTAATTGATTAGTTTCGTCTGGCTTCATAGATAAATACAATTGTTTATCATCCGCATAAGAATGGAAATTGTGGTTCTAAGTGGTTTCTAATAGGGCTGTACAGAAATATTTGGATATTCGAATATTCGTTTTTATGGGTAGGTATTCGTTATGAAAATTTGGTATTCGATATTCGTTTTTTATTTACTTATTTTTTAAATTTTTATTATTATTATTATTTTTTTTTTTTTACATATTTTTTTGGTGCTAAATGTAGTCTTTTTGTTGTTGGTAAATGTAGGTTATCAATAAAAATCAAAACTTTTAAATTGCATTGTTAAAAATGTGAAAATATAGTATCGCCTAGAGCTTGTGCACGGCACGCTTGAGTGCATCCGTCTGAGGCTGTGGATCAATACCACTTTATCACTATTCCCTCTAACTTGTAGCTGTTTTGTCATTATCTTTTGAATTTAAAATGAATTATGGAACCGTTTTTGTCAACTTTTGTTTCCCCCGTTTTGTATAATAAATTATTGTTTTAAGTTTCAACAGGTTTCTTTTGGAGTGCGTGACACAAGTGTGTTTTGAAAATGGCCGCGGACTGTCACCTGCTCAACACATCAGTACCTTCGGATGCCATGACAGTAATAGATTAATAGATTATAATAATAATGTATAATAATAATGTCAAAATATCATTTACAGAGCAATTTAACAGACGATCACTGCTGCCTGACCCACAGGTCCATTTGCGGGTCCCGTGGATTACGGGTCGACCCACGCATCACTACTCAGCTCAGTCTATAAAGGCCGTACACAACAGTAAGGCTATAGACATTATATTCTATTCAGGCCGTCAGAACCAGTAGCACATGGCTCTACAGTGCACAACACTGCGGATTAACCATTTTATTGCAGCACAGAGTGTCTGCCAGCAACCACTTACTTGCAGAGGCTTCCTACAACTTGTTTCAACGCTTCTGATTTCATTAGAAGACAAATTAAACAGGATGACTAGCCAATGTGAAAATCAAAAGAAAAGCATAGAATGATGTACTGATGGAGACTGTTGTGCCATCACATTTTTTTGTGGTTTGAGAGCAAAGATCTGGTCACCAAAACTCTGCAGTACAATTAGGTCTGAAAAAAAGAGCAGACAGCACTAAGATCTAATAAAACAGGTACAGAGACGAGTCCTTTGTCTGAAGCAATCAAAAGTCATTTGTAATTTTAACTAGTGCTGTCTCAGTGCTATGCTGCACTCTAAATCCTGACTGAAATTCTTCAAATAAATTATTATCATGGAGAAAATCACACAGCTGGTCTGCGACTATTTTCTCAAGGATCTTTGAAAGAAAGGGAAGATTAGATATTGGTCTATAGTTGGCTAACACCTCTGGATCCAGGGTGGGCTTTTTTAAGAGAGGTTTAATTACAGCTACCTTAAAAGACTGGTGGTACATAGCCTGTTAATAAAGATATATTGTTCATGTCTAATATGTGAGTGTTAACTAAAGGTAAGACATCCTTAAGTAGCCTATTTGGGATGGGGTCTAAGAGACATGTTGATGATTTAGATGAAGAAATCACTGCAGTCAATTGTTGAGGAGAAATTTTCTTGTATTAAAGCTGAGTGATAGTTTGCCCTGGCATTGCGGAGGCCCCTCTTATACGTTTTGAGACTGTCTGACTTGGCTAATCGAGATTCTTCCAGTTTGGTTAATCACCAATTCCTTTCAAATTTTCACGATATTTGTTTTAACTTACGGGATTGAGAGTTATACCAAGGAGCGAACACTTGAGTTCTCAGACAACTTTTACCATGGTCTCAGACCTTAATTAGCTTGCTAGGGCTATGGCTTGCTCATAATCATCATTAGGAAAGGCCAGGTGATGCAAATTTCAAAGCTGTATAAATACTCTGACTCCTGAAACCTTGTCCCATCAATCAGCAGCCAGGGGCTCCTCTAAACAGCTGCCTAGCACTCTGAAAACTAAAATAACTGATGCCCTCAAAGCAGGAGAAGACTACAAGAAGATAGCAAAGTGTTTTCAGGTAGCTGTTTCCTCAGGTTGTAATGTAATTAAGAAATGGCAGTTAACAGGAACTGTGGAGGTCAAGTTGAGGTCTGGAAGACCAAGAAAATTCTCTGAGAGTGCTGCTCTAAGGATTGCTAGAGAGGCAAATCAAATCCCCGCCTGACTGCAAAAGACCTGCAGGAAGATTTATCAGTCTCTGGAGTGGTGGGGCACTGTTCTACTGTGCAGTGACACCTGCACAAATATGACCTTCATGGAAAAGTCATCAGAAGAAAACCTTTCCTGTGTCCTAATCACAAAATTCAGCATCAGAAGTTTACAAAGGAACATCTACACAAACTTGATGCTTTTTGGAAACAGGTCCTGTTGACTAATGAAGTTAAAACAGAACTTTTTGGATGCAATGAGCAAAGTTATGTTAGGAGAATAAAGGGTACAGAATTTCATGAAAAGATCACCTGTCCAACGTTAAACACGAGGGTGGATTGATGACTGGAAAAGACTGAATTAAAATGTAATCTTCCAAAATGCCTTTTGGAAATCAGTTAATCTTGTACTTATTTAACTATTCACAGTAAACTAAATTTTAATGATGGGTGCCCAAATTTTTCCACTGTATGTATTGTAGACACATCTGTTTAAGTCAAAGGTATGTGTATTGTTTAAAGCTTGTATTGTATTTTTTTGTTAGATTTCACATGATTTTTATTTATCAATCACTTTCCCCCCCTTGCATTTGATTCTTGAGCTGTTATGACAAATAAATTTCACCAGTGTGAGACCAATCAATTTTTTTTAATCTTATCTTAAATGTAGGCCAGTTACAAACTTTTTTTTTATTGTTCACTCTTGGATCACCAATTACAGCTTTGAAATAATCAGAATCAGCTTGACTATAGGCTACTGGTCTAGACAAAAACAAAAATGGTCCTGACAATGCTATAAGTTCCATGAAATAAAAATATCTTTCAATTCTTGTGGACATAATTGTACTGAAGCATCGCATGAAGCAGCTGCCGAGCGTACACATTGGTAAAATAGTGTGAGACAGTGAGAGAACACATCATCGAAGAAGGGAGCTAATGATGCTAATGTTTAAGATGGCTTCATCTTTCATCCTCAACATTCCCACTGGAGATTCAATTTCTGAAAATCACTGTATCAATTAGAGCCAGCCTGAGTCATAGATGTTATGTTAGGTTGCTGGAGGTCAGCAAAGAGAGGGTTAACATAACAACAATATCTGTACAATCTAAATCCACCCAGTGCGGTAGCTCTGCAAAAAAGGTTAATATTTCATTGTTGTTGAGTCTTTGTAAAAAAGACTCTCGACAACAACAATAACTCATATATCCATTACCATGGAGATAAAAAAAAAAAACGCTGTTTGCCAAACTGGCCAGAGACAAAGGTCAACCTGGAGAGACCTGCTACTGTTACGTTGCAATGTATGTAGTTTAACTCTTACGTTATTACTGCAGATTCCTACATATTACAGATGAATATCTCTGTCATTGTTATTTTAATAGTTATGTCCTTTTGTTGTTGGTAATCTTTGTGATTATTTTGTTCATTTAAACAATTGATATTCCTATTATTACTGTTTGACTGGTCATCAATGCGCCGTCAACCTTCATTGTGAATTCTGAGAGCTGGCAGCTGTCAAGTTGCCATCTGTTGGTGGCTCAGTTCCTATGCACAGAAAATTGGGGGTCAGAATCAAGGGGGGAGCACTAGAATCCGGACCCTATGCATAAGGAATCTCTGTGGGCCCAGCACCCTTCCTCCTGTCCATCAGTACATTGATATGCACAGAAAGTCGAGCTACGGTTATTGATCGACTAGGCTATTTAATTGGACTACTGTGCTTGTCCCAGTATACAAGCACAAGAGGGGAATCGATTTATTGACCAAAGTATGTCTGACTACACTGCGATAGGTGGTGATATGCCCCCTTTCAGCTTGTTAGTATTGGAACTTTTTTCCAGACTTATTATTATTATTAACTTATTACATCACAGACCAAACAATCAACAAACACATTAGCTACAGTTAACGAGCAGCAAACTGGTACCATAGTGGACAACTTTACAGCTCTGTGCAAGAGACACAGCATGAACTTTGTGTCCTCATCTGTCCAAAAATGCATGTCTCATGATGTAGATTTTGCCATATAGGTGAGAGGAGAGGCAAAAGAAAGGATGTCAATATGTAACCCAGTTTTTCTCCAAGAAAGGTGGGTAGCCTATAGTCTGTGAGTGGTAGAAATGAACCTATTAGCTTAATGTCCATAGTGAAATATGCTAGCTACAGACTAGACTAGCCTACATTTCACTCCTTTTTAACCTACATTTAATCAGTGCAGGTAAATGGTTAGCAAGATATTCATATTAGATCAGCTGTCCCTGCCCATTTTACCAGACTCAACAACAGATGAGTCAGAAGCAGCAGCCCTGTCTCCCCATAACTTTACCCCTCCTCGTCCCAATGAAGAAGATGAGCAACATTGTGTTGAACAACATGCAAGTTAGCATCATTTCAGGGAGTCTCTGGGAATTTCTCTCTTGCTCTTTTTTACCATTACAAAAAAAGAAAACGAAATATTTGTTAATGACAGAAATTCAAACAAATTATTTTTCCACATAATGATTATTATGAAACAAAAACAGCCCACAACTGTCTGTACTGGATGCTGGACAACTGGAAACATGAAAGGGGAACTAAACCCCCCTCTCTGAGCATTACTTATTACCATAGCTTGATTTAAAAAAATTCAGTTGGCAGGCTTGTGGCTGAGGAAGGGGGCGGAGTGAAGATTGTCCCTCGCTGCGGGGAGAAGAGAGAGGGCTTTTCATTGTGCTGATGGTAGCTTGGAACCCCCCCCCCCCTAACTGTGTCACATGGGCAGAAGGGAAGGCGGCTGGAGCTCAGCCGGTCCCCTTCTCCACACTTTGACTTATAGAGTGCCTAAGTCACGTGACGCTCATGGAACCTTAGATCGGAAAAAATATGAATGGCAGTGAATGGGGAGAGAAATATTATCTTTTGGTCCCGTTTGAGTTGCGACATGAAATCTAAATATGTTGTTAATGAATTTAAAACATAAACTTTAAGGTCAAGAAAGTCATACTTTGTGGTAAAACTGTTGAGATATAAGCTTTTGAAAAAACGTAATTAGAAAAACTACACAGGAGGCGGCCGTGTATGTGACGTCATTGCTTTCACTCGCTTCCAGCAGCTTGAAGTGACTGTAACCTGGCACAAAACACACAGACATCTTCAATCATAAATCGATTAATCATAAAACAGTGGAATTTCAGCGGGGAGGCCAAGCTGCAGGAAGCGAGCGAAAGCTATGACGTCACATACGCGACCTCCTCCCGTGTACTCTTGAGTCTTTCTAATAAACCCTATTTCAAAAGCTTACATCTCAACAGTTTTACCACAAAGTATGATTTTCTTGATCTTAAAATTTATGTTTTAAATTCATTAACAACATATTTGGATTTCATGTCACAACTCAAACGGGACCAAAAGATAACATTGCTCTCCCCGTTCACTGCCATTCATATTTTTTCCGATCTAAGGTCCCATGAGCGTCACGTGACTTAGGCACTCTATTTTATCCTACTTGGTTCTATTTCTCCCTCTCTGGGAGCCTGGGCTCAACGCGCAGCAGCCCAACGCATCCATCCACCCCTCCCTCCCTCGCAGGGCTGCACATATACCCCCGAGGCTCGGCTCTTTCTCACAGCGCAGCAGCCCTCCTTGCTGCCCTGCACATATACTCCCGAGCCTCTGCACCTCTCCTTGACCAAATGACCTAAATACATATAGAAACATATATAAATATAAACACACTACTAAGTGTAAACCTACACTAAAATACACTATGCTAACAATACAATTCGACAAATTACTAGCTATTCTCTCTGCTCTACTACTCTCTCTCTGCTCTGATCCAACCTACTCGCTATCAGTTTGATAACTGCTATGGACAGAATGGTTTTATAGTAAGGGGAGGAGTAAAGGAAGGAGGGCAGGCTATGGCATGGAGAGTTAGTGACGTCATTTGCCCCGAAAAAGAGTCATTCGCCTCCAATGTAATGTAATGTAAATTCAAATGTAGTAACCAGGTTTCAAGAATTTTGGGATTTTACAATAGAAATTACATTTAGACTGTAAAAGATGGCCTTAAGCAAATTTTTTATGGCAGCTTTTAATCTTGCATCAAATAGTGAATTGCATACTGTATGTAGACTGTTGCATGTACAACTCACTAGCAGTAAATATTGTACTGGTAGTATTGAACTATAAGAAGCAAGACAGTTGCAAGCCTTCAAAGTTAGAATTATATAAAGCTTTTCATGGGTCAGTTAGGTCCTAGAGATGTGGTGACAACAGCTGCGTGGGGGGGGGGGGGGGGGAATCAATGTGATTTTCATGGGGGCCAAAATTGGGGGCGCCCCTGTTCATGCTATTTAACTTCAGGGTCAAAGCATGGAGTGGAAGCTGTGGGGCATGTGCAGCATGCCTAGGCCAGTTTGGGTCCTACTGTCTGACTGTTTACATGCAGGAGTAATTTGACTCCCAATCACATTATCTGGGTGTGTAAGTCAATTTGGTACAATTTCAGTCAGACTAACATCTTTTTTGTACAAAGTTAGTTTTCTTTCTTTCCTTCTTTCTTTCATTCATTTATTCATTCTTTCTTTTGGTTTTTGGAACCCCAATTTTCCTTTTTTGGGGAAAGACGAGTATGTTGGTACTCCAGCATGCCTCAGAGTTTACACAATTTTTTTTTATACGTTTTAAGTTCAGCCTTTCATATTTATTCAGACAGTTTTAATTTAGTTATGCCACTAACTACTTACAAATACAAGATTGCATGTAAAACCAAACTTTTCATTTCAGGCTTTTTGAGGCCCTCCCTCTCATTGGAGCCCTGGGTAATCAGTCCCACTTTTCCCCTCCACTATGACACCCCTGGTCAGAATAGCCAGAAAAGCATGCTGGCTCAAATACTGCAAAATCCAACAGGATGTAGTAGAACATCCTGGTATTTTTGATATACTGCATTTGACATACTATGTACTGGGACATACTAAATCCTTCTGGCATACTATACAGTATGGTAGTATGGGTATTAGAACACACAGGAAGTTCACCTTGGCTGCTGGGCTGGGAGGCCTTTTGAAATGGCCTGACCCTCTCTCTCTCTCCCCTTTGTTTGCTTTATTAGTTTTCTGCACACAACATTCTTCACCCATACATGCACCTACTTATATTTTCCACATAACCTTGATTTATGTAGTCAGTATTTTACTTAAATAATGTTCCTCCATTTTGTTTGACCTCAAGCCGGTTCATGACACAATTTAGCCTGTCAAGCTGCTGTTGTTGAGTAACATGTATTCATACTTATCATAGTGAAAAACTGACCAATTCTGCTTCAGAGGGCTATTATACATCATCAGGGAGTTGTCCGTCATATGTTAACCATACTCAGCATTCCTGCTATCAGATATCAGTCAGAGATTACTGACTCCCATCTGCTGAAGAAAATGTTTCTTTGGACAGCATAGCCAAGTGAAGAAAATACTGACTCTGTCCAACCTTCATGTCTCACACAAGTGAGCCCTGATCTCCATGCTTGGCAAAAGTGAAGCTCAGCTTTTTTCAGTTGCTTCAACTCCCCCTCCCAACAACACCCCTCACCTTCCCTTGTGACCGCCCCACCCCCACCCCCCTTAGATACTCCCACCCTTCATCTTGTGCTATGTATGGGCCAAGGGTGGATGAGGGGTGGTGAGAGGTGATGAGGGGAGTGAGGGCGGTGAGGGTACAACTGCAGTACCCATCTTAGATGACAGATGTAAATGCGTCCCTTTCATAAACTGTTCTGACTATCAGTACAGAGGATCTAGCCAATGAGGGCGCAGCAGGCACTAAAATGGACAAGCCAATGGCTGAGTGTCTGTCGAGTATATATACAGGGAGCAAAGACCTCCAGAGTTGGGTGACCCCTATTTTGGCTGTGGTGAACAGGATCTGATCCCAAGGACTGTTACCTCTGTTCTTGTCTGCTGTGAAGGTAAAGAAATATCCCAGAGATTAATAGTTTTGTGGAGTTTAATAAGGAAGAGCACATATTTGGAGACTTTCGGTGAATCATTCAAACTTTTAGAAAGAAAAAAGTAACTTTTTGGAACCTTTTTTCTGTGATGAAGAGTTTTGGACTAAAAGTCTGTGATGAAATCCAAGGATCAATGCACAACCATTCCAGGATGTTCGAATCAATATGATCCATCCTAGGAGAAAAAAGAGTCCTTCTGAGTATCAGAGGTCACTGGATTTTGTCAGATTATTCTTGCTGATGTTATTAAATGAAAATACACCTGGACTTGATGTTTTAGCATAGTGGTAACTGCACTGATGTTATATTAACTTTTATCACTACATTAATGCTTTCTGCTCTGCAATTGGTGCTCTTATTTGGATGCAGGTTTATGTGGACAGATGCTTCGCAGTTTGAGACTGTCTGAAATAATTGATTTTAACCATTTGACATTTTTTTGTTGGCTTTTAAGCTAACAAGACAATTGTTCCAAAGTGATACCTGCAACATAAATGTTACTTTTATCAAGCAATTTGGCTTGTTACCAAAATTCAACAGTGCAGCTTGCCTCACGTTGCATTTCATGTGATGTCACATGTACGCCATTGAATGTGTCAGTTTTTTATTCTTCATTTAATCAGCCTATAAAGTCAAAATAAAACAATTTACAAAAAAAGTTACATGTACATATAATGTGAAGTTAACAGATCTTGTTGCACCATGGTGGAGTGGACTGCAGGAAAGCATCAGCAGCTGATCAGACTTCTGTCAGGTGTTCAGCATAGTGACAACTTTAAGGAATGCACTAAGGGTTTGACCCTGTAGGGTGAGCCGTAAACTAGTGCGCGCGCTTGTGTGTGTGTGTGTGTGTGTGTGTGTGTGTGTGTGTGTGTGTGTGTGTGTATGTTAAAAACAAGGTGCAGAGTGTTTTCAAAGAGGATATGTATGTAAAACATGACCAGCAAAGACTTCTTCATGTGTATTTATGTGTCAAAATGTAAATTGGACAACTGGGATAGTATGTGCCAATAGAGTTAACATACTACTTGTATATGCTGAGGAAATTTTAAAGGAAGGGTATACACTCAGATGTGCTGATGCTAAAAATACTCAGCCAACAAGCGCTCCTCCCCCAGCTGTACTTCAACTGGATATTTGAGCCATTGAGAATTGAGTGACACTTGTTACCACGATTCCTCTGCCAACACCACTAAAACTCTGCAGCTGTCTCGCAGAATATCCCATATCTTCAAATGTTGAAGAAGCTTTTGTGGATATGCAGATCACCTTTAAAGACAGTGTCAGATGAGGATGAATTGATTTGCTCATCCTATGTTTACCTCTCTTTGCAGTGTTAGAAAGCAATCATGCCTTTCGGAAACACCCACAACAACTTCAAACTCAACTACAAAGTTGAGGAGGAGTACCCCGACCTGAGCAAGCACAACAACCATATGGCCAAGGTCCTGACCAAGGAGCTGTATGGCAAGATGAGGGACAAGCAGACACCTAATGGCTTCACCCTGGATGACGTCATCCAGACTGGTGTTGACAACCCTGGTGAGACCAGAGAGATATCTGGACAAATGCATGAAATCAGTCAGACAAACAGGTTTACTGACTGAAACAAAACCGCAGTTGTTGAACTTTTTTTTTTTTTTAGTTTTGACTGTGAATAAAATCCTAATACGCATAAGCTTGCCTCACACTGCACTACAGCTCACATCTTCCCTGCCTTCAGGTCACCCCTTCATCATGACTGTTGGCTGCGTCGCTGGTGATGAGGAGTCCTATGAGGTCTTCAAGGATCTGTTAGATCCCGTCATCTCCGACCGTCATGGTGGATACAAGCCCACTGACAAGCACAAGACCGACCTGAACTTTGAGAACCTGAAGGTGTAGTGCCCCAGTTTTTAACAAAGAGCAGAAAGCACACAGTTCATTAACTTAAGACTCATAGGAATATGGAAATCAATTTCTAATCAGATTTGATCACTTTGTTATTAGGGAGGGGATGACCTGGATCCCAACTATGTTCTGTCCAGCCGCGTTCGTACTGGCCGCAGCATCAAGGGATTCACCCTGCCCCCCCACACCAGCCGCGGGGAGCGCAGAGCCATTGAGAAGCTGTCCATTGAGGGTAAGTTATTAATAGTTTGAGTACATCAGTATGAAAAGGGTTGAACAGTAAGCTGGGCCTTTCCCAAACAGTAAGCTGTTTACAAGCAAAGGAAATGTCATTTTAGGATAAGAGGTGGATTATACAGTGACCCAACAAGGAAATGCACAATAATCTATTACAGGAGAACATTCAGTATCCTAAATGTCCATCTGTCTCTCCAGCTCTGACCAGCCTGGATGGCGAGTTCAAGGGAAAGTACTACCCCCTGAAGTCTATGACTGATGCTGAGCAGGAGCAGCTGATCAATGATCACTTCCTGTTTGACAAGCCTGTCTCTCCCCTGCTGACCTGCTCTGGTATGGCCCGTGATTGGCCCGACGCCAGAGGCATCTGGTGAGTATGACCAATAATTGTCGGGGGCAAGCTATGAAAGCACTTTTCAAAACTGTCATTATGGATTTGCACTTTTATTATGTTCCTGCATCACCTGTGTCTTTTCCTGCATGCTGATCCTTTGCATTATTCTTCATCCAGGCACAATGACAACAAGACCTTCCTGGTCTGGGTGAACGAGGAGGATCACCTGCGTGTCATCTCCATGCAGCTGGGTGGCAACATGAGGGAGGTCTTCAGGCGTTTCTGTGTTGGCCTGCAGAAGGTACACAATAATGAAACAAGGTCAAAACCATTCATGATTTGAATGAGTGAAAGCAGTGTGAATCGCTGCTGGATGTTCTTCTGACCCTTCCTCTTTCTCATCTGCCAGATTGAGGAGATCTTCAAGAAACACAACCACGGCTTCATGTGGAATGAGCATCTTGGCTACATCCTGACCTGCCCCTCCAACCTGGGTACCGGCCTGCGTGGTGGTGTCCACGTCAAGTTGCCCAAACTGAGCACACACCCCAAGTTTGAGGAGATCCTCACCAGGCTGCGTCTGCAGAAGCGTGGCACAGGTACAAATATACCCAATCTTTAGCTTGTACACCTGTGGATCAGCCAGGCAGATCCATTAGGATCTCTAATGAGATTCTGCAGCATTCTGAGCTGAAAGGTGTGATGTGTAATCTGTGCCTCATATCTTGGCCCTTGTCCTCTTTAGGTGGTGTGGACACTGCCTCTGTGGGTGGAGTGTTTGACATCTCCAATGCTGACCGTCTGGGCTCCTCTGAGGTGCAACAGGTCCAGCTGGTGGTTGATGGTGTCAAGCTGATGATTGAGATGGAGAAGAAGCTGGAGAAGGGAGAGGCCATCGACAGCATGATCCCTGCACAGAAGTAAAGAGGGACAATCTTACGTTTATCTCGTGACCATTCATGTGCAATCGAGCCAGCTGACTGGCGTGCAGAGGAAATGGACGCTCACAAAGAGACTCTTGACTCTGCTCACCTTTTTCTTCCTTCCAGCTTTTTTCTTTCCTCTGCCCCTTGTCCGTTTTTCACGTTCTCCTGTGTTGGTCGGTAACATCCTGGGATCAGCCTCCACTGAGCTGGGCTTGCCTGGCAGATGTGGCATCACCTACTTTTTCTTATAAAAAGTAATGATTATTGAAGCTGTTCACACTGCTTAATAAAAAAATACCCCATGAAACAACTACATGAATCATTTTGATCTTTTGTGTTGCAGCATGAGAAACTAGAAATAACATTTAACAAAGTCCGGCAGTGTAGTGGTAGTTGATGAGGTGGGTGCTCTTCTAGGTCAGGGTCGGCAACCCGCGGCTCTGGAGCCACATGCGGCTCTTTCATGCCTCTGCCCTGGCTCCCTTTGGCTTTGAAACAAAATGTCAATAAAAAATGGCTATTTCATTTTAATTTCTTTTATTTTATTTACTTAGTTTGTTTTAATGTAATAGTTGTTATTTTAGAGAGATAGTTGATCTTACGTGACACCCCCTATGCATCACCTCTTGCCGCCAAGCAAGTATATTATTTTGAGTGGTCTACCCCCAGTAAGCTAGCGATGGACAAATCAAAAAAGAGAAAAATTTCTGATAAAAATAGAACATTTAATGCTTCATGGACAGATTTATTTGCTGTCATTGTTGGCGAGGTTGGTTCACCTGTGTGCTTAATATGTGGGGAGAAATTAGCAAACAACAAAAAATCAAATGTTGAAAGACATTTCCAGAACAAACACACAGCATTCACCGAAAAATACCCAGCTGGAGATGAACGAAAAAGAGCAGTTTCGGAACTGCTGCGGAGAGCTGATCAGAGCAAAAATACTTTTAAGAGGTGGATGAAGACTACATATTCAAGTACTTCAGTTTTGTGGCAGCTCAGGAGATCGCCAGGCACGGGAAGCCATTCACAGATGGAGAATATATAAAAGAATTGTTCATCAAGATATCAGAACATCTGTTCTCGGACTTCAAAAACAAGAGTGAAATTGTTCAGAAAATTAGAGATATTTCTCTCTCTACAAAGACTGTCAAGGACAGGACCATAAAAATGGCAGCAAACATCACCAGTCAACAAGTTAAGGATATTAATTCGGCTCCAGCGTACTCAATTGTCTGTGATGAGTCAAAAGATGTCAGCGATATTGAGCAAGTGGCGCTACTATGCAGATATGTGAACTCTGCTGGGCCACAGGAAGAAATAATTGAGTTGATACCACTTAAAGGCCAAACACGGGGGGAGGACATCTGTGAGGCTGTGTTGGATTGTTTAAAAACCAAAGAAATAAACACCAACCACTTGGTTTCAGTGGCTACTGATGGAGCACCGTATATGACAGGAGCACAGAAGGGGTTTGTGAGTTTACTCCAGAAGTCACTGGATAGAAAGCTGCTGACATTTCACTACATCCTGCATCAAGAGGCATTGTGTGCTCAAACATTCCCTGCGGGCTGCACAGAGGTGATGAATCTTGTCATTCAGATAGTGAACAAAATAATGGCAAAAGGATTAAACCACCGACAGTTCCGTTCATTATTGGAAGAAGTTGAAAGCACATATTCCGATCTCCTGCTGCACAACAGAGTCCGGTGGCTGTCCAGGGGGGAGGTGCTGAAACGGTTTGCTGTTTGTCTGCAGCACGTAAAAACTTTCCTGGAAAGCAAAGGGCTCACCTTTCCTGAGCTTGAACAGCCAGAGTGGCTGGAAAAGCTGCACTTCATGGTGGATATGACAGCGCACCTTAACACACTCAACAAAAGTCTTCAGGGGAAAGGAGGCACAGTCCTGCAGATACTGGAGGAAATCTTTGTACGCTGTCTCACGTCCACTTGTTAATAGAGTTCAAAGAAGCTCACAATGCTCAGATAAATTATGAGCATTTACACCGTGCAATCATCGCAATGCAGACTGCGTTTGGGGAAAGATTCTGCGAATTCAGAAAGGAAAAAAACACACTATCCTTCCCCATCACTCCCCTGAGCATTGACCCGGCTCTGATGAATATGACTGCATTTACAGGTGTGAGTCAACCCGATCTTGAGATCGAACTGGCTGACATAGCTGACAAAGACATATGGGTGTCTAAGTTCAAAAGGTTGACAGCTGACCTTGTTGAAGATGCTGCTCGTCAGAGGGCTAGTCTTGCTCAGAGGCGCAAATGGAGTGATATTGAAAACCTGCCCAAGCCGGACAAACTTGTGTTCGAAACATGGAGTGCCATTCCCGACACTTGCATAAACATGAAGAATTATGCGTTTGGAGTCTTGTCGATCTTTGGATCCACATACTTATGCAAACAGATCTTCTCCAGCATGTGTTGCGTGCCCATCTTAATACTCAGTTGGACAGTGCATTCCGAATCTAATCATGACATGAAGCTTCTTCTTTTATTTGCTTTATTGTCCAACTGACAGTAACATCAAAAGTCCGCATTGCACGCCTCCGGGCTGCCGTGATTCCAAAGTTCCTGTTTTTTTCTAACCATGTGACCTACGTAACCCAATACATGACATCTCTCCTTTTCTTGGAAATAAACCTATCCTCTTAAACAAACTCTGCATTGTACCAAACATAAGTATCTTTTTGAACACACTGATTAGCTTTACCTGTCAACTCTTTCATTAGATTAATAACCATTCAATAACTAGATTTCTTTTTTCCAACAATAACTTTTCAGCAAAACTTTTCACAATACATTCACACTCTATAATGTTCACTTCAATACAAAAAATCGCCAAATCTTTCAAGTGCCCTCTTAACCCTTTGAGGTCTGGCTTTTGTCATGTCTGACATTTGAGTGTCCTGGGGTGGGGTTTGAGTGATATTAGTCTGTGCTTGTGTGTCTGCATCAAGAATACTATCCTCCTCTCCTGGTGTCTCTTCCGGTGTACTCTGTACTTCCTTATGCCTGGTGGTCTCATATCTTTTCACATGTGTAGTGTTTCTTCGATAGCGTGCTCCTGTTGGAGATTCGACCACAACTTGATTTCCTGTTTTACTGACAATTTTGTGTGGTGTTCCCCTGAATGGTGTGGAAAATTTGTCCATGCTGTCCTGCTGTATAAGTACCATGTCCCAATGTCCACTTTTGAGTACTGAGCCCCCCTTCTTTCATCAGCATATAATTTTGCCTTTCCTTTCTGCTCTGCATCTCTATCACGTACCTCCAGCGCTGATGTGCGTGATTCGCCAATGTCTGGTAACTTTCCCCTTATTTTTCGGTTAAAGAGGAGTTCAGCAGGGCTTTTTCCTGTAGTGGTATGTTCTATAGTGCGGTGCACAGTCACATATTTTCTCAGTTCACATTTCCAATCCAGTCCTTCTGCTTGAGCAATTTTGATCCTCTTCATCAGTGATGAATTTTGGCGCTCAACTTCTCCAATTGCTTGAGCCCATTTTGGTGTTGTCCTCACATGTTTAATTCCATTAGTTTCACATTATTCCCTGAATAATTCAGATTTGAACTGCGGTCCGTTATCCGATTTGAAGGTGACAGGTAATCCATGTCTGCTGAAAATTGACTCCAGACTGTCAATGACTTTCTCTGCCGTTGTAGAGGTCAGAACATCATACTCAGGGCTGCCCCTGACCAAACTGGGGCCCTAAGCAAAATTTTATTCGGAGGCCCCCCATCCCAATGTAACATAGGTACAAAATGACTGTACAACAACTTGCCATTTAACTTGACAACCTTTATTGGCAATAACAAATGAACTGTATACAGTAGTTTGGCTGTATGAGTCAAATAAAATAAAAAATTCAACCTGAAATAAATAAATAAATAAATATAAAATAAAAATAACTTCAAACTGAAATAAATAAACAAATCTGAGTCACAAATAGCCATCAATTACTCATCAAAAGAGAGTAACTTCCACCACCTCAATCCTCCACCCTTGATTAAACACTGAAAATAAAAGCTGATTCTAGCACCGCCCCTAAGCCCACAGGACTTGCATCTGCTATCACCTTTGTCGGTGCTTCTTTATCAAAGTAGGCTAGGGTACCAGCTGTGGCTAGCTCATCCTTTAAAGCTTGAAATGCTTGTTTCTGTTCCAGTCCAAAGTTGAATGGTGTCTCCTTTCGGGTCAGGCGTCGCAGTGGTTCTGACAGTGTTGCAAACTGTGATGTGAATCTGCTGCTGTAACCGACAAGTCCCAGGAAACTTCTCACCTCTGTGGCGTTCTCTGGCTCTCTGGCCTCCATCACAGCTCTCACTCTCTCTTCTGTGGGTCCAATGCCTTTCTGTGACAAAAGTATCCCCATGAATAAGTCTGTTCATGCCGACTGGCACTTCTGTGGATTCAGTGTTAGTCCACATTCTGAGAGTCTCCTCATGACAGCGTGCAGGCGCTTGTCATGCGTTTCCTGGTCTGATGCGTGCACAATCACATCATCTGAGATGTTCTCTACACCTTCAATGCCAGTCAATGCAGCAGCTATCTCATGCTGGTATTGCTCGCTGGCTGATGATACCCCAAATATCAGTCTCTTGTATCTGTATACTCCGTTGTGCACTGCAAATGTTGTTACTTCCCGTGACTCTGGTGTCAGTTCCAACTGATGATAGCCCCATTTCAGGTCCAGCTTACTGAATATAGCTGAGCCATTCATGCCTTGGAGTATTTCATCCACAGTCAGAATAGGGTACCGTTTCCTCACGATTGCCTCATTAGCTCTTCGCATATCTAGACACATTCTGATATCCTTGTCAGGCTTTGGGAGCACCACTACTGGGTTCACCCACGGGGTGGGGCCCTCGACACGTTCTATAATGTCCATGTCGATCAGTTCTTGTATGTTTTTCTCTACAGCCTCCCTGAGATTGTACAGTTTACGTCTGAGTGGCTGGGCTACAGGTTTCACTTTTGGGTCTATGTACAGGCTAATCTGCTCGGTGTTCAACTTTCCCACTCCTCTGAATACATTTGAGTATTGCTGCTGGAGAGTGTCTTTACTGTCTGTAACAGCTGAGACATTTTCACCTATTTTCAGCACTCCTAACTTCATGGCCATCTTTTTCCCAAGGAGTGGTTCCCCGTTACCTTTAATCACAATGAATTCTGACTGTTCAGTTTTGTTACCAATCGTGATTTCACACTTGAATGCCCCTTTAACTGGCAGTGATTGACCGGATGAGTGTGGGTACAGGTTTCTCTGTTCTTATGGCACATATGAATGGCACTTTATCTTTTCTGCCTTCAATCTGTTCCACACATTTTCTCCCATCACATTTCTTGTAGCACCTGAGTCTCCTAACATTTTCAAGTCTATTCCCCCCACACAAAAAGTAAGTCTCTCTGACATTTCATCATCTTTTACAATAAATGCAAACTCTTTTTGTTCTACTTCAACACTGTTCACATTTTGTTTCCTTGATCCTTTTGTGCGGCACATTTTTGAGAAGTGGTCTTTTCCATTACACTTGTGACATGTCTGTCCACATGCAGGGCATTTGGGATCCTTTCCCATGTGATCAGTGTAACCACATCTGTAACATTTTCTTTCATTTTTTCCTCATCTTTATCCATCGTCTTTCCTCTTGGTTTTTTGTATTTTCCTCCTTTTTGTGTGACCCGATGAACAGTCTCTGTCTCTCTCCTTTCTTCATTCAGAGACATGGCTGTCATCTGTTATCCCTTATCTGGTTATCTGTTTCTACTTGAAAATCACAGTCTTTGGCTGTTTGTCTCAGACGTGTGGAAAATTGGTGTACAGTCTCACCGTGTTTCTGGTACAACTTGTGAAACGTCTGGCGGGCAAACGCTGTATTAACTTGGGGAACGAAGTATGTATTCAGTGTGCCGACTGCCGCTGTATAGTCCGTTGCTGTTCCGGCGTTTGGCAAAGTCGAAAATATATCCTGTACATCTGGACCCACGAGGTGCAGAAGCAGAGCACGTCGCCTCTGTTTTGTAGTATCTGACGCATCATCATTAATTATCAGTCCTTTCCCATCCGCATATAACTCAAATGATGTCAACCAACGTGTCCATCTTGGTCCAAACATCCTGTTTTTTTTCTAACTATGTGACCTACGTAACCCAATACATGACAGCATGAACTTCATAAAAAGCAAATATCAGTCTCGCCGAAGATCAAAGTGACGTCTTACACCCCCGATATGGATAAGCTGTGCAGCCAAGTTCAAGAGCAGAAATCACAGTAACCAGGTGAAATAAATTATTTAATGAGCTATTATTTTGCAAATGTATATTTCTATATTGGTTCCTGAACTGATTGTGTTTTTATATTCAGGTCGATGGTTGACTGCTGTACATGACGAAGAAATAAAAGGACCACAGCACACTGAAACAGACTTACGTCATAATAAAATATAAACTGGCATTTTTTTGTTTTCCCTTTTTTAGTTAAAGCGAATATGCCGCAGCTGTATGCCTTCAGACTATTGGAGCGAGTTGATTTTTTTCAAAATTCATTAATAAGGGAAGGACTCAAACAGGCCTGCATTGTGTATTAATTGAAAGTAAACTTATACCTACCAGTGTATTTTTTTTCCTAGAGTTCAAAAGAATTTGGTGTTTTGCTTTGTTACACCCAGAAATAAAATGTGAATCGTTTTCTGTCTAGTTTTTGATTTCATAAATGCTATATAGCATAAGTGTAATGAAACTATAATTGGTGTTATCGTTTGTGGCTCTAGGTGGGTTTTATTTGGTGGGAAATGGGCTCAAATGGCTCTTTGTATGCTGAAGGATGCCGACCTCTGTTCTAGGTAGATGGGTATGTTACAGAGGAAGTGGTATACTCTCCTATGTATTCCAATGGTTTTATGGCTGGTAGGTGGATATACTGTAAACATCCACCTAAAGAGGTGGGTATACCCTGTATACCTGCAAATACCCTAAACTACACCACTAACAAAAGACACTTTTACACTGCCTGTTCCAGGCGGGGATATTGTCATCTTACACTGCCTCCATGTTCTGTATATAAGCTACGATAGTGGAGTGGGGAGACAGAGTTGTCTCGCCTCTGGGCCAGAAACAGAAGGAGTAACAGCCTCAACAGGTCTCTTGAAAACGTATAGCCGGGAAGATGTGACCATGGGATGAATGGGTGTGACGTTTTCATTATGTGTTATGTTGGCAACCCACCGCTGAAGATTTAGGCTGAATCCAAATGTCCACCCACTGGACTTGTGTACTGAACCCTCACGGACTATAGCTATTTGTACTGTGATGAGTTCACTGACATCATGTAAAGTCGGCAAGGACAGAGACTGCAAGCCACTGATAGATAGCGCTCAAGACTGTTTTACTCGTTGCCATGGAAATATTTCAGTGATGATTACAGCCATTGTAATTGCTGTCATATATTTTTGGCATTACACTGCACAACTTAGATGGTAGGCTGCATAATACAATGCATTTTGAATCCCCTAGCCAGTATTTCTACATATTTGTTTATATATGTATGATTAGTGTTGGGCAGTAATGCATTAATAGTAATGCGTTACAGTAACGCCATTAGTTTTGGCAGTAATTAATACTCTAACACGTTAGTTTTTAAATTTAGTAACTCAGTTATTGTTACCAAACAGTGCGTTACTCCGTTATTTTTGGCCAGGTTTTAAAACGGAGCACAGCATGCAGTATTCCTTCACAAACTTCAACTAAAACATTTTCGCCCTAAACAATTAAAGATCAAGTCAGATAGAGGTATATGAACAATTCTTACCAGAGCATCTTAATGAAACACGTCTCTCACCATCTCTGAAGTCACTGTCGACCTGCTGGCTTCAACACAGTGCTGTAACGTTACATAAAGCAGTAGCGCTTCTGTAGATTTTTAGTCCCAGTAACCTTATATGCAGTGATGAGATATCCATTGCAATCCCGAGGAAGCTTTTGTTGTGGACAGACAATGTCTGCCATGGGTGACAGACTCGAAATCATCATGTAGCTCTTCAAATGTTCTCTTTAGCTCATTTTCCATATTTGTATCCAAGTACCCTAGTTATAAAACGTTTAGCTGCCTGACAATGAGTGACTCCACTGTAGAAGATGGTTGCATGTTTCCTATACCCTTTAACTGTTTTGTCAAGTTGTAGTCTAGCAGTCCCTTGATTAAACTCCATCCGCTGTCGCTTAGGCGATATAGCTACGAGCAGCACTCCAGTCGTAGGTTAATTAAATGATAGAAATTAAACAAGAACCCCTTCATGTAAAAAAAATGAAAAAGAAATTGGGAAAAATGTTGATACAAATACAAATATTGTAGATTAAAATTCCCAACTTCAGGGCATGAAGTGTAAATATATTAAAAATAAGAATAATACAAAATACATCAGACCAATTCTATGGCTGCCTACCCCACTCTCCCATATCTCATAGAAGTTTCCAGAGATTTTCATAGTTATGCTTTTTGTTCTCAATATTTCTTGCCCTTGCTTGCTGGCCATAGTTATCCTCTATGTAAAGAAAACGAGCTCATTATAGTTTTGTTAGAATGACTGAGCAGAAATCTTACATGACATTTCTCTTCCAGTTGATTTTTAAGAAAACTACATTTTTCTTGAAAATGCCCAACATTCAAGTGTGGATTTAACAAAAAACAAAACAAAAAAAAAACACTGAAGATAAAATAGTTTTGGGGCTGAAAATAATTTCTCACCTTCCTTTTAATATCAGCGTTTAACACTTAGGGCCCTAGGTCTTTTTGAGGTATTTTTCCTGCCTTTACTTTTAAGCTCATATCACAGTCATTATAAAGGCTACATACACATGCTATATCTTGTTTTTTTAAGGAAAATCTGGGCTACCCAGATTTGCTATCACCACATGTATATTAATTTTTATATCAATGAAAAAGACAAATCCGTATTACGTTTTTACATGTATCTCACCATAGCAAGTTGAAAGTTGACATATTCTGCCATATATGAAGAGGGGAGACTCTCTGGAATCTGGCAATACAAGAACCATGATGCTGGGACATTCTGTCACTTCACAGTTGTCCAAAACATGTGGTTTGTGCCAGGAGGACATGATTGCCGGTATTTTTTCATTATTGCAAGAAATTCCATTGACTCATTCAAGTCAAAAATGTGTTTTATCTGAAAGAAACATGCAATATTTACATCTAAGATCATAGAAAAATGGCAATAATATTATTCCTCACTATATTAAGTGACTGATAACAAGATCTGTATCATGGATTGTAAAGAAATTCGTCAGGTTTTTATTTTGTAGACATTTGATCTGTATTTATAGCCTGATGGGATCACAGCACAATGATGTGTGTACAACGCATTTGTAATCCATCCAAGAGTAATGTGTGTGCAAGCTGTATGAAAGCTTTGTTATACATCATTTTAGTGTAATTTTATCATTTTTTTCGCTGTGAAAACATTGGACTACCCACAAGTGCTCAGAAAGCTACGGTTACACTGTTTTTACGTGATGTGAGTGGCTTCTCACTATGACGAGTAACTTTCTCAGTAACGCATTACTTTTTGGTTTGAGTAACTGAGTTACTTTTTAATGAAGTAACTAGTAATGGTAACAAGTTACTTTTTTCAGTAACAAGCACAACACTGATCATGATGTTGATGAACACAATTCAAGTATTGCATTAATACTTGTTTATTTAGTTGGCTATGAAAAAAACCCCCGACCATGTCATGTATGTATTGAACAAATTGTGGGTTATTCAATCAGTGAGGTCTGCTGAAGTTTGCTCCCTACGTAGACTCTCTGGAAGTCCGCAGAGAGTCCGCTTGAGGCTCCCTGTGGACTGGATGAACTGTGGATTTGGACAGCCCTCACCACCCCCAGACTTCCCAGAAATGCGTCTGCAACGTCGCAAGTCTGCAACTGCAGTGAAGTCCATACATTTGGATTCAGCCTTAAAAAGCAGCTGAAAGCAGTTAGCAGCTAACTCAAAGAACAAGAACAACAGCCAAAACTGTTCAACAATGAGGTCCAGGAGCTCCTTACCCTCCAAGCAGAGGATTAGATTAGCCGCCATATAACAAGGACTGTAATCATAAGTGCTGATATCATAGGCAACTGGACTTGCTTGCGTTTCTTGAAGACGTTTCACCTCTCATCCAAGAAGCTTCTTCAGTTCTAAATGACTGTTACGAAGTTGCAGGCTATAAACCCTGTGTGGGTGGGAACCCTTGCAGAGTCGTAGGGGTCATGTGAACTTGAGAAGCTTCTTGGATGAGAGGCGAATTACTCCTAATTTATTAAATAGATAATCTGGAATTGCATTCCACATATTGACATTTTCTCTGATGAGGCGACATAACCAATTAATTTTGAACACATTATTCATAGTTTCAAAACTTAAAACTTCCAACCTTTCAATTCCCCTCTGGTCACAGAGAATCTCTTTTATTAGATAATGGGTTTTGTTTCTCCATATGAAATTAAAAAGCATTTTATCCCGTTCTTTATATATGTTTGTAGGTAAATCCATTGACAAAGACATGTATTAAACCTTGTCTTTACTTGATTTATGATGGAGGCGAAGTTCATTTCAGATCGATTGGACTAGTTGTTTATTGTTACCCTAAGGTAAGTAACTGTGTTCTTGACAGGAATACCACAGACTTCTGGCAAGCTACAGGTTTTAAGTGGCAACAATACAGATTTTCCTAAATTCATAGTTAAGCCAGATACATCAGGGAATTCTCTAATACAATTTACGACTTTACTTACTTTTGTTTGCGTCTTAATAAAAATGGCAGTGTCATCTGCCAGTTGTGATATTTTAAATTCTCTGTCAAAAGCACAGATACCATGAAAGTTTGTCATTTTAGCTTGTGTAGCCAACATCTGTGCTACAAGGAGGAACAGGTATGGGCTTAGAGGACAGCCCTGTTTTATTCCACTGTCAATATTGAATCTAGGAGAGGTTCCATGTTGTAGTTTTACTGAGCTGTTGCATCCCTTGTATAAAGTTCCAATGATATCGATAATCATTGGTGCTGCCCGGACCTACGTACACAACGCGCCAGGAAGTAAGTCGCCAGGAATCATGTTAGAGTCTTGTTGTATTGCTGTGGCACTGCTGTCGGCTGAGCAGTCGCACTAAAGGGGAGGTAGCCAGTATGCACGAGCCAGGGGTTCGCAGTGTGAGGCCAGTTGCCAGACCCAGGTCCTGAGTTGTTTTTTTGGATGTGTTTATAAGTGCACCGTAGCGAGTGACCGCCGAGCCAGTAATCTGCTCCAGTCCACTGTATGTGTTTCATTTTTGAGCTTAGTTGCCCTGTGAGCCTTAAAGCACTTTTGCACTTATAGTGCTGTTGTGTAAGGTTAATCTAACCAGGTACAGTAGTGTTTATGCCTTAGCCATTCAGGGGGCTGGGTGTTGTTATGTGGGTGATACGGACGGATGTCATTGGGTGCTGTTCTAACAAGTTGGAAGTAAACTGTTAACAGCAAGTCACTCGCTCTCTATCTCGTTATTATGATACAGTAACGTAACATGGTGTCAGAATTAAACTATAGGACGTTTGGAGAGGGATGCGCCTCCAAGAGTGAAGTTGTCCAGACGACCGGGAAACGACGTTAGCGCTAGCGGCAAAAACGGCTAACGCTAGGCTAACAGTATACAAACGGACAGAGAGGAGAGGGGACTCAGCCGAACGTGCGTCGGGGGAGACGTAAACAGGTGAGTAGGCTACAGATAAAAACAAAAATAAAGAAGAGGAAAATGAACTAAGGAGCGGTTCAAATAAAAATGGAGTGAAATAAAGATGGCAAACACCCCTCCAGTGCCAGCAAACAGTGTCCAGTTGGCTCCACCTGGTAACTTTGACTTCAGTAATGCAAATGAATGGCCAAAGTGGATAAGACGTTTTGAACGTTTCAGAATAGCATCAAGCCTGGATAAACAGTCTGAAGAGTATCAAGTTAATACGTTGATGTATACTCTGGGAGATGAAGCTGAAGACATATTGAGTGTCTTGCCCTTAAAGGGACATTGTGTAACATTTTCAGTTGTTTATTGGCAAAAATTGATATCTGCATTCATAAATATGTCATCACTGATGTACTATTACCTCCACCAATAATCTGACTAATGCTGTGTTCCCACCAAACGCGAATTCGCACATTCGCGCGTCAAGATTACATACAAAGTCAATGCAAAGACGCGATTAGACATGAAATCGCGCCGGGCGGCGCGATGGACGTGTTTAGCGCGACGCGATGAACGCGATGGACGCGACAGACGCGATGGGCGCGGCGCGATAAACGCGAAATTCGCGTCCAACGCCTCATCGCTCGAGTTGAAAATATTGAACTTTTGAGGCGAATTCGCGTGACGCTGTGCCGCGATAGCCAATCAGCGTTGAGATTCTCCTGACGACATTGGCGTGTGTCAACAACGTCCACTTGTTGACACAGCAATGAACTGCTACTCACCGGAGACAGATGGACAGGCGCTCCGCAGCTGAAATGGAGCGGCTGTAGTTGGTGTCCTGCCGGGAGATCCTGGCACCAGCCCTCGCCAACAGGTCCTCAAACTGGGCCCCAGTCAGCCCGAAGTACCGCTGAAAGCGGCTATCATCCAGACGGAGTTCCTGAAAGAAGTGGTGAAACTCGCCGAGCTGGATGTGCTTCTGCAGGATAGAGTGAACCCAAAAACAACGGCATTTGGTCCTCCGATGCATCTGGGACTTCCAAAGCAGGTACAAAGCGGCGATGGTGGTTATCTCAGCCATGGTCGTCAGTGGCTACCTGGAGCTATATGATACTATGTGTCTACTCTACAGACCGCAACAAAAAGGAGCAGGCTTGGGTGAAAGACGCCAAGGAGACTGGTCTACTTGGTAAGTTCTGTAAATATGTGTCTTTAATTAGTTTGCAGAATGGTTGTACTATGAACGTTAGCACTAGCTTAGCTCCAGGTAGCACAGCTGCCGGCTTCTCCGTACTCGCGCGAATGACGCGAATTAACAAAATGGTCAGGCCTCGAAACTCGGGCGTTACGGGCGGCGCGTTACTCGCGTTACGAGCGATAAAATCGCGTTCATCGCGTTTGGTGGGAACACAGACTTATTCTCCTAAAAGGAGAATTTTGGATTTGTTTGTACATTGTGCGGGTAAGTCGTCTGGGGGGTTCCATTATGTTTCGCCATCTTGAGAATACACCCACCAGCAAGGGACATACAGCACCGCCTTCGGCGTTTTCGTTGAGAGCCAGGCCAGCACTGCGTGACTGAGGAGCCGAAGGAGAGGAGCAAGAGGCGCTTCGCTACTACCCTGGCAAATTTGAAACAAAGGCCCACTGTTTGAGCATAATGCAGGATCATGCATATGCAGCATCATGGGAGATAGAATCCTTGTCGCCAAGAAAGCGCAAGTCAGCGTTGTTAGCGCTGGCCTGTGATTGTATTACCTTTCTCCTTCAGCAATTTACATCCGCCCCAACAGTCCTACGTTGTAAACACAGCCAGCATGGTGAGGAGGGGGTTTGTCAACTCGCGTCGTGTGTGTCTGTGTAGGAGCCTGAATTATTACTCCATGTAGTATCGGATGACATGGTTTCATCAGTGTTATCATAACTTTTTGGTACACAGCGGCTACAGTTGTTGCAATACGTGTTTGAAACAGTGAGGCGCTAGAGTGCGCCATCTGTTTGAATGCAATATGTGATTTCAACGTTAGATGGGAAAATTCCTACACACTGTGGCTTTAAGCAGTGATCAGAAAAAGATATATATAGATGTAAAACAAGCCTTTGAGAACCACTGTCTGAGCAAGAAAAATGTCATTTTTGAGCATGCACGATTTAACAGACGAAATCAAGAGCCAAGAGAAAGGGCAGAATCATTCATCACTGCTGTCCATAGCCTCGCTGAACACTGTGCGTTTGGAGCGCTAAGAGAGGAGCTTATCAGAGACAGGACTGTCGTAGGACTAAGGGATGCAAAGCTGTCCGAGTTGTTACAAATGGATCCTGATCTCACACTGGAAAAGACTATATCCAGAGTGTGCCACAGTGAAGAAATAAAGAGGCAGCAGCCAGTGCTGCGTGGCAGTATGAATGAGAGACAGTCTGAAAACATAGATGTAATGAGTACACGGCCCAAAACCCAGAGAGGCCCAAAAGAGGGACACAAACACAGCGTACGTCTCAAACCAGGAAATAAGGACAGAGCCACAGGCTGTGGAGGATGTGGAAATACAACAAACCACCAGTGGAGGAACTGCCCTGTTAAAGATGCAGAATGCCGCAAATGCAAAAGAAAAGGACATTTTGCCCGGAAATGTCGGTCAGCTGGTGGCATCCATGACATCACAGAGGATTCTACAGAGTATGACTCAGACCTCAGCTTTCTCGGAGAGGTGATCATCAACGTGGACAGTGTGGAAGATGAATGGACAGAAAATCTTGAATTAAATGGAGAAACAAAAGAGTTTAAATTAGACACTAGAGCTGGAGTTACAGCGATCCCGACTCACCACTACTCGACAGACAAACATGGGACATTGCAGCTGTCCAAAAGACCCCTGTATGGTCCGGGCAGGCAGCCCTTGGAGGTAAAAGGATACTTCAGAGGAAAACTGAAGGTGAGAGATAAACACACTGAACAAGACATCTATGTGGTGAACAAACTAACAAAACCACTATTGGGGCTTCCAGCCATTAAAGCTTTGACTCTTGTGAAGCGAGTGCACACAGTCCAAGTGGGAGAAGATATCACAAAGTGTTACCCCACAGTCTTCAAAGGATTGGGGAAACTTGACAGCACCATACAAAATTTAACTGAAACCAGGTGCCGCACCATATGCTCTGTCTGCCCCACGTCGAGTTCCCCTCCCACTACGCGATAAGGTGAGGACAGAACTGGATCGGATGGAGGCTATGGGGGTGATATCTAAAGTGACACAACCCACTTCATGGTGTGCTGGCCTCGTGGTGGTGCCAAAACCAAAATCAAAGGAAAGACTCAGACTGTGTGTAGACCTGACACACCTGAATGCGTGGGTCAAGCGGGAGAGACGTATCCTGCCAAATGTGGATCACTCACTAGCGATGCTGACAGGAGCAAAGATCTTCACCAAGTTGGATGCCACGTCAGGGTTTTGGCAGATCCCCCTGACCGAGGACAGCGCTCTTCTGACCACCTTCATCACTCCATTCGGCCGCTACTGTTTCAACAGGCTGCCGTTTGGAATATCCTCAGCCCCAGAACACTTTCAGCGTCGGATGACACAAATTCTTGAGGGCTGTGAGGGCGTCGTGTGTCATGCTGACGACATCTTGGTGTATGGCAAAGATCAGAATGAACATGAGACTAGACTGCACCAGGTGCTGAGGAGACTTAGTGAGGAGGGGCTGACTTTGAATAAGGAAAAGTGTGAATTCGCCAAAAGCAAACTCATGTTTCTTGGACACAGCCTCTCAACAGAAGGAGTGAAACCCGACCCGGGTAAAGTCAAAGCCATACTGGACATGCCAGAGCCCACCTGCGTTGCTGATGTCAGACGAGTGATGGGCATGGCTAACTACCTGGGCAAGTTCCTGCCTCACCTCTCCTCATATACACAGCCCCTAACAATTCTTCGGTCAGAGAAGACAGAATGGTGCTGGGGGACACCACAGCGGGAAGCTTTTCAGAGGCTAAAATCTGAACTGAGCTCACCCAGAGTCCTGGCTGTGTACTCACCATATGCAGAGACACGTGTGTCAGCGGATGCATCGTCATTCGGGATTGGAGCGGTTCTGATCCAGAAACAGCCAGAGAGTGAGGACTGGAAACCGGTGGTGTTTATCTCCAGACAGCTATCTGATGCTGAGAAACACTATGCTCAAATCGAGAAGGAGGCACTGGCGGCAACCTGGGCATGTGAACGGCTGCAATCGTACCTACTAGGTATGAGCTTCACAATCGAGACTGATCACAAACCCTTGGTCCCTTTGCTGAGTTCCAAAGCTCTGGATGAGCTTCCTCCTCGTGTCTTGAGATTTCGACTAAGACTGTTGAAGTTCACATACAACATTGTACACGTGCCAGGGAAGCAGCTCATCACAGCGGACATACTGTCACGAGCTCCAGTGGGTCACACAGCCACACAGGAAGAGGAAGAGCTGGAGACAGATGTCCAAATCTTTGTGGACTCCATCAGACAGTCTCTCCCAGCCACTGAAGTAAGACTGCAACAGCTAGCAGAGAAGCAGAAAGATGACCCTGTCTGCAATACATTGAGACAGTACTGTCAAACAAAGTGGCCAGACAGAGCTCATTTGCCACCTGACATCGGTCCCTACTGGTACGCAAGAAATTACCTGTCCATGGCTAGAGACCTTCTCTTAAAGGGACAGAGGATCGTCATCCCTAGCTCCTTAAGAGATGACATGCTTGACATCCTCCACCAGGGTCACCAAGGGATAGGAAAGTGCCGAGCCAGGGCCCGCCAGTCGGTCTGGTGGCCAGGGCTCTCAACTGATATAAAGAGAAAAGTGGGAAACTGTCCCATATGCATCAAACACAGGACCACACAGAGGGAGCTTCTGTTGACAACCCCCATACCTGAGAGACTGTGGCAACGTGTTGGAACGGATTTATTCATCTGGGACAAGAGACCCTACATTGTAGTGATAGACTATTTCTCTTGCTATATTGAAGTGGTGCACCTCCATGTCGCATCAGCTGAAACAGTCATATCGGCTCTGAAGAACATCTTTGCCCGGCATGGAGTTCCAGCGGTGCTAATGTCAGACAATGGGCCGCAGTTCGCTTCTTCTCTCTTCAAAGACTTTGCCAGTGTGTATGGTTTTACTCACACGACCAGCAGCCCACGATACCCACAAGCCAATGGAGAAGCTGAGCGGGCAGTAGCCACTGTCAAAGGCTTATGGAAAGAGGGAGAAGACTACACAAAAGCGCTACTCAGCTACCGAGCCACCCCTTTGGAGAACGGCTACTCTCCAGCCCAGTTACTCATGGGGAGACAGCTGAGAACCTCACTCCCACAAGTGCCCAAAACACTGTGTCCACGCTGGCCAAACATCAAACAGCTCCGGAGCACAGAGACACAAAGGAAACAGAAACAAGAGCAATACTACAACAAACGCCACAGAACACACAAACAACCGGAGTTACACCCAGGCCAGAGTGTATGGATCACTACAGAGAGCACTCACAGGACAGCCGAGATCGTACCTCGTCAGGACAGAGGATGGGCTGTTGAGGAGAAACCGTACACACCTGCAAGCAACCCAGTGTCCACCTCCTGATCCAACCAACAGAGAGGACACTGACTCAGATAGTGCAGACCAACCTGCAGCAGAGCCAGAGGCTACATGTTACAAGCTCAGGCAGACACTCACGTCCACCTAAAAGACTGGATTTGTGATGGACAGGTTAAAAGGAGTTCTGGACTGTAATTGTCAATGTTCACATGGAAAAAAAAAATGACGGAGAATGTAATCATTAATGTTCTAGAATGACGGTTTAGTTTAAGTCATGAGCAAAAAAAAAAAAAAAAAAAAAGGAATTGAGTAGAGACAATGGAAAAGAATGGGTTTACAATGCTTGAAGAGAAATAATGATGTTTCTTACTTAGAAGGGGGAGATGTTGTGTAAGGTTAATCTAACCAGGTACAGTAGTATATACATGTTTATGCCTTAGCCAATCAGGGGGCTGGGTGTTGTTATGTGGGTGATACGGACGGATGTCACTGGGTACTGTTCTAACAAGTTGGAAGTAAACTGTTAACAGCAAGTCACTCGCTTTCTATCTCGTTATTATGATACAGTAACGTAACAAGTGCTAGTACGGTAGTGTCTGTCATTTGTGGAATAAGGTCCAGTTTGTCTCCTTTCTTCAAATTTCTATTTTTGTATTGTGTCAAAAAAAAACCTCCTTTTTATATTTTACTAAAATGGTAATAAAGATTATTTTTATATAACTAAAGGATTGACTGCTGGTCATTAAGAAGTATGACTCTTAAGTGATCTTATCGCAAGGTTATATATTTATGTTTTGTTATATATATTATATATATATATATATATATATATATATATATATATATATATATATATATATATATATGTGTGTGTGTATATGGCCTCTTGGACTATTTATATCACAACTGATTACTGCTTTAGCATTAAAATATATCATATTAAAATAGGCTATATCTTATTATTATTATTATTATTATTATTATTATTATTATGACTGTCCCCTTACTGTACAAACTGTAAATAAATCTTTATTCCTGACTATGTGATGTCGCCATTAATGTGTTTCTAGTTAAAATATTGATATTTTTTTATTTCTTTATTTTTTTGTAGATTTGCTTATGGGGTGATTTTGAAGGAGTACTTAAGTTAATCTTCTCATAAGTGGATGCCATCTACTGTAGGCCGTTTTTCTTCGTTTTTTTTTTAAAGTCTATATTTTGCTTTACAAAAACATGAAAAAGCAACTGTGACCAAGCTATCACGAGGTCAGTAGCATTGAAAGCATAATTAATAGTGATATACTTCAGTTTGTCTGTGTGTTTTTGTAAGCAAGCGGGTCTGCTGCGGTCTGCTGACAGTCCAAAATGGCGGCGGTAGGACGAAACCATGGGCGAGTCTGTTGCTATGGGGCGTTCTATTGAGCTTCGCCTCTTGGTATCCATGCTCTTTGCCACTTCGACGGGTGTCTTCCGTCTCCTCAGAAACTTCACCAGATGCCATTGGTGACGTGACTTATATCAGCTGATGTTATTTGACAGGGCGACTACACCCCCTGCTGTCAGGTCGCTCCTCGAGGACGGCGCTCCAGGTATGTGACAGCGTATATGTTCCCTCATCCCGGTTCATCGTCCTGCGGGCCTGCTTCATTATCTCCTGCCTCATCATGGAGGAGGTTTGGTAAGACAAACAAAGGTAGCCTACAACAAACCTTATCTTGTCTGATATAAAAGAAAATGAAAAACACTAACTTTCAAAATCCATTGTGTGTCTTACACACTTTAATTTCCGTTTCTAAATCATTACACACATTTCCTCCATATTCTGAAACACATCTTAGTTTTTCATTTGTTCTTGTCTTTGTTTTTGTGGTATATCTTTTTATTTCTTTAGTCACACTAGAGGCTGATACTAGTGTTACATGTCCTACCTGTCACACCTCTTTTATTGTGGGATGCTGACATGCCGTCTAAAATCACACACACTGTTGTTTGGTTTGGTTCTGTGTAAAAATGCAAAAGAGGCATACAAAAGGGACACTATATGCCCCTATCTCTGTGTAAAAAGGGCTAAAGTCTAACCGTCACATATTAATACTTACCTTGTCAGATGAATAAAACCTGTTATCAAATATTCAGATTGTGTGTCATAATTGTAAAAACAAGACAAAAATAAAGGAAAAAAGCCAACATCAGTGAATTTTATTAATCTTCAGATCCAATTTTCCTTATATACCATAATCACTTGATGACAGTTTACAGTTTGTTTCTGAGAGGAGGAATTAAACAGCAGAGCAGTGTAAAATTACTCATACAGGTCAAACTGTGTGTGTTCTTCAGTCACTTTTGCATATAACATCAACTGTTTCCAAAGTCAGTTTGGAAATGACAGTGCATGTTAAATACTGAGCCCCTGGGGTCCTAATACTGTACCCATCCACCGTCTAACTCGGAGCAGTGACACACTGTCTCTGTGCAGGTATACACATTAACTCAAACATCAGGTCAACAAAATCTTTTCAAGACTTTTTCACAGTAGATCTCACCTTAAGACAATGTTCATCCATCTTATACTAAGAGTGAGTTGTTGTACACTAAGTTATTTGCTTTGTAGCCTGTTCCATCGGAAGGCTTCACAAACAACCTCATTCATATTTGCTATCAGGAGACAGTGACATGACATTTCTATGGCTTGAATGCAACCCAGGGCTATCACCATGTTAGGGACTTATTGGGACTGGTGGCAAAATAAAACCAAATTGCACAATTTGTTCCCAATGTCCTTACAGGGTCTAAAACTGAACATTGTTCTTACACACTGTGTGCTGTGATACATTTCATGGCATGTCTTAATACTTCTAAGAACTCTGAACCCCTTGAGTGTACTGAACCTATCCTCTAGCAAACAAGGTGGAGTGAAGTCACTGTATTTCACCCAAGCCCTCAGTTGGGGGGAAAGACCAGGTGCTACATTTAGCACCATTTTTTTTTGTATCAATTCATGTCTGAAACCGCTCATGTTTGCATTTCACAAAGCTTCCAATCCTAGGTGTGCATCATGTTTCATTTTTCCCCCAAAACCCAAACTCTGAAGTCATGCAGGATTGCAGGTTGGTTTTGTTCCCCATTGTCACTGACAGAATCTGCTTTAAACTAGAATTACTTCCCTTGCTCTAGCTATATATAAACCTTGAGCTCTAAGATATATATTATATTCATATACTTTATATACAGCCATCAATGACTGATATAAATCCTGTTTTTTAAATTATATTATTCTAAAAAATAAATAAAGTACCTGTGCAAATATCCACAAATTGAAGTGTTTCACATTTAAGACATTGGCGCCCTCCAGTGGCTAGTTCTGGGTATTACCTATACAGGTACACTGGAAGGAGCTGATTCAAGTCAAAGCAAAGTGCATTGAGGTCTATATTACCTAATGCTAATATACACCACAATGAGAAACATCCAGGGAGAGGACAAAGACAGACTGCTAATGTCCATATTGGTGTCTGCTTCTCACCCTGAGGAGGACAGGTCAACACCGGTCTCCCCTGTTGGGCTCCGTGAAACAGCACAAGCCAAACAGGACTAAGAAGATGTCAAACATGGCTCTACAATGTGAGACTGTGGATGATGGCTGAGTGTTCCCCTGCCAGAAAACAGGGTCTCAATGAAGAGCAGAGGAAAGCCAAATGCTTGTTGTGACCATAGAAAAAAGTTTGTGGTACATACGAAGGTGGCAGACAGCTAAGGTTGGCGTCCCTGTGTAAAAGTAGGGAGTTGAGGAGTTTATGATGAGTAGGAAAGGAAATGGGGAGTGGGGTAAGTGGGTGTTTCGGGTCACCAAGAGCAAAGCCACAACTGAGAGATAGTATTAACAGTAAATCAGCAGCCAAACAACATGATCTCTGTAGCCTACGTAAATATCACAATACGTTATTCACTAAAAACAGGGAGGGAGAATAGAAAGCTTTCTCAGTTCTCTCTCTCTCTCTCTCTCTCTCTCTCTCTCTTTTTACATTAAATATGCACTGTATGAAGGCGCTGGGGGTTGTTCACTTTAAAGGCAACTGGACTAACGAGAAGAAAACACTGTGCACACTGCCTTCATCGTGACTATCCAGATTCTGAATACTCCCCCTTGATCACCACAGCCCACAGTCATCAATAATGGACGTACCAAGTTTATAGACTGTGTCACAAAAGAGGAGAGGGTGGACATTTAGAATTGCATGTTTCTCTGTGTTTGTAAAGGTGAGTGTGTAATCTGAGAGGTTCACTGCTTGGCTGATCCGCTTTTGGTGTTTCCCACGAACATACTGAGATGATAGCTGAGGCGAGATCACATGGCACAGAGAAGAACCAAAGAATTGTACTGCACTGAAAATAAATATACAGTAACTTTGTTATTTTGCTGTGGGACAACAGACTGAACCACATTTGTATCGCGCTTGCTTTAATCACCTTGAAAGATTTAAACAGTAGAGGGCTTCTAGTTAGAAAGATATTCTCAAGTATGTTTCCTTGCTGTCATGTCCTCAGTGTAATGCTTTTGAAGAAAGGTAAAGGGATGAAATTGGGTGAGAGGTTGGAAAATCCAAAGGCTTTGAACAAGTTTTACTGACAATGACCAGCGCTGACAAACAATGAATCCAGCCAACCAGAGAGCAGCATGTGTGCATTAAGTCTTTGCAGGCCTCTATATTCATCCTTTCAGAGAGCCAGCATAGAAAACGTATTCTATGGCAACAGTGGTATTAAAGTTATATAACCTTATAATATTTCACCAAATCAGCTGTATTTACTTATTAACATATTGGTGTAGCAAGAACCAAAAATAAAGCATGGAGTTGCTGCACCAAAATGTTCTCTTCTTCTTGTATGTGTAAAAATGTTGCTAACCACAGAGTTTGTTTCTCAGTAAACATTATCTACATTTGTAATTTCTCTTGTAGAGAAACAAATGTAATTTAGAGGTGACAGCTCTGTCAGTTCATGAAATGGAAGATGTCCCTGGCTCCTTGTGTTCCAGGTCAGCCTCTGATTGGCTGTTTCAAAGACCTGTCAACCCTTTTCCCACTGACCTTAATCCATTGCAGTTGTCACTGCTGTATGTACACGAGTCAAAGCAATGCAACCCTCTGTGGCTGCTTGTCTGATCACTGAGTCGGACCATATCCACATCTGTGCATGTTCTTGTCCCCAGGTGTTAAGAAGTCAGCAGATAATCATGTCATTGGTAAAGGGGATAAAAGGTGGACATAAAGGTGAGGTATAAAAGAACAATTTAACAAAAGGACTGGCTAGTCAATGATGGCCATTACTCAAGAGAAGATGTTTTTTGAATGTGACAGTGGGTAAAAACAATGACCAGAGCAATAAATAACAAAATAAAGAGTCATTATGGCTAGAGTAGCGATAAAAAATATTCAACTAGATTCCATCTGTTCCAGGTCCAGTGGGTGCATTCGCTCAGTGAAGAAGTCGGCTGAGCTCAGTGGAGTGATTGGGTGGAGGGGGGTGCTTCAGTCTATGTGACTTTACAGGTCAGGTGTGCGTGTATCTGTGTGTGTGTGTGTGTGTGTGTGTGTATGCGTGTTTGTGTGTGTGTGTGTGTGCTGGGGGGTTGTCATGAAAGAGACAGAAGGAGAAGTCTTTTCTCTCGGGTCCAGCCCCTCGCCCCTTTTGCCCATTTCCACCTCCTCTCCCTTTGCACACACACATCAACACTCACTCACTCACACAAAAACACTCACGCATACGCAAACACATCCTCTGTTCAAAGTTCAAGGTCCTTAGAGATTTGGGTGGCAATGTCCCGAAAAGCTAGCGGTGTCCCCCAGAGTCGCGTGTAGCGCACCCCGTTAGAAGTCTCGGAGGTGCCCGTGGAAAGATGGCACACCTCGGCCTCAAAAGCCACGCGGCCCCCTGCCACACCGTGGGTGCAGGAGAGCAGAAATGGGCCGGCATGGTGGACCTGGCAGCCACATCCAAGTGCCGCCTCCCGCAGAGCCAGAACCACCTCCGCAGGGTCCCGCCGCCCACCGCCTCTCAAATCCCAGCCACGTCCGACGGCCCGGGGCTCGGACGCTTTTTGATACCCAGGTAGATGGCAACTAGGGAGAGGAGGAACAAAAAAAGTGTTCAGGCATTGGACCATGGCTGCTTCTGTTAGACTCTGATTCACCTTATTCCTGAGGGCCCTTCTGTAAAAATGATTATGGGCAAAACTTAGCGTGTGATAGTGGGAACAGCAGTAAGCTAGTTAGTCACAGATCTGTATGGTCACCAACAACCAGACGTAGCTAAATTTGTTACTTTAACAACAATGTTGAACATGCACCCAGAACAAAAAGGATTGTTCCTGTTAATACCAATACAGTTTCCATCGCTTAGCAACAGTGAAGAACAGGTTGCCACCTGTACTGTACAACATTAATACTGAATTATACTGAATAAAAAAATAAAACACATCATCCTTTATTAAATAAATACAGGACAGGATTTTTGCCATATTTTCTGGCATACCGAACTCTTAGAGTGTATGAAATGACATAAGAAAAACCGTAAGTGCTATATCATAGACAACTGGACTTGCTTGGGTTTCTTGAAGATGTTTCGCCTCTCATCCAAGAAGTTTCTTCAGTTCTAAATGACTGGTACAGAGTTACAGGCTTTAAAGCCAGAGTGTGTAGGAATTTCTCCCATCTAACGTTTAAATCATATATTGCATTCAAAAGGATAATGCACTCTAGCGTCTCACTGTTTCAAACGCGTTATTGCAACAACAGTAGCTGTTATGTACCAAAAAGCTATGACTGAGAATCTCCACCAACAAGACATAAGAAAAAATAAAATCAAAAGAGTTTTAAGATCTGATAAATCAGAATTTGCAGAAGAGAATTATACCTTGGATAACATGTCTGTCACTCAGCGTCAGTACATGACATCCCCGTCTGTCCCTGTGTGACTGCATTCTCAATCTACTTTTGAAAATAAACTCAGCATTATACTTTGAAATATACGTCTTTAGTCATCTAGGCTGAGAAAGCGTTACTGCCTAAAGTTATTTATTTTACCACTACTTTATATTACTGATAGGGCTGTCAAAAGTAATGCATTCATTTTGATTCATTAATCACAGAGAAAATAACACATTAAAAAAACAATGATTTAGAGTATTCTGTGGTGCCCTTTGACCCAGTGCACCTTTGAAGGCTTTGTCACAGTGGCTTTGTCACATAATGGAGGCAGAAGAGACAACGCTGCTTGGCCCTGTGATTGGAAAGTTCAGATTTAAAAAAAATGCCCAGATGGAACTGTTGATAGGAGCACCATTCTCTGCAATGTCTGCAGCAAGGAATTTTCATACCATTGGAATACTTCAAGTCTGAAATATTACATTAGCAGTGAACCCTGAGGTCTGAGCTAGCACAGCCTCTGATGCTAACACCAGCAGCCAGCCTCATCAAGCCACACAAACTGAGTAAGCGATCGACTAACTAACTTCCTTGCAAAATGGATTGCATTGGACTGCAGACCAGTTTTGGTGGTGGAGGACAGGGGGACAGTTGTGTCTAAAATCCAGCAACTTTATGACACATCTGCCAAAATTTATTTGAATTGACATTTAAAAAAAAAAAAACAACATTCACAGCAAAAGTATGCAATTAATTTATATTGATTAATCACAGAGCAGGTAATTAATTTTTTTTTTTTAATATCACTTGACAGCCCTAATTATTGATATTACTTAAATTATGTGTTATGTTTCACTCAATAGAACTCCATTTAATAAATCAGCAGTTAAAAAAAATGTTTTAACTGTGTTATTAAGGCAGATGAGTGGAGCAATAGCTGGTAAACACCCTATTTATTCACTTCACATTGAGCTAAAATAGATACAGAATTATGTTAAATGTTCAGTAAATGTGTTAGTGTCTGTTTATGAGTGGTATCAAATCATAAATCAGCTTTAGAAGGAGTACATGTTTACTGCAAGCTAGCTCGGGCTCTGTTAAAAATAACAATATGTTAATGTAGCAAGGCAGCCTAACTGCTAATAAGATTGGTTAAAAAGGAGAACAACCAATGCTTTCAGATAGCTGTCAGAGATGACAGAAATAATATCACATTATCCTGTCTGATGTGTAACAGGTGGTGGGTCTCATAGGTTTTATTTTCCAGTTACTCTAGACTTAATTCAGCTATATGCATTTACAATTCATATTTGTCTATTATGTTTATACTGTGCAATAGTGACTTAAGGTACAACTACTTTTTTATACAGCACAATAATTGGTGCTGTTATTCAACTGTGCTATATTCTTCAGTATACAACTTTATTCTCACCAACACCTCTTGAATGTATATATGTATTCAACATTCAATGCACATAATTGTACATATTTCTTATGTTTATTCTATTGATGTATATATTGTAGTAACCATTATAGCATAATACATATTTTATATTTCTGAATGTAACACTAGTTTATACAGTGTGATGTAGCACAGCGCACATATTTGTATGTTTAAACACTTAGACTTAGCACAGTGAAGATATACATTTTATTCTTAATATCTTAAGTTCTAATGTTAAACATTGTAGCATAATGCACATTTTTATTCAGTCACTTTATATCTACATACTTCTATCTCATACACTTATTCTTACTTATTATTCTCTATTCTTTACATCAGAGCAACTGTAACAAATCATAATGTCTGATTTCTGATTCTGAAAAGGGGATTAGCATACCATACCATTACCACTGGAAAACATTGGTTGTGGTTCAATGCCTGAAGGAGCACCCATAAAATTCATGCAAGGTATCATGGGGGTTAGGAATAAGGTGGACAAACAAATAAACGGTCATGTGCGGTTGATGCAGCTGGAACATGTGCACTGACCTTGTGACCGCAAATCTCCTGATTCCCTCAGATTCATTTGTGACCCTGCAGGACAAACAGGAAGAGTAAGAGGTAATCCACTAGAATAAAATCAGCCTTTCCACCAGCCGACAACTCAGATGAGATGGGATTCAGTATTGGATATCACACAGTGAGAACAAGCAAGCATCAACAACACCAAGCACGTGATGTGCACAACATTGTGTCCTCACCTAAATTTATTGTACTTTTTTGATTCTTGCTCAAAGCTTTTAAAGCATGCAGATATAAATGCATTTCTTTGACTTTAAATCACTTCTGTAAATGGTACTACACACTCCCATCCATTCTTACCAACAACACATGGAAAAAATATTCAGTGACTTTCTACCCATCAACCACAAATACAAACTAAAAACACCAAACAGTATTTCTAAGGGCACATTTATGTGCAAGATCATAAATACTAGTTAAAGATAGTCTGTACTGACAATGACACTGATCCTGACATTGAAAGTTAAAACCAAAACAATCTTCCTTGATTGCAACCATGCCTGAAAAAAAGTATGTGGGACCTTGACAGCATGAAGATGATTAACAAGTCATGCAAACAGGCAATAATTCATAGATGGTGGTATGGAGGAATCAGGCAGACAGATGGGGCAGCACAGGCAGACAAGTAAGAAGCAAGAGACATGGGAACTTACTAACTGTTTTTGATCCTTGTGGAAGAGTACAACCCGAGACTGATTTGTTTGAGCCCTGGCGCTTGGACGGGTCAAGGTTGACCCTGATGCCATGATGGGGGGAAAGCACAAAGAGATAAAGATGGAGAAAAAGAGGGAATACGAGGTAAGAGCAGGGGGTGGGGTTGGGGGTTAAGAGTATATTATTGAGTCACAGGAGAGCAAGTGGAAGAAAAGAGCGCAGCGCAGGAGCTGATTGGCAAGGATAAAGCTGAGGTTTGATAAGATTAGACGTGTGATTATGACGACTGGGAGGGAGAGGGAAGCAGAGGATAATCCAGGGCCACAGGAGGGCTTGCCAAAAGGCCTGGGTGAATACAATGTTCTGATAAGCATGGATCCATATCCAGGCTGTGCTCAAGCTGAAAGGAAGAACTTCATAACGCCGCATGATTTCATATTATATATTTGATTTTCTTGGTTTGAATTGGAATCTTATCTTTTGAAGAAATACTTTACAATTAAAACACAAACAAATTTGCAAAAATTAAAATATACCAAAAATGTATGCAAATAACAAAGCCATTGTACCCTTTTCCCAGTTTTTGTTTATTTATTAGGATCCCCATTTGTTGTCCCCTAAAACACCCTAAAGAGAGCACAGGAGAGCACGGGTCAACTTTTGAAAACCCGCCTATACCATAAAGCTCAGTACCAGAACCGACCCCTTAATAAAGGTCCTGCAACCCGACCTGCACCAAAGTCTACAATCACTCACATTAAGATGAGTTCTCTGTTCTTGAATTACAAATCCAATGGAGGAGATGTCTCTTATACTGGCTGCGTTCGATGCCAGGATGGTGAAAACATTCTGCTCAATCACTGCCAGGTAGGAAACATTTTAGCATGCTCCTTCCACCACTATAAAACCTCAAAAGTATCCTCTTTGAGTGTCTTAATCTCAATGTAGGCTGCCACCTCATCCTCGGCTGCAAAGTTTCATGGCTGGAGTCCTACATGTGGTTGACGTATGTGACGTATGTGACAGGGGTCAAAGGTTCAACTTGTGTCATTGACTTTAAAAATAAAAGGAATTGCTAATTGATAATATTGATTTAGATGTCAAAATATGATACATATATTGCACATCTTTTCCATTTGTTTCATTCTGAAATTTTAAAATACATTTTTGTTATATTTTTGCTGCCCGCTTGCGTATAGTTAATTTTTACCCATGCCTGTACCCATGAACATATTTTATGTTATATACATATTTTTACCCGTAACACAGCTTTTTGTGGGTTACATGTTGGGTACCTGTGGACCCACCAGTTCCACTAGGCTGATAAACTTTGCATTATGATGACATCACAGATATTTGAATCACTTTTCTAAGCTCAGGGAAAGTTTTCTAAATATGAAACCTCCATGGACCAAATATTCATAATAAAAAGTATCATAATTGACCTTGTTTGCCGTTCAAGGTGTCCTGTCTACAATTTTACAGACATCTCTGTAACAGCAGTGGTCTATGGGGAATATGCTTTTTTCACTTTTTTTTTTACTTCAGTAGAATATCTGAGTACTTTGTCCACCACTGCCTTTTCTCTATGACTACAAAAAAATGTGGGAATTGAAAATAAAAGTACTGTAGAGTGGAGAGAGGTAGGAAGGATTGTTGTAACTGATGACAATAGCTTTATAAATCAAGATCTTTTCTGAATGACAAAAAGTCCCTTTCTATTGGTTTAAAGTGTAAATATAAGGATGAAAATACATATGGACAGACAGACAACCCCAAAACATAATACATATATTAAAAAGTTTTAATTCCAGCAATATTATTATTAGTTAAACTTGAAATCACATTTTTGTAAATAGTTTGACATTTTGGAAAACATACTTTGTGTCAGTGATTTCCATGAGAAGACTGATGCCCCTCACAAATATCTACTGTAAATATGGAGCTATAGTCAATGGACTATTGGCTTAGCACAAGGATAGGAGACAGGGGGAAAGCTAGCCTGACTCTGTTAAAAGTTAAAAACACACACACCAGCACTTTACACGAGGTGGGTCTTTATGTATCTCAATTGAGTAAAAAAACAGTGATCTTTAATAGTGCTGGTAGGCTCAGTTCTTACTTTTAAAGAGAGCCAGACCGCCTGTTTCCCCTTACTTCCAGACTTGATGCTAAGCTTAGTTAACAGTCCCCTGGCTGTAGCTTCATGTTTTTTTAATGCACAAACATGAGAGTGGTATTGATGTTGTGACATGTGACATGAAGCATGCATCTACCTGCGAGTGAGTTTCGAGGTCAGCTTGGTGAAGAGGTTGGAGGTCGCCCTGGTGCGGGCATGGGGCAGAGGGCTGGCGTCATGGTGGGACAAGGTGGGTGAAGTGGGTGGGGCTGAGTAGACTGGGGGCCCACGGTCCCTCAGCTGCCCCCCATGAAAAGTGCTGCGGATGGTGGAGCCTCGGGTCAGACGGCATCGGTCCGAAGAGGAAGAGGAGGAGGCAGCTCCAGCCCCAGAAATGCTGAGCGTTGAGGGAGACGCTGCAGGCAAGCGGTGGCCCAGGGAGCTGCAGACAAGAAAAAAGAAGGGTTGTGTCTAAGCTGGCCTTGGCATTTTTTATTTATTTTACCTTTTTATTTGGTTTCCTAAAATGTATATAACTTGTTTAGATAAAATCCCCATTTCCCTACCTTTTGCTTGCACACCACAGTTCATTATTTAAAGGTTAACGCCACCTAAATTAAGAATTCCAATATGTTATCTCCATGGCCTTGGAAAGCAAAATCAATATTTGTGAACATGAGCTACTCTCTCTCAGAGCCAGAAACCAGAGGTAGGTCTCAAAATTTTTGATGTCATTAAGTATTTAGTCTGGAGCTGCTCCATGGACAATGAATGGGAGCCTGATTTTGTGGACCCAGAGAATGTTTGTTTTTGGTTTTATACCCAAATGAGCTTTAATCTATTGTAGTGTTCTCAGTTTTGAAACAGAAATTGTACCCATATTCTCCGAACACTCCCCTGGGTGCTCTCACTGTCATCTGGAACATTTTTCATTGTTCGTTATCTACGGAGCATCTGCAGACTCTATAACCAATGACATAACAATTTTGAGTTTCAACACTAGTTTTTGGATTTTGGAGAGTTGTTCACGTTTACTAATTATTTTGGACTGTCTTGGACCATAGGAATATCATGTATGAAATTTCAAAATGGCTGTAGTTAGAATTCCTTCCTTGCTCATTGTTAAGAGGGTTTTCACCTTGAGTTGAATTACCCACAGAGGTCCCTTCCTCTCTAAAACAAATGGATGAGGCGATTGAAACTGCTAATAATGCTGGAAAAAGCAGTTTCATGTTACAATCAGTGCATCTCTGACGCTGTTGGGCATCTTGGAGACTGGTGACTCGCCCACGACATGCTATTGTGTGCTCACCCCTTTTCTCTCATAAGCAAATGTATGCTCACCTTTTTGTGATCCAGACTATCAGGAGGTTTTTAATTATCCACAGAAGTCTCTTCCTCTCCAAAACAAACAGATCCAGATATTTTAAATGGTAAAAACACTGAATAAAGTAGTTCTATTTCTGATGAAGTTTGGCATGTCACTGTGGGGAGCTAGTCCAACACATGCTAATGTGTAGTCACCTGTTTTCTCCAGTAACATAAGATCCAGACGTTCAGAAGGCTTTCATCGGGAGTGGAACTATCCACAGAGGTCTCCCCTCTCCAAAATAAACAGACCAGGTGATTTAAACCAGTAAAAACACTGAATGAAGCAGTTTCACGTTACAAATCAGTGTAACTCAGGCGCTGCTCTTTGCAATTGGACTTTCAACAATGGTGGCGAACACGATAAAATATGATTGGCCCTATCTGTAGTCAGTGTGTGGTTTGTCCATTCTGGGCTTCTGTAGAAACATGACAAGCAATGTGTCATTCTCCGTAGATGAGGACCTGCTCCATATGCAGATATAAACAACTCATTCTGAGGCAACGAAAACCCACCAATTCTTATTTTCAGGTGATTATACACTAAAAAAAACACACTGATTATATCATATTCCAATTCTGCCCTTATATCCACCTAAATCCCACACACTGGACCTTTATTGGATAGAACCTTTTACATAAAAAACAGAGCTGTTTTTCATTGTTTTTTTTGTTTTTTAACTCTTCGTTAGTACTGACATCAGCAACAGAATCTAGTATATCACTGTTCCCCATTGTCTGTAAGCTGTGTTAGCTTCTAATGATTAGCAGCTTTGTTAGCTCTATGATGGAAGAAATATGTCTTATTTTGTCTGAATTTGAAGATGTGGGCATAATGTCAGTAGAAGTATAGAAATTGAAGCGGCAAGCTTCCAAGAAACAAAATGAACTTGGAAGTTCTATTTCAGATTTTCACACATTCTCCTAACAACAGAATATCTGAAGGGGACAACAGCTACTTCTTTAAGTAATTATCTTAAAGTAAAATTACTACAGCAGTCATCTTGCATGAATCATTTAAAGTTAATATATCATTTTAATCTTTCTGTTATTGCTTTTACTTTACATAATATGTGTGGCTGTGCCTTCATCAAATTGTTACCTGCTCATTCTACCAATTAAAGATCCATACTGACAAATAATAAAGCACAAAACGGTACCTGTTGTCTTTGCCGTTCTGCAGAAGAGAGTGTCTGTCAGTGCCTGAGCGGTCAGTGCATACATATGTATTCCTGCGTGTCATGGCACTTCCAGGGATGTTATTCTACAGAGAGGGGAATAAGGTAAGAGGCATACAAACATACTTAAACATAAAATACATACTACAAGTCACTTTGATATTCAGAGGTACTTCGTCCTGGAAGTGGGCTAGCCTGGTAAGCTCAAAAGTCTGTTTCACTCTGTATCAGTCTGGACTCAGTGCTGCCCCAGACACTGTCCAGAAATTAAAATCCAATCAGAACCAGTCAGGGATCTGCATGTAAGGGATATGACAATGTAAGCAGCCAATCAGAAACTGTGTTGTAAAATGCTGGCCGCAGCTCCCAGAACAGTGATGGCAGCTCCTGAAGCAACAAGCGCTAGCGCTAGCTAGTGGAGTATCACTTGCTTATGGTCTTTTTATAAAGTCCTGACTTAACCTGTGTACTGTGGCGGTACACACCCATAAACATACCAGACACAGAACAGAGGGAGAAAATAAAAAAAACCCAGGTAGAGGGCAGAGTCTCTGCAGCTAAATACACCACCATACATTGAGAATGGGTCATAAGTGATGATTGAGTGGGATTACTTGTTTGAGTCCATTTATATGTGTATATGACATGTGTATATCAATATATAGGCATTGTTTTTTTAGGAAAAACCTGCATAGTATACCATTAACAATATGTATAGTGAAAATGAATAATGGAAATAAACTGTAGCTTTGAGTGAAAATGGAAGTCTGAATTGCATGACTTTATTTTGTAAATAGTAGAGTTCAGTTGATTGTAGCAGTGTGTGTGGATGATGCTGACTGATGAGTAACTAGCAGTGGTGTGACCTCTGTGGCACATTGTGTAGATTCACAATCTCCTCTCTACTTGAGGAGGACATTTGTCACTTACTGTGGTAGCCGTCATGTCTTTGCGGCGGTCTGGGATCTCAGACTTGTTGGGGTTGTTGGCACTGCTGACCATTGGGCTGGAGGGAGGGAGGCTGTGACTCCCCATCACGCTGCAACTGGCCTTACGTGAAGGCATTCGTCCCTCCCGCAGCTCACGGTCGCCCGTGCTAGTTGGGCTCCGTTTGGGGTGCATGACGGGCATGGAGGGCCCGCCTTTATTGTGGAGGACAGCAGAGCACAGACACAGAGACTCGTATAAGGAATATTCTGCATATATAAGTGGGTTATGCAAGGTATAACACAGCTAGTCACATCACAATGGTATAAACAATAACCCAATCTAGAAAATGCATTTCTTGCAGAAAATGCATGTGGATGCTGATAGCTGAAATGCATTGCTGAAAATGCATAAATATGAAACAAATTGCCCAAAAGACATAAGAGCTCCAAGAACTGGAAGCCACAATGTAAAACTGGCAGAACTGAAGAAGTGCATTACCAAAAGAAACTAAGAGCTGAAATACATTGCTAGAGAAGGTGGAAGCTTAACTATAATATTGTCAAGGGTTGAAAATTAACTGAAAAGGCTGAAATAAGAAATGCTGAAGCATTTAAAGACATAAACAGTAAAAGATAGCTGAATACAACTATAAATGTCTTAAAAGACGGTAATGTTTTGATATTTAAATGGTTTCTGCAACTGAAAGTATGCAGGAGTCGATGCCAAAAACTGCAGAAAACGGTAAAATAAGAATAAGGATAAAGATTTGAAGAACATAAGCATGGATGCTGAATCTACACAATAATATCAGAAGTAGCAGGCATCAGTCTGCCCCCCACACCAAAACTGGAGGAAGGTTCCGCAGAAGACAAGCTTGATAGCTGAAGGCTCTGGCTCCAATTTTACATTTGGAGAGTTTGTGTTTTACTGTTAGCGGGCATGTGCACAGGTAGATCCCAGGCTGTACTCAAGCACCTGACTAAATAAGTGCCCTTTTTGCCAGACATTTTTTTGTAGTTCTTTCTCTAAATTTATATTTGAGTGCTTTTCATTTAGTAAATGGCATTAAGCAAGTTGCATTGCCTGACAACTGCTTTTGAGTTCTAATTCTGCCCCTCCCTTTTGAACTTTCCTTATCACAGCCAAGAGCATTAATGCAGGCAAATTGAGCATCCTGCTGAGCAGCATCCACGTCTCCTCGACCTGCGTTCGTTGATGACAGGCAGCCAGGTACCAATGGTGTTTGCCCTAAGCCTATGCATTGTTTGTCACTGTTGTAAAATTATACCACTATGAGTATATGGGTATTGATTAGGAATGAACAATAATATCAGCACGTCATTGGTATCTGCCAATATCAGCTTTAAAATCAGAGTCGGCCAACATGCTTTTTCTTATTTTGCACAATGAATGAATATTACATACACTGAAAAGCATTCTACCTCATGTCTCCATCTGCTGGTGGGCCATCACGATAAGAGTATGCATGCATAATATGATGTTAATTCCCCTACATAGAGCAGCATGCCCCTGCTTGTTAGTTTAAACTCCATATTGCACATTATAACTGTATATGTTTTTTATAACTCATGAAGCAAGTCTTCACAGTGTCTTTCTTCGGGACAAAATCTGTTTTTGTATGGGAAAGGCAGAAGTGTTTTTTATTTAAGATGAAACATTGCGAGATTGCAGGTTTCATTCATCTGGGACTCCAACAGAGATCAACAATTAAGACATTAGAGAAGAGACTCACAGAAGTCACTGTGTCGTCGCTGCCTATGGTAGGTGGAGGCACTGCGCTGGGTCTTGCTATGTGAGGAGGAGGTGGAGGAGGAAGAGGAGCCAGTGGCTGAGGAGTGCTTGTTGGTCCCATTGGTGATGGGGCTTGGTCGAACCCTTGCCAGGGACAGGCTACTAGCAGTGCGAGCCTCACTGCCCTCCTGTAACATCACAGTGATATTGAAAAGACAGATGTCAGAAAGTGTGACCTGTTATAAAATTTTGGGTTGTGGTAAGAGGGGAACTCACTGCTTTTTGACCACTGATTAAGATATGGCGGAAGCTTCATTGTCCTTCATTCCATAACGAGATATTTCCCTTTTTCCCTTCCATACTTTATTTCCAACATATTCTTGTCCTTAACCAAGCCCCTTACCCAACCACCCTTCTATGCTCTCCAAAGGTGAGTAAATACATGAAATATCACCAGGTACATTTAATCATTTTTTTAATTTAAGTAGCAAACTTAACCTCAATTCCTGCATTCTTTCAATTGCCTGTGCATCCCTTTGTATCGTTCCGTGTCGTGTCTCAAAATGCAAAGGTTTTTGTGGGTCCCAGACGAAAGATGACCAATATGAAGAAACATGGTGTTATCTTTGGTTGTGGCTTAAAAACGGTGGTCCTACGTTGCACACTGAGAGAGGTTCAAGGATCGCCATTGTCACTGTTTTGCTATCACAGACAGCCTGAGATAAAATTCTGACAGTGTCAGAAATTTGGGATGACCATCTCACTGTGTGACTGCTGTTATGACCCATGTCTATTAACCCACTAACCAACCAATAGAAATGCAGCATGAAATGACACACTGGCGCTAAACCCAAACAAACAGACGGATAGCAGCTTGCCATGGAGGCAAAACGCACAACGAAAACCTTGTGGCGTTGTGGCAGCAGAAGCCTTGCCTGTATGATGTATCCTCCAGCTCTTACCATGATCACGTAAAGAAGGACAAACCATGGAAGGAGATAATGGCGGAGTCGCAGCTGCCAGGTGAGCAACCTAGCAGCTAGCAAACACACCCACACACACACACACACACACATACACACACACACTCCCACCCACCCACACACACACACACACACACACACACACACACACACACACACACACACACACACACACCACAGTATATGGTGCCTATAAAACTTTAGGTTATTTAACATGTGACCCTCTATGTTATGCTTCACAGTTGGAGAGGTAATAACCTGTGCAGCAACCTTGTGCACTCAATATGGGAAACTATTGCATCGTTTATCATAGCCTGCGATTCAGTAGGCACTGTCATTGTACAGTCTGCATACATCAATCCCAAGTGTATTAGTTCCATATCACACAGTGTAACTTGCACTAAACTTATAAGATTGCTAAAATCTCACAGTCTGTGGGAGGGTTAATGAACAGTTCAGCTCCAAAAACAGAAAATCTGTTTGTGACGGCAGATGTTTTAATCGTGGCAAAAATAAATGAATGTGTGGGAAACCCTGGACTGGGAAATGAAAGAACAAAAGAGAAGGTGGAGGTTTTTATGCAATTGCTTTCAGGTCAGTTCAGCTTGTCAGTTCACCCAGACAGCCAAATCTGTTCCGCAAATGGATTCAGTCACTTCCAACATCATTTTATTAACCTGTTCCCAAAAATATATAACAGGGACATTCCCACATCATATACAGTTAAAGTCCTGGACTGATAAGACAAACATATTTACAAGATCATCAAGAACCCTTTTTCTTGGGGTTAAGCAAAATCAATGCACACATTTAAGATGTAACAGTTGATAATCCAATTGTGTGAAGACATTAACTAAACTTTATAATTGTCTTAAAGATATAAAAACCTGGATGAGCACCAATTTCCTGATGTTAAATTCAGACAAAACTGAAGTTATTGTTCTTGGCCCCAAACAACTCAGAGACTCTTTATCTGATGACATAGTCTCTCTGGATGGCATTGCTCTGGCCTCTACCACTACCATAAGAAACCTCGGAGTAACATTTGATCAAGATTTGTCTTTTAATTCTCATTTAAAACAAACCTCACGGACTGCATTTTTTCATCTGCGTAATATTGCAAAAATTAGGCCTATCTTGACCCAAAAAGATGCAGAAAAATTGGTCCACGCTTTTGTTACCTCAAGGCTGGATTACTGTAACTCTCTATTATCAGGTAGCTCTAGTAAATCATTAAAAACTCTCCAGCTAATTCAGAATGCAGCAGCAGTACTAACAGGAACTAAGAAACGAGATCATATTTCTCTTGTTTTAGCTTCTCTGCACTGGCTCCCTGTAAAATCCAGAATTGAATTTAAAATCCTACTGTTAACTTATAAAGCTCTAAATGGTCAAGCTCCGCCATATCATAGAGAGCTCATAGTGCCATATTATCCCACCAGAACTCTGCGCTCTGAGAATGCAGGGTTACTCGTGGTCCCTAAAGTCTCCAAAAGTAGATCAGGAGCCAGAGCCTTCAGCAATCAGGCTCCTCTCCTGTGGAATCATCTTCCTGTTACGGTCCGGGAGGCAGACACCGTCTCCACATTTAAGGCTAGACTTAAGACTTTCCTCTTTGATAAAGCTTATAGTTAGGGCTGGCTCAGGATTGCCTTGTACCAGCCCCTAGTTAGGCTGACTTAGGCCTAGTCTGCCGGAGGACCACCTATAATGCACCGGGCACCTTCTCCCTCTCTCTCTCTCTCTCTCTCTCTCTCTCTCTCTCTCTCTCTCTCTCTCTCTCTCTCTCTTATTAACTATCTGGATGTCATACTCGGCCATTCTGGATGTCACTAACTCGGCTTCTTCTCCGGAGCCTTTGTGCTCCACTGTCTCTCAGGTTAACTCGTATTGCAGTGGTGCCTGGATAGTGTGACGTGTGTGGTTGTGCTGCTGCCGTGGTCCTGCCAGATGCCTGCTGCTGCTGCTGCTGCCATCATTAGTCATTAGTCATACTTCTACTGTTATTATACACATATGATATTATCATACATGTATACTGCCAGATACTAATATATACTTTCAACATATTGTACCACAGTAGCCAGAACTATAACGACAATATTATTACTTTCATGAATGTTGTTGTAAGCTACTGTCATTACCGAGGATGTCATACAGATTACTGTATTGTGTCATACAGATTACTGTTAATTTGTTATGCTGATCTGTTCTGTACGACATCTATTGCACGTCTGTCCGTCCTGGAAGAGGGATCCCTCCTCAGTTGCTCTTCCTGAGGTTTCTACCATTTTTTTTCCCCGGTAAAGGGTTTTTTTTGGGGAGTTTTTCCTTATCCGCTGTGAGGGTCTAAAGGACAGAGGGATGTCGTATGCTGTAAAGCCCTGTGAGGCAAATTGTATTTGTGATATTGGGCTTTATAAATAAAATTGATTGAATTGATTGATTGAGCGTGATATTTTTTTATTTTACTGATAAACTAGTCTGTACGATAATACCCAAAGGTATTTGTGAACAATTTGTCAAACATTATAAAGAAGGGTTTTAATGCCTCTTGGGTAGTTTTTGTAATTTGTTAAACACATAGTTGGCTGAATGTCATGGGAGATTCCAGCAGCAAACATAGCAGAACAAAACTGAAGATGTAGAAAGGAAGAGTGGAGATACACTCCAGATATTCTGATTTAAAACATTATTTTGCAAATTAGTGTGTATGTCAACTTAATACACATAATTAAATATTGGGTACATCTTTAGAACTCACATCGCCTTTGCGGCCCAGCAGTAAGTAGGTTGCGGTGACTTCATTGTATTTCTGATTGAGCAGAGAGTCCTTGATTTCCTCTGGAGTGAAGCCCATCCCCACCATCACCTCTGAGGAACACAAACAACCACATATGAAAAGTCAAAAAAGCCACAGTGATAGGAAACATCTTTATCTTGAACAGGTTTTTTTATGGTGAAGGCCTGTCAGTATGCTCTTTTAACCAGAATGGTCAGCAGGCCAACAGACAAGCTGCAGCCACAACCCAGCTGACTCACCTATGCGAGCTGGATCACTGTAGTCTTCAACTGGTTCTATGTGGGGCTTCAGGTCATCCCCCTCATACCCTGAATTTATCCACTTGTCCTTCATGACTTGCTGTAGAAACAGAAATACAGAAAAAGCCTTAGCCGTACTGGAATTTAACATGGGATAAGTTACACATGATGTGCTCTGTGTTCTCACATCAAGGGTGCAGCGTTTGGCGGGGTTGAGCACCAGGAATCGGCGAAGGATCCCCTCACAGTCTGTGGACATATAGAAGGGCACACGGTACTTTCCCCTCAGCACACGCTCCCTCAGCTCCTGTTGGTCACATCCAACACGTTACACAAACAGCACATTTCAAAATCAAACATACTTAATTTGACCTTTGCCACCTTTGGAACAAATTTTAATTGGAGAAGAGACTACTTTTGCATTGGGCATTATTTCAGCAACAGCACTATGCATCCTGACATATAGTTTGACTCAGAAGAGAAAATTCTGACTTCTAATTCATCATCTTTTATGTTGAAGTTTCAATTAACATATCCAACTCTATATAATGGTTTCTGTTGCATACAGATCCCCAGGTCTCTCACTGCAGGCAGTATGCTGGGGTGCGGTCAGATATGAGAAGGGTTAAACACACATTTGTCTCCATTCTCTGGTAGAGCTCCAGGGGGGCATTCATTACCATCTGCTAGGTTTTGGATGAAAACACCATTTTTAGTTGATTGTTTTTTTGTTGTTGTTTTTTCAGCAGCAGGTTGTACTACAGGGTACAATAACGTTACAGCAGAGCAGATAGAAAATAATGTGTTCACACTGCTATTCACCAGTGAAGTGACATTTGGAATAGAAATTAAATACTAAATATTAGGAAGCTAAGTACATTTGTTATATAACTCAGGATACTCAAATAGCAAACAAGTTATTTAATGCACATAAGATAAGCATATACACTATATAAAAACATAATGAGGAGAAAAATATTTTTAAACACTAAATTTGATCCTTGTCCCATGATTTTTACTCCAACTGTACACTGTTCCATACAGGGACCAGATTTTTCAATAACAGCATACAGTTGATTAAATGACGTATTTACTTGCTTAATAGATTATCTCTGTATATGTTCTCTGGTGACCAGCATTACATTGGAATCTATATCTCCATACTAGTAATACTTGATGCAGCAGTCTATACCTTATACATGGCCTGCTCCATCAATAACTGCAAACTTGACATGGAGGTAAGCAAGTTTATTCCAGCATTATGGTATAATGTAGATATTGGCTATAATATGCTATTACCACCTTTCTCTAAGAGCAACTTTTATTTTCAGCAGGCAGACACAAACATAATTTCAAATGTAATGTTGCTCCATGTCCACTGGGTGTAAACAGGCAACTGTTTCCTATTATGTTCAGTCGTAAGGGCCGTCCACACCAAGAACTATAACTGTAAATATAACTATAAATATACAGTTTTAAAAATCTTTCTAAACTCAAGTGTTTGGCAGCGTCCACACTACAACTATAACGACAACGATAGTGGTGGACGATATCGTTTGGATCACTTTCAGAGCGATTTGATGAACGATAGAAATACTGACAGCCAATCAAAATCCATCCGAAATGACAGGTCGAGACGTTCATCACATCACGTATACCCACTAAGAAAGCTCCAGGATTTCCATACACCCACTTAAAAATGTGCAAAGATCCGTAACAATATAGTTTTGTGACAGAATCTTAACTTTAACTCTTAACTTATCTTTTGTTTTGCAAATACCGGGTAAATAACTGCAATAAAATACATTTTGCAGGGGAATGTGTCTCCTCTTTTCCCCTCCATTCATAAAATTCAGGAGCCAGGATGAAGTTACTGAGGGGGGCAAATCTTTATTATGCAACATAGGTTCACACAGTGAGTTATAAAGAGCGCGCAGCCGTGCGTAATTGTCGTGCGTAATGACAGCTCGTCGCCGGTGAAACACAATAAACTGCACGTCGTCATTCATGTTTGTCTCATGACAGATGGAGCTGACAGACAGACAGACAAGTGGAGCAAGCGGCAAATTGGTTTTCTTTTTCTGTCTCGCAACATACAGCAATAACAGGTCATCAATATCCATTTTATCCATCACTATGCTCCCCTGCCGACCGCACCGAGCAGTGTGTGTTTGGCGTAACCTAGCAACACGACGGTATCGTTCATTGGTGTGGATGCTGCCATTGTTATCGTTATAGTTAACGTTACAGTTATCTTTCTTGGTGTGGACGGCCCTTTACTGAATTCTTCCTCATCTGCAACATCCTGGTCCAGACTATTTACTGGAGTCTACTAGCCTGCCGTTCATACGCATTTGAAAATAACTGCGAGCAAGGCCATTCTTGGCTTTCATCATCTGACAGTCTGACACCATTTTTGTCACATCCCCTCTCATCAATGAAAATGAAACATTTTTTGTCTCAGTTTTTATTATAAAGATCTATTTTGAGCTCGTCATCATCTTGTTTCTCTCATAGAAAAAAGGCTGTTGTCATAGTTTTCATCAACAAATTTAACACTAGGTCAGGTGACTTCTTTCAATGTCTATGTTTTTCAACAACAATTCAGACATTTTTATAGAAAAGGGTGGCATTTAAGCAACAATTTAAAGGAAAAACAATCAGGGAAACTGTGACTATCATTCATCATCGTTTTTTCCTTTTTCCTCCCAAAAAAATATTGAGTAAAAAAAACAGAAGGACAACTGGGAGGAAAAACAAAGATCCTGGATCACATTCAAATCCAGGATGCCACCTCTACAAGTCACACACTAAGCCATCACTAAGCCACCAGGATGCCACTACATCTCTGGATTTGATTTAGCTTTTCTGTCCACGAAAGGGCAGAGAAACCTCTGGGCTGTTCTACCAAATTCTACCATCTACCGTTACTGTAAACTGAACTCATCAGATAATCTAAGATACAATTTAAAGCAAAGCAAACCACTCAACCCCAACTGATGCTCAACAAGACACACTTTTAACTGCATGGGTTTCATACAGCACAACAGCTCATCAGCCACACAACACCATATGTTTATCATATGTAAGTCTTACAGTACCTGTGAGAATGGACAAAATATTGCAGAGCAGCAACACAGACAGGGATACCTGACATACTACACGTTAACACTGTACAGCAACAGACAGTGTTACACACCTATTTTGTTTGGGGGATTTTATTTGACATGAATTGCATAAAAAGGCAAAATACAACTTTTATCACGAATAACTTCTGGGATGCACTGACATTCAAGACACTGAAATCCCAAACAATGTGTATCTAAGGATAGATTCTTCATTTACAGGTTTTTATAAGCTTTTAAGAACCAAACTGAGTGCCTCAGTTTTTCCTCAAGTAAGTAATTGGTTATTGGAAACATCTTAATAAATTAATTAATAATGGCATAGGTTGATTTTAACATTCATTGATGGGGTCACATATTAAGTGGGGGGTCTGGGGGTCCTCCCCCTTGAAATTTTGAGCATCAAACATTTCATTTCCTGCATTCTGGTGATTTTTTTTAATGCACAAATTTACAGTGGAAATGTCTTTATTTATGTAAAGGAAAACACAAAATTTAGGTGATATGTTGATGATTCAAAATATAAAAACGGTAAAAAAGGTTGTAATGGAATATAATGCAAGAAGGCTCTCAGACATTCTGAATAGCGTTTAAATATTTATTCTCCTGTAGATCTACTTTTCTGATTTAATGTTATCCCTGCTGACCCAACACACATCTAGGCTCAAATAACTTCTCCATCCTCCTTTGTGTCTTTTGTTTGGGGAAGTAACCTCTTTCAATGCACATGTGGCACCTATTCACAAAATTGAAAATTAATTTGATTGAATTAATTCATAAACATGTGGGCTTTATTAGCTCATAGCAAGATGTCTGTTCGCTCAAAACCTATCCCACATATCTGTGTTCTCTGAGAAAAAAGTTGTAATATTATAAAAATACAATTGTAATTTAATAAGGATAAAGTTAATAATATTTCAAGAAAAACTCAACCTGCCCTACTGTCTGCTGTGCATTTTATTATTGCTCTTCTGATATGGTAGTTCCCCCTTCAGACCGTCTGACAGATACAGAACCCTGTTTGAGAATCTCTCTGCAGGAGACAAAGTTTAAGCGGCTGTGCTCTGCTCTTCATCAGAGATGAAATACTGACTGAAACTTACTTACTGACAACACTTTTGATCAGGCATGAAACATGACTGTCCTGTATTGAAAAGTAAAACGCCCTGTCCCTTACTGAATGAATACCAGATGCTATTTGTTCCGTATTTTTAACTGTTAGAGTAAGGATAATGTGAACAGGTTCGCTCAAATATTGGTAGGGACATGTTCCTACTATCCATATGCAAACGTAAGCCCTTTATATGTAAACTCATCACTGTTCCCATGACCAAGAGAAGACTCTTCCCCTGAATCTAATTGGACAGACAGTTTCTCCTCCCATCCACTTGCCTTTAGGTTCTGACCATCAAAGGGCAGTGAGCCGCTGACCAGCGTATAGAGGATAACCCCAAGACTCCAGACGTCCACCTCAGGCCCATCATATTTCTTGCCCTGGAAAAGCTCAGGGGCAGCGTAGGGTGGTGAGCCACAGAATGTGTCCAGCTTGTTGCCCAGCGTGAACTCGTTGCTGAAGCCAAAGTCTGCAATCTTGATGTTGGAGTCGGCATCCAGCAGTAGGTTCTCCGCCTGAGTCATACATATATTGTTGCAAAGGAGGACGAGGCAAGGATGGACAGCAGGCAGAGAGAGGGCAGAAAAGGGATGGAGAACAATATGTTAGGGGGAGGGTAGAGGGGAGCAGAGAGCAAAAGAAGTTGGATAAGGGGAAGAAGCACATGTAGGAGGTTGCAAGAACAGTGATTTGTGATTGAGAAAAAAGAGAGTGCGAATAAGAGACAGATGAGGAGGGGGCTGGAGCTTGTATGTTGTCCAACAACATAGATACTGTACATGACTCATAGTTTATATGTCACTGTGTGTGTTTAGGAATGAAATAATCTAATAGAACAGGAGCAGGCTCTGACTGCCTCCTACCCTTCCCAGTTTCTCCACTCATCAGTGCTTTACTGTGCGATTAAGATGCTAAAAGGCCCCTTTCATAGACAGAGATTAAGACTTGTCCCTGATTATAACTTTCTGTTCAGTGTAATCTGTCAGTGCAAGTAATGTCTTTAGCTAGTGTTAGACTAGCCTTAATTTGCCATCTCTAAAATCAGCCCAAAACATCTTCCGAGCTCACCTTCAAATCTCTGTGGACGATGTTCTTTGTGTGGCAGTAGTGGACAGCTGAAACAATCTGTGAACACAGAAGACGGACAAGCCTAATTACTGACAGGGCAATGTGAGGACTGGTACAATGTGGGTATCAAAAGGGGATGTGTTTGTACCTGTCGAAATTTGGCTCTGGCTTCAACCTCCTTCATTCTTCCATGAGACACGAGGTAGTCAAACACTTCACCTTGAGCAGCAGGAACAGATCAGTCAGGTCATAGAGGCAGAGGTATTATAGCCATATTTGATTCTATATTGCTGATGTGCACAATCAATTTCAATTACACCAATTTAGTTAATTAAAAGTTAGTTAATATTTATAAGGTAGTGCTGTCAAAGAGTCAACTTCAATTTTATATTCCTCACAACATCAGATGGCTGATAGCTCTCTCATAACTGTCCATTCAATGTGACGCTGCAGCTAGTTACTGTACCTTATCTTAGCATAAAGACAGGAGTCAGAGGAAAACAACTAGCCTGACTTCGTCTGAAGGTAACAAAATCTGACTAATTAGCACGTAATATCGCTTTATTTACATGAGACAATGTCACTTTGAAACCCTTCTTCCTCCTTTAAATGTAAAGCAGCTGCTGTCAAAAGCCCAAATGACTAGGGATGGGAATCTAGAACCGGTTCCTGTTAAGAACCGGTTCCAACTGGTTCAATTCATCGACATCATTAGCCTTTATGCTTAACCATTCCCTTATCGATTGTTTTCATTACGCCGAATCTTTACGTCGATGATGCACGTCGTGCTCATCAGTCAGCAGCACGTTCAGCAACAAAGAAGACATAATGGTGGAGAGACAGAAGCTGTCGAAAGCTTGGCTTTCACTTCACCAAAAAAAGACTCTAACAGCACGACGTGCAATTTATGCAGCACCGTAATTACATGCAAGGGCGGAAACACCACCAACATACTGAGGCATTTGTTGTCGCATGGCATTAAATATCAAGAGTGCAATGTGTTCGACTATCTCCGGTCAACGAGTGCAGTTGCAGCAAAGTCTCAGCAGAGAAGTGCCAGCGATGGTACGTATGTCGTGTCCCATGTTAACGATAGCACAACGTTCTATTATTCAATGACAGATTCTGTAACGTTATTTGACGTACATGAAAACAAATAAATAGTACAAATATTCTTTCATTTGGTTCATTTTAGATGATAGCGGTGGGCCAATTTCATATTTTGTTTACTTACTTACTTAGCACTTATCTCTTGTTTAGAATAGAAAATCAATCAAATTTGTGTTGTTGACTGTACCTGTAAGGTCTACTTTTTCTACACAGAAAATTCACAGGAGGAATCGATAAGGGAATTGATAAAGAATCGGATCGATAAGCAGAATCGATAATGGCATTGATATCAATAAAATCCTATCAAGATAACATGACATAACATCACTTTTGCTAAAATGTTACTGTTTGATAGAACTTGGGCCAGTTTGATCTGTGTTTAAATGTAAAATCCCACTGAGCAACTAATACCCCTTTTTGACAGTCATGGACTGGCTTAGCTTGGCTCGGTTTGGTTTGGGTCATCAGCCCAGTGCAGCAGGAATTTGCATTTCCATAACAACAGGGCTACCTTCTAGAAGATGTGTCTTTAGCTGATGACGGCTTGTCTTGAGTACTGATGCTTAAAAGCAGCGGGCTGATACACAGCTAAAGTCCCCTGTTATTTTTGCTGCATGTATTTTTCCACAGCAGGACAGGTAAAAGAAGTTTTCTTGTTGGAGCTGAGTTGTTTGCAGAGGTGCAGTAAGAGTCTGTTGTCTGCAGCTCTTCATCAACATTTCACTATGGCAGTTTCTGCTTTGACTTTCCTCCCTATGGCATTATTAGTCTGTTAATTCAGTGATAAACACATTTAATGTCCTATATTTTTTACAAAAAAAGTTTGTTATGTAACATTCATTGTGAAGTGGCAAAACAAGGAAATGTTGAGTTTTCGAACAGTGACTTCATACAAATTTTTAAACAGATGATAGTGAACATGACAGAGCAATATAAAGCAGATATCTAAAGTACAAACAGGACACAGGAGAGAAACTGTGACTGTGAGCTGGACACACAGAGACTTTTATAACTGCCTTTCTCTCTGTCCTCCTGGAGACCAGTGATGGGCAAAGCAGTTCTTTAGATGTTACTGAATCACTAGAATCAGTTCATTAAAGATGCATTCAAAAGTTTCGTTAAACGAATCGTTCAGTGTTTGGCAGGAGGTTGCAACATTGTGAAGATGGACAAAGGACAAAAGAAATGTCATGCCTGGAGATATTGCAGTAGAGGATTCTATAGCACCATATGGATCATAGATTTTTGGAAGAATACTGAAAATCTTGCCTGATAAGAAAGCTACATTCTGTATGTCTAATGACAAAGGGCAATATGACTGACAGACCTGTGACTACAAGTCTTTTGTGTGAGGCTACGAATTAGGAACTGATACCAAATTCCTGTGTTGATGATGGGTTATGCAGTAAGTAACCTATGTTTAAATATGCTATATGTCATGAATTCAGGTTTTTGTTTTGCAGTTGTTTTACGGCTCCTTTAAATATTGTTTGAGAATTGCCAGAAACAATTAGGGGCTGGTGTGTAGGAGTCAGGTGTAAGCACCGGTGGTTCTACCTGCTTGGCATTCCTGCCTGTCGCACCTCCGATGGTGCCATTGTGCAGGCTGCAGGGTCGTCAGCCAGGAGCCACCCTTCTCAGATGTTTCGCCCCATTATTCCTGGAACACCTCAGGGTGGTGGGGCAGTGGTAAGGACGTCTCCCTACCACCCCCTGCAGCCTGCTTAGGATCCTTCCTTTCCCCATGCCTTGTCCTTCCTCCAGAGCCAGATCCTAAAGCTCCCTTGCTCTGCCTCCTCCACCAGATCTTGGAGGGCCCGCTTCCTTTTGGGACCTGTAACTCCAAGAGTTTTGAGGAGCCGCTGTGTGGATGTTCCAGTGAAGCCCTGCACCCGACTTTCACTGGGAAAGTGAATGCTCTCCACCCACCTTGCAAGCACGTGGCTGACAGTTCTGACTACCTCACCTTCTTTCTCTCATATGCAACCTCCATCTCTTCTTCTTATGGGACGGTCAGCTCTATCATAATAACTGTTCTGGCAGGAACTGACCAGAGCACGATGTCTGAAGGTAGAGATGACATGGTGATCTCTGCAGGGAATTTCAGCTGGCGGTCGAAGTTGGCCGCTAACTGCCACTCGCCTCCTAGTGGTGGGAGCAAGTCCCAACCTCCGGTGGAAACAAGTGAGGCCAATGCGGAAGTGCCAAAAACTGCAGTTCACTGACTGTCCACTTGAGGCTGGCTCCGGAAGTGAGCAAATTCCCATAGACCCCCATGTTAAAATGCCCAACTTTAGAGCAGAAATAAATATGTTTACAGCCTGGTACAAAAAATGGTTTTGGTCTCTATAGTTAATTTCCCCTTTCATGACAACTCTGGGGGGGTGAATTTTTTTCTAACTCTTCCGTTTAAATGTTATTAAGGTTTGAAATTGCGCATAATTAAGGGTGTGGTCACTTTGAGTGACAGGTCGCACCATCACGGGTGGCTAACTAGCATGCTAACTAGCCGCTGGCTCTGCTGTGCAGAGCTGAGCTCAGACTCGGCCGTCTGTTCGGCGTCATCTCAGCCAATTCGTGCCCATGTTCAAGGCATTGAACTTGTCCTCTCAGCCGTGTCTGTGCCTTCTGGATATTTTTTCAGGCAAATATTGGAGTAATATGGCTTGCTGTTCGATTAATTATACCAACAGACCGTCCAAGAAGTCTGTGCTCCAGGTTTTTCGGTAAGTGACATTCGGAAATTTTAATATTATTTTAATTATGTTTACATGTTAGCACTAATTAGCGGGTATCGGTGTCTGCGGTCACTACGGTCACCACGTAGCTTGTCAGCAGCGTGAATCGTTGTCTGCGGTCACCACGTAGCTGTCAGCTTATTATTATATTATTAAGCCTTTATTTAATACATGTAAAATAACGTTGATGCTGGGGGTCTCATTTTCAAGTGTGACCTGTGTCACAGCAGCAACATCCACATCAAGTTACAGAGCCACAGACAATACGATACAACACAAGCTTAGCTCGTTAACTAGCTAACCAGCCAGCTAACATTTAGCCTTCGAGCAAGACGCCAGTCCGGGGATGTATGGAAGTCAGATCCTGACAGAGAAGGGAGAGAATATTTTGAACAAAAGGCTGATACTGTGTGAGGTTTGAAAATAAAGGTCCACCACGTTAGTTAGCTAACATAATGCAATGTTAACGTTGTCACATGAGCAGTCTAACGTTAACATAACAGTAAGACTATACTTGTGTATGTAAATTAAAAAGTGGCGAACTGTGTGAAATTACAATAATGTGTGTAACGTAATTAAAAAAAGCTAATGTGACATTTGACTGTCACACATAAAATATTAAGAAGATTAGAGTATGATATAGACCTGTAGCTACACAACAATAGATAATGCACAGACAGAATATGGGGACTGTGATGGTCACCACCTTTTTGTTTTGCTAAATTAAATTGATTATGATCTGTTGAACATTGAAGTAATTTACATTGTATTGTTTGCATGTAAAAGTGTCTGCAAAGTAGGTAGCTAACACATATATTTCTGTGTAAAGTTTTCCTCTCGGTGACCCCGACAGACTGGACCAGTGGACACTCAACACCAGAAGACAAAACTGGACTCCAAACAAGACTTCCTGTCTGTGCAGTGAACATTTTGAGAATCATCACTTCAGCACTGACTCCAGGAAAAAGACACCTTTTTTCATACAGTACCTCACAAAGAGTCAAGAAACTTATTAGTTTAAAATGATGAATTATTGTCCATAATACAATTAAATGCATTACATATATTACTAATTGTCATACATTACTAAGTACTCGATTAGGGCACAGCACAGGTGAAATGACACACTGACACACCAGTGCAGTTTAATCTTCCCCTGATGCAGAAGGCCAAATGAAGATTTTATCAATCAAGGAACATGACATGTATTTACCAACTTTAACATTTTAGTGCCTTTTATGCAAAGACCCTTTATCATAGTGAGAATTACTACCTTTTCCCCCCACACACAGTCTGTGAAGAACCAATGGAAAAAATATTCTCATAATGAGACAGCCGAACATAGCATGATTCCACGGTGGCAGTGAGCGTTGAGAACAGTTCAGTTTCCTTTTGATAGCAACAATTATGTTAATGTGGATGAACTGCATACTGTACATTCATACTCCAGTTGTTTTGATAGTACAGTTAAATTTAAAATCAAATTCAAATATAAAGTCGAATATCTACAGAATTTAAGCACAAAACTATTTTATGAATGACAGCCACTTACGCAGCAATAAGATCATTTTGGTGGTGAGTGGTTTTTTAACCAAGACAGACTGAAGTCAATGTTTTCTACCTGTGTTTTTAACCTGTCATCTTTCTCTCTTAGGACACTTGAGGAAAGTTACAATGCCTCAACCAATGTGATATTTGCTCCACAGTAAAGAGGTTGTTTCACAAGAAATTAAGATTTTGGAAATTATGACACTGGGTCCTAATTCATATGTTTTATAATTACTGTTACAAATCTTTTCATACTTTTTGTACTTTTTGTAACCTTTTAATAGTGATGATTTCATGAATGCAAGCTTTGACTTTATTTTGTTAAACTGTTTGTGTAATGGTTAGAATTTTTGTGATATAAAGTGGATCAGACAAAATTTACTTGAGAGTAAAAGCAAATTTTTTTTGAAAGCTGTCATTCATCAGTTTCCTGTGATGATTGGAAATGTAGCGGTGATTTAAACCATTAACAAAATATAATCGTTATTAATGGCATCTTAATGTTTTCGTTTATGTCTTAACATTTACCCAAGTTTGCATTTATCTTAGCAGAATGTAAAAAAATGAAAAGCTGATGTTATGTGCTGGTTTTGTTTGAACATTTCTTTAAGACAAATGAAGAAAATTCACTGAGAAACTATTCTCCTTTTGTGAAAAACAAGGAATTATCTGCACACTGAATAATTTTAAGTCCCGTAGGAGGTATTATTTATTTGTGACATTGTGACATATGAGAAAGTTCTGCTCGGTATTGCTTGGTATTGAGGCTTATATAGTGAGGCTAAAAAAAAACAACAACACATAATTGGCTGATTATCTTTCTGTTTGCCTCACTATAAAAACGTCACGATACCTTTGCCTGAGGAAGACCCTCTCAGAGTTGGCAACATAGCGAACAAGTGACAAGGGAGGCAGACACCATCTCCACATTTAAGACTAGACTTAAGACTTTCCTCTTTGATAAAGCTTATAGTTAGGGCTGGCTCAGGCTTGCCTTGTGCCAGCCCCTAGTCAGGCTGACTTAGGCCTAGTCTGCCGGAGGACCCCCCTATTATACACCGGGCACCTTCTCTCTCTCTATGTCTCTCTCTCTCTCTCGTATCCTATTACTGCATCTTGCTAACTTGACCCATCTGGATGTCACTAACTCGGCTTCTTCTCCGGAGCCTTTGTGCTCCACTGTCTCTCAGGTTAACTCGTATTGCAGCGGTGCCTTGATAGCGTGACGTGTGTGGTTGTGCTGCTGCCGTGGTCCTGCCAGATGCCTCCTGCTGCTGCTGCTGCCATCATTAGTCATTAGTCATACTTCTACTGTTATTATACACATATGATTATTATCACACATGTATACTGCCAGATACTAATATATACTTTCAACATATTGTACCACAGTAGCCAGAACTATAACGATAATATTATCACTTTCATGAACGTTGTTGTAAGCTACTGTCATTACCGTCTGTCCTGCATCTCTCTCGCTCTCTCTCTCTCTATCTCTCTCTGTCTCTGTCTCTGTCTCTCTTTCTGGTCTCATTGTGTCATACAGATTACTGTTAATTTATTATGCTGATCTGTTCTGTATGACATCTATTGCACGTCTGTCCGTCCTGGAAGCGGGATCCCTCCTCAATTGCTCTTCCTGAGGTTTCTACCATTTTTTTCCCCGGTAAATGGGTTTTTTTGGGGAGTTTTTCCTTATCCGCTGTGAGGGTCTAAAGGACAGAGGGATGTCGTATGCTGTAAAGCCCTGTGAGGCAAATTGTGATTTGTGATATTGGGCTTTATAAATAAAATTGATTGATTGATTGATTGACCTCCTTGGGGGCTTCAAAACTATTGTGTCCAGCTAATTCTTTGTTTTTCACTTTGAGCCCTTTTATCCAGTTGAAACTAGACTTCTAATAGAGCAGCAAACAAAGATTACTCTCCAAAATCTTCTCAGGCTCTGCTGCTGGGTGTAAGGTGCTAGTTATCTTCAAGTACAGAGTTAAAATAATCAGGCCCATACAGAAATGGACTGCCTAATGTCTTGATGGACAGTCAGATTTGATTGTGAAATACAACATTCAGTCAGTAACAAAGACAAAAGGAGTGCAAATATAAATAGTATTTATTGAAATTTTAAACAAGTTATAGATGAATATAAAAACTCAACATTGGCCATGACAGCCTGGGCTATGTTCAGGCCTAACAAAATGTGTCCTAAAGGCCAAATTCAAAAGCAGTGACACTGCCAACTGTAAGCAGTTCACTGCATTTGGAGGTGGTCTTTAAGACAATTAACTAATTTACTTAAAAACATATAATTTCTCCTAGGTGTGAGATGAATGTGTCTGATGTGAGGGTGCTCAATTATGGCACCATTTAAACTATGAACAAATGTAGCCATAACACTGTAAACACATTTCCTGGCCTTATCAGTCTTTGCTGGATTGCCACCAGCCTCCCACCAGCACCTTTGGGCCAATGAAGAAAATATTATCTTAATGCCAGGATGCTGGAGGTGAGGCTGGTGCAGGTCCTCCGTAGCTTGTTAGCCTAGCTTGTTAGCCTCAGCTAACTTAGCAGCGCCGAGCGAGGTGGGCGTGTTTAAGCAACCAGGCTTCCTTCGGCCTGCCTCTTTGCCCATTTTTGATTGTCCGGGAGTTGGGCAGAGTCAGGCACTGCCAAGATGGCGACGTCCAGAGAGGAGTATTTTGAGCTTCAAATCCACTCTTCAGAAACGGACGTGTGACGTCACGGTGACTACGTCCATTATTTTATACAGTCTATGGGTATGAGGGGCCGCTCGTTCTTGGTGCAGTGCTGCATTTCTCTACCTTGCCTGACGAACTGGATCCACCTCTGGGCTGTAGGTGTGCCGGCCCTGTTTACTTCCAGCCTGCTGGCCTCCAGTGTCTCTGCTAGCTTGCGCAAGACCTTGTCATGCCACTAGCTGTACCTGCAGCCAGAGAAGATGTGCTTCAGGTTTGGGTTTGAGGTGTTGCAGAGCTGGCAGGTTTCTTCTGAGCCATACCAGACGAGAAGGTTCCAGGGGCTAGGGAGCAGGTCATAGGTCACCCTGATCCAGAAACTCAGTCTTGCCTGGGGTAAATGTAATATCCGGCCAAGCCCCCAAGTGGGGTATAGTACTGGCTGAGACAGGCCAATGGAAATTTATGTTAAGCCATTAAGCCCAGATGTTGCTGGTTGGGAGGAGGAAAACAGTTTTTGACTGTGCTCAAATAACTACTGTATGGCTGTATTTGTTTTAAAAATGTTATGAATTTTTTTGAAAGTTGTGGACACTACCAAGTATGACAAAAGGCTTGGAAACTGACTTTTTTTTAACCGGCCACTGTGTCTGGTGGACTCCAAAATCTACCAGCTGCCCAATAGATTACCGTGGTTTTTTTTATGGGCTAGAAATTGAAGTAAATCTAACAGCACTTACATATTTTTCCAGCATCTGGCTGGTGGCTGGTGCTAATTTCAAACCCCAATGATACTAGTAAACAAGATGATATAAAGCACTGGTAAAGAGTGGAAATAGTTTTCTAAATACATGTCTGAACAATTGAGCCCATGTAGCAGCCAGTAGCAGCTAAAGTACAGGACTCAGTCACTACATTCAGTATATCTTGCAAAAGCCAATAACCGTATTTCCCAAAATGTTGCACTATAATAATATATACTGTAAAACAAATACCAAAACTCACCATACGAGCTCATGTAGAGATCCATTGACAAAATAACATAAAAACTTTAAGCACATTCAGCCATTGTCAGCCATCTCAATCATGATGTCTAAATGTACGGAAGGGTTTGCCTTATTTTGTCAGACGCCATGTTCCAAGCTGTACTGATTCACATGAAACACATGATTTGATTTACACAACAGTGACATTTATTTTGAATCAAAAACTGACTACACCACATGTGAGTGTGTGTATGCACTACTATTAAACTCCCATACAGTATATCATTAATCAGCTTCCACCACATAAGGAAATATTGAATAAAAATACATCTTTTCAACAACTGAAAAGCTTTTCTGAATGAAGACGAAGAATGCCTTATTCATACCACACAATATCAGCCTGGTTATAGCCCAATGCGGTATCATATGGTGTCAGCTGGGATAGTGAATGACAATGCGTGTCATACCCGTATCTTGTGTAAAGTGTCATTGGAGAAGACAGCTGAGGCCACGTTTGAGACACTTCTTGATGTTCTGACAGAAAGTCAAGCATGTTTGATTTTCTTTTTGTCTTTCACGACTCCTCCCTTCACACTGACCAACAGGGACTGTACGAAAATTACTGTGGTAGATGGTTGATGGTATAAAAAAGAAAGTCCATCTCCAATGTTATTCAGCCCCTCCAGGATGTTGTGATCACAACAATTAACACAAATGCAGCCACTCCCTGTGAATTCTACATGACCTTGCAATTTTGTCCAATCACCATAATAAATTTGACTTTTTGAAACAGGTAAAAATTTCACTGTAGAGCTCCGTGCAGGGTATTGATTCACTCAGCCTGGAGCTCCGAGCTTGGGAGGATTGAGAAACACATACAGTTAGAAGGCTAACTGTTAGCTTCACATAGCCAAAATTACCTTTTGTTTATTAACAGGTTTACCAGCCTCGAGCAAGTCGAGCTGTTTTGGTGTCAGTATGAGATTACTGGCTGTTTGTCAGATGTTGCCGAGAGGCTTCTCTCCAAGCGACACAATGATGAGCAGTGATGAGATCACATTGTGCTGTATTTACTCATACTAACTGTGCAGAGAGAGCAGGAGGAGAGTGGCTCACAGAGACCTTCAGCGCTGCATCGAAAGGTATCGACAGCTGATCATCGCTGATCAGTACTGCTGGCTCCCCCCCTACATTCAGAAATAGATTCTAATTCTGTGGGAAACACTGAATGCTCATAATAGTAGGCTTTGAATCTGAGATAGCGCCACAATTTCTTTTGCAATTTTCACTTGCTCCTAAAATTTCATTGCAAATCAATTTTTATAAACATTTTAACATTAATCGCAATTTTTTTTTTTTTTAGAAAAGCTGCCATGAAATCATTTTAGGCCGCAAATATCCAAAATACAGAGAGACTGGTTATAAAGTTTCTTTGGACCTTCCTATTGAAGCATGTGTTTGAACTCTGCTCAAAGTTTAAACACACATATTTGCCTAGGTGTGGAAATGCTTTAAATAGTAGTAAGTAAATAATAGTAAGGTAAGTTTTAGCAAGAATGCATGTGTGGGAAGTATGGAGCACATGACCGGATAAATAAGACTTGGATTTTACTGCACGAGTCGTGTAAGATGCCTTGACAGAGTTTTACTGTTGTTAGTTGCAGAGTCCTATGACTTTAATACAGCAAGAATTTTATCAATTTTGTATTCTTTGTTCACTGTGTTGGAAAAACAAAGTTTTCTTCAAAAAATCAAGGTGGGATATACAGGTTGTAAACAGAGGATGGAGAAGGCAACAATGAAAAATCAAGTGAGAAACTGACAGACAGAAACCAGCGTGCAATGGTCTCATTAATAGTTGGTTCATGCTTATTTTTTGGGTAAAAACAAATATCTGTAATAAAAGCATAAAGCCCCCTGCAGGCCCACCACCCGCAGAGGGATCCAGAAGGGTTCGGTGCAATGTGGATTGGGCAGCAGACCAAGGCGGTACGATCCTCGGCTACAGAAGTTGGGTCTTGGGACATGGAACGTCACCTCTCTGGCGGGGAAGGAGCTGGAGCTTGTGGAAGAGGTTGAGCGCTACTGCTTAGATATAGGCGGCCTCACCTCGACACATAGTTCCGGCTCTGGAACCCAAGTCCTTGAGAGGGGTTGGACGCTCACCTTCGCTGGAGTTGCACCAGGTGAGAGGCGGAGGACTTTCTGATAGCCCCCAGACTCTCTGCCTGTACGTTGGGGTTTACCCCAGTAGACGAAAGGGTTGCTTCCCTGCGCCTTCGGGTCGGGGAACAGGTCCTGACTGTTGTCTGCGCTTATGCGCCGAACAACAGTTCAGAGTACCCACCCTTTTTGGAGTCCCTGGGACGGGTGCTGGACAGTGCCCCAACTGGGGACTCCATTGTTCTGCTGGGGGACTTCAACGCTCACGTGGGCAATGACAGCGGGACCTGGAGGGGTGTGATTGGGAGGAACGGCCTGCCCGATCTGAACCCGAGTGGTGTTCAGTTATTGGACTTCTGTGCGGGTCGCAGTTTGGCCATAACTAACGCCATGTTCAAACATAAGGATGTCCATCGGTGCACGTGGCACCAGGACAGCCTAGGTCACAGGTCAATGATTGACTTTGTAGTCGTATCATTTGACCTGCGGCCATATGTTCTGGACACTCGGGTGAAGAGAGGAGCAGAGCTGTCAACTGATCACCACCTGGTGGTGAGTTGGATCAGATGGCGGGGGAAGACGCTGCGCAGACCCGGCAGGCCCAAACGAACAGTGAGGGTCTGCTGGGAATGCTTGGCGGAAGAACCTGTCCAGATGGTCTTCAATTCCCACCTCCGGGAGAGCTTCGACCGCGTCCCGAGGGCAGAGGGGGACATTGAGTCTGAATGGGCCTTGTTCCGCTCTGCCATTGTCGAGGCGGCGGCTGTGAGCTGTGGCCGCAAGGCTGCTGGGGCCTGTCGCGGCGGTAATCCCCGAACCCGCTGGTGGACACCAGAGGTGAAAGGAGCCGTCAGGCTGAAGAAGGAGGCCTACAGGGCATGGTTGGCCTGTGGGTCTCCGGAAGCAGCTGATGGGTACCGGCGGGCCAAGCGGAGCGCAGCGGCGGCGGTCCTGGAGGCAAAAACTCGGGCGTGGGAGGAGTTCGGTGAGGCCATGGAGGAAGACAATCGATTGGCTCCAAAGAGGTTCTGGCAAACCGTCCGGCGCCTCAGGGGGGGAAGGCGGCAACTTGCTCACACTGTTTACGGTGGGGGCAGGGAGCTGCTGACGTCAACTGAGGACATTGTTGGGCGGTGGAAGGAATACTTTGAGGAGCTCCTCAATCCCACCAGCACGTATTCCAGGGAGGAAGCAGAGACGGGGGTATCCGGGGCGGGTCGTCCAATTTCTGGGGCAGAAGTTGCCGAGGTAGTGAAACAACTCCGAGTCAGCGGAGCCCCGGGGGTGGATGAGAAATCTCAAGGCTCTGGATGTTGTAGGGCTGTCCTGGTTGACACGTCTCTGCAACATTGCGTGGACATCGGGGGCAGTGCCTCTGGAGTGACAGACCGGGGTGGTGGTCCCCATTTGGAAGAAGGGGGACCAGAGGGTGTCTTCCAACTACAGGGGGATCACACTCCTCAGTAGGGTTGTAACGAGAACCGATACTTCGGTACCAAGTCGATGCCAAAATTCTGAAAATATGACGGTACTGCCTTTTCTGCAATACCCGAAGTATCGGTGGTACCGAGGCAGCAGATCTGGCCGCTGCTTTTTGTGTTTTTGGGGGTGTAAATTAATGAAACAATAATAATAATTAAAAATTGGGGGTGTTAATTAATACAATTTGTATTGTAATTTGTTAATTTGGGGGTGTAATGCGATTATCTGGCAAGCAACCCACGAAGCGGTTGATCACGTGATCACTGCTACCTGTGCGAAGGAAAATAGTAACAACAGTTGATGAATGCAACATGGCAGAGGCACGCACGCCTGCTTTGTTTTCGATTGCAGCGACAGCTAACCCCTTAGTTGAGAAGAAAAACGCAAAAAGTCGCGTATGGAGGTTCTTTGGATTCGAGGTTGATGACCATGGATCAATAGTTGATCCTCAAATGCCGGTTTGCAAAAGATGTCGTAGCCCGTTTTAAGACGAAAGGGGGGAACACATCCAACCTCGCAAAGCATCTGAAAGATCGACATCCGGACTTATATAAAGAATTCAAGGTGAGTGCATTTGAAATCCCGTGTTATCATTGTTGCCCATATCTAATGACTTCAAGGATCAAGTAGTTATTTTTTGTATACTTGAATGCTACATGCCCTGTGTGCACAGTGTTTTATTTTATTGTTTAATACTTGAAGAAGGCTTCATGCTGCAACTGGTTGGTAAAATAAGGACAGTATAGTTATTTTTGTGTACTTGAATGCTACATGCCCTGTGATGCAAAATTTTATTGTTTTATACTTGAAGAAGGCTTCATGCTGCAACTGGTTGGTAAATAAGGACAGTATAATTATTTTTTATACTTGAATGCTACATGCCCTGTGATGCACAGTATTTTATTGTTTCATACTTGAAGGCTAGCCTATAGTACATGCACAGTATTTTATTTTATTGTTTATTCTATTGTTTAATACTTAAAAGCTACTTGCCAATTGTTCTATGTTGTTATTTGTTGTTCATTTGTAATAAACAAGTGTATGTTTAAGTACATGGGATTTATTTATAATTTTTATTTGTACCGTGGTATCGAAATGGTATCGAGAATCGTGTAATTTCAATGGTATCGGCATCGACTACTAAATTTCTGGTATCGTGACATCCCTACTCCTCAGCCTACCTGGTAAGGTCTACTCCAGGGTGCTGGAGAAGAGGGTCCGGTCGATAGTTGAACCTCAGATTGAGGAGGAGCAATGTGGTTTTCGTCCCGGACGCGGAACCGTGGACCAGCTCTTTACCCTTCCCAGGGTGCTGGAGGGGGCATGGGAGTTTGCCCAACCGGTCCACATGTGTTTTGTGGATTTGGAGAAGGCTTACGACCGTGTCCCCAGGGGCATCCTGTGGGGGGTGCTCCGGGAGTATGGGGTTGGTGGCCCCTTGTTAAGGGCCATCCAGTCCCTGTACCGAAGGAGCACGAGTCTGGTTCGCGTGGCCGGCAATAAGTCGTACCTGTTCCCGGTGAGGGTTGGTCTCCGCCATGGCTGCCCTTTGTCACTAGTTCTGTTCATAACTTTTATGGACAGAATTTCTAGGCGCAGCCAAGTGGTGGAGGGGGTCAGGTTCGGTGACGGCAGGATCTCGTCCCTGCTTTTTGCGGATGACGTGGTCCTCCTAGCTCCATCGAACAGTGACCTCCAGCTCTTGCTGGGACGGTTCGCAGCCGAGTGTGAAGCAGCTGGGATGAGAATCATCAACTCTAAGTCTGAGGCCATGGTCCTCAGCCAGAAAAGGATGGATTGCCCACTCCAGGTCGGGGGGGGGGGGGGGGGGGGGTCCTTCCTCAAGTGGAGGAGTTTAAGTATCTCAGGGTCTTGTTCACGAGTGAGGGTAGGATGGAGCGGGAGATTGACAGGCGGATTGGGGCGGCGTCAGCAGTGATGTGGGCGCTTAACTGGTCCGTTGTGGTGAAGAGGGAGCTTAGCCAAAAAGTGGAGCTCTCGATTCACCGGTCGATCTATGTTCCAATCCTCACCTATGGTCATGAGCTCTGGGTAGTGACCGAAAGAATGAGATTGCGAGTACAAGCGGCCGAAATTAGTTTCCTCCGCAGGGTGGCTGGGCTCAGCCTCAGAGATAGGGTGAGGAGCTCGGACATCCGGGAGGGACTCGGAGTAGAGCCGCTGCTCCTCCACATCGAGAGGAGCCAGTTGAGGTGGTTTGGGCATCTAGTAAGGATGCCATCCGGACGCCTCCCTTGGGAGGTGTTTCTGGCATATCCAACCGGGAGGAGACCTCGGGGCCGCCCCAGGACACGCTAGAGGGATTACATCACCTGGCTGGCCTGGGAACGCCTCGAGGTTCCGCTCGAAGAGCGAGTGGCTAGGGAGAGGACTGTCTGGGCTTCTTTGCTAAGGCTACTGCCCCCGCGACCCGGACTCGGATAAGCAGAGGACGACGACGGCGACGATGACGAAAAGCACAAAGTTTGCGGGTCAATGCAATTCGAAATTTTGCCACACTGTTTACTCCTGTTGTGCATTATGTAATGTGCTCCATTGATGGCACAATCTTAATAACGACTTAATAAAGATAATTTATAGTTTCCTTGGGTTACAATGGTTCTGCTCAAAACTGGTGGAAAGGAAGGCTGGTTCACTAGACAGCACCAAGGTTCTGAGAATCCCCAATGGAACTGGTTCAAGAACCAGAGCTCATTTAATGAAAAAGGGGTATTTAAGTGAACATCATGTGTTCAGATGGCCAAAGAGTAAAGTAAGTATCTGGTGCAAACACAGAGGCATAGAGCTCCAGAAACTCAGAACAATTCAACCCTTCATTTTTGTTTTAAATCAGTGGAAAATCACAATGATAAGGGTGAAATAATTTAGTAAGTCAAATTCTACAGATTGGGAAGAGAGGATGGAGAAGGCAATGATGAAGAAGTCAAGTGAGGAGTCATTACTAGCTGTCCATGTTTGTTTTTTGGGCCACAAAGTTTGCAGGTAATCAATATAATCTGTGTTTTTGCCGCAACTGTTTATTTCTGTTGTGCATTCTGCAACACCCTTAGTTCATAAGACATCCTTGATTACAATGGTTCTGTGCAAAACTGGTGAAAACATGAGCTCGTTCGCCAGATAGTGCCAAGGTTTCAAGTAGGGTTGCAGCGATATACTGGTTCTAAGGTATACTGTGATATAAAGTGATATTTTCTAAGACCATTATACTGTGAAAATCTCATACCATTGCAACCCCAGTTCTAAAAATCCTTAACGGAAAATGGGTTCAGAAACCAGAACTAATTTGGTGGAAAAGGGGTATCTGAGAAATCAAATAAGTGTATTTCACAAAATGTCAATTTATTCCTTTAAATTGTATTTCAGAAAAAAACCTCAAGGGTACCAGTGGTTTTCCACTGTGTTTCACCATGCATACAAATATAGGAACTTTACTATAAAAAGAATCAAATACTGATCACACAGATAAGCACTGGCGTTTGGCGCTGCCTTTACAAGAGGCAGTTCCACCAAATCTGCATCATTTGCACTCATAGTATCTCCTGGATGTGAAAGACGAAGTACCCACCTCCACTGGCGTACTCCATGATTAGGTAAAGGGTCTTATCAGTCTCAATCACCTCGAACAGCTGCACTGTAGCCCAAAACAGAATCAGATTATAATTAAATATATATCAACAAATCCTGCTCACATTATAAATAATAGCACAGCCGTCTGCCTATCTGTCTTAATACCAAGGAAACCGTTGCTAATGCTGTGGGTTTTTTTGATCCATATGGCATTTCAGCTTTACAAAGTCCAACGTCATGACCTCTATATAAGCCCTGAGATATTGTCTGTTACTGTTCGGTTAATGAATGCTCTAAAGCTTACTCAAAGCATTACACTTCCGTCTGGTCACACACATGCATGGACACACACTTAGAACAAAAGCACATTGACATGTGTGTATGTGCCTTACCTATGTTGGGGTGATTTAAGCCTTTCATTATTCGTACCTCCCGAAAGAGCTGAGAAGAAACAGAATGTTATTATCTTGATAAAAATAGACATAAAAACAACTTCCATTGCATCTGTTGCCTTAGGGTGTTCAAAATTGGCTCTCCACACTTCTGTAGATCTGAACTCTAAAGATTAGCAATGATGGCACTGTGTTCTTGGCAAGGAATGCATATACACTGTAGAGAACCATATGTTTAATCAATGAGCTTGTCTTTAGGTCCCAGGTCAGGCTGTCATGTGAAAATTGGTATGGCATTCTTAACTTTTTTTTACTCATTTCAAGCTCTTGGGGATTTATTTCAACATCAGAAATAAGTACTATTACAACATTTGTAATGAAACTTGAAGCTAAAATGTTCCTCTTGTAAACATACAATTTGAATGTGTTAATCTCTTGATACCAAAATAGTATCAAATGTTTGAGACCAAAAACCAACCTGTCCACTAAATTTCCTGAAATAAGTTTGTGACACTCATGACAAACAAGGAGTGAAACTCATGAGGATGGTACAAGTTAAGACTAATCTTGTGAATACTTCAAGTCATTCTCTGTATTGTCAATGAGCAGATAGAGCCTTTAAACTGGTTAGACATTTGACTTTGTTAATCAAATGCAAAGTTAAGCATTTTAAGCACCTGCAGAAAAATTTCGGTTGCATACACGTGTCAAACATGAGATGGACTCAGTCACTCACTATAATACCACTACTATACCCCTAAATCTCTCCTATGACCAGGTTTTGGCTTGTGCTGGGTCACTGCAGCAGTGTGTGAGTGTTTTTTGTAACATTAACGTGGGAAATCAACACACTGTAACCATAGTTACAGTATTAGCATATAAAAGGGAAACTTCATTGACTTTAGACACATAAGTCTACTTCCAGGTATTGGGGAGTACTACTGCATACATGAAAAAGTGGTATAAAACCTTTTATGGCTCCAGGAGACGCTGCACAAATTCTGATAAGTGTCCTCAAGTGATGTCACTTCAGTAAGCCTCTGTCTGCACTGAAGTTTAAAAAATGAACTAAATCTGGAGGTGTGGAGCTGACCAGACTTCTGTAGCCTGTTCCTCATCTCTGCTTGAGTCTAGAAGCTGCAAGTTTCATTGGCAATAACTACAGTAGTATAATACACCCGAATGTCTGGCCAAATTGTTAGTCGTCAGGTTGCATTATGGGTAGGGTATGTTTTGACTAGAAAGAGGAATTTATGGGGGGAAAAATGTCATTTTTTTGTTTTTCCTAAATTAATTTTGATCTTTTTTTGAACTGTCCATTGTGAGTTTGAAAATTTTGTAAGAATGTAATGCTAAATTAGTAGAGTATTGTTTTAATACAACGATTGAAAGATTACATTAAATGTCCCCGTGCTCTGGTTGTATATCATATATCATACAGCACATTAAAATCAACCTAAAGGCCCTAACACACCAAGACGATAGTCAGCCGTCAGTCAATGTTGGGTCATTGGTGATCGTCTGTTGCCCTAGTTGGTGCAGTGTGTCCCACACTATTGGTCCCTGTTGGCTTTTTTTCAGCCGATTCATCACGTTGAGTTGGTGTCTCAGACAGTGAATAAAATCACTCCGATTGGCAGTTCAGCTCAGCGCATGACCAGAAAATGGAAGTGAGTAGTTAACAAAGAGCTTAAGTCAAGAAGAAGTGAGACCAAAACAACTTGTTCCATAAAGTAATATTATTTTTTCTTTAGCCATTGAGCTCTTCAATAGAAATGTTTCCTGATGGTTTGTGTTACTGTTTACTGGTGCACAGTAAATATGCTCTATTCTTTCAACATTGGATTGTGTTGTTAATGTGCTAACCAACAAACTAGCATCAAGACAATGTTCTGGTTTTCCTTTTTGAATGATGATTACAGTCTATTGCCACAGTCTATCTACAGTCTATTGGTATTTTCTCTCAAACAGGCGCAGAACGTATGTACTGTATGGCCATCAGCTGTTGTCTTTGTGGTATGTTTATATCCAACTTTTCGGCCAAGATAGGGCAACATCAGGGGATGCAGGAGGGGGCCTTCGTTGCTGCCAGTTCTCTGAAGTCAGTTTGGTGTGTCTGGGCCTTAAGACACCCGAATCGATCGAGGCTGGACCAGGACAAGCAAAAAATTTATACAAATTTATACTTTTGTTCTACAAATAACAGTCACTTCTGTCTCTGATGTTCATCCAAATGAGAAAAAATGTGAAAGTGACAGCAAGCAACCAAACCTCCACACCATTAAAAACAACAACAAATGGTCCACACACAAATGTAATGAATCTGCAGCCAAAAACAGGCCAGCGTCTACTCTCTGTCTGAGCACTTCCTACTGCGTGTAATGTGTCTACTCTGGAGGATAAATTTGTACACTGTGTCAGAGCAGAGCAGGGGATTAAATTTGAGCCTGCTCTCCTGGTTTCATGCATATAAAAGTACACTTTTCTTAAAAAAACACTAAAAACCAGTGACTCTCCTCCGCATTGTCAACTCCAACTAGGAAAAAAAAAGAATCAAGAGGTCAATAAGCTTTGCTGTCCTCTTTTCTCAAATCCTATCCCACTCCTGTTTTCCGACGTGCCTCCCTCCATTCCCTCCTCCTCCATTCAATTCCAGTAGCGGTCTTCTCGTCTAGCAGTGCCCCAACGTCACTGTTGCCACAGCAACCCAAGTATTAAGACCAGGCTCTTTCCCAGCTTCTCCAGCTGTGCAAGGGGGAATCTTGGGATACGTAGTGCTGAAGCGTCTCATCATCTAGGCGTCCCATTAATCCCCTGCTCGTCACGGCAGAGCTGAGCGCTCAGATACATCAAAACAATAAACAATCCCCTGGCATCATGTTCGACCCCAGTCATCGTTAATGACCGCAATTGAATAGCAATCCTACTATAAATCTTAAAGGGATGGAGACACATGCACTGTGGCAACAAGGTTCCTGGCTTGGATTAAAAACAGAACAGATTGAAATTAGTTGTATTGAAATGTAAGTTTCATTTTATACTATTAGTGACTCAACCGAATTTCTAACTGACATAAATTTTGTTTTCAGGTGTCCAACATCAGAGAGGCCAGTCCTGGATATCTTACCTGGGGTTAACTTATTTTCCTCTATGTCACCCCTTCCTCCCCCATCTTAATATTGGATTAAATTGGGCTCATTTTTTTCTAACTGTGTATGGTGTGGGGAACAACCACGAGTCAAGATGTCCACATTACAATGGCATTAATCCAGTGGTGGTCTCTCAGTGCCAAACTTTATATAATATTTCTGCTCTTTTATGTCAAGGCCTCTCTCAGCTTGTCTTTGTCCAGAAGCAACAGTGTCTTCAAAACCTATTGAAGAAAACTTGGCTGCTCAATGCAGATTAGAGCACTAAACAATCAAAACTCTATCTTGGTCCAGTTATCTTAAGTCTACCATCCACATGGTACACTGCAGAAAAGGCGACTAAAACTACTCTCAAATGGCATCTTAACAGTTCTTTTTTTTTTTTTTTTTTTTTTTTTTTAGTAATTACCATGTAGGTATTAACTGGCAGACATTTTTATTGAGCATGGGCTGAGCTCCTTTAATGATATTCTTCTCTCCTATAACTTACCTGGGTCTTCATTTTTTCTATATCTGCAGTTTAGATCATCACCAAAAGCATATGGAATGAACCACTGAAAACACATCACCTGCATTCTATTTTGTCTATGCAAGGTCATACAAGGGGATTAGTCTAAAAACTGCATACACTGTTTTCTGTCCTCTGTTTATTTAATGGGTTTGAGCCAGAGACCTTGAATACCTGACTGAGAGTAACCCATTGGACTGGGATCAATCTGGAAATGTATACCAGACACGATAATACTGACACATCATCTGTATCGGCTGATATTAGCGTTAATATGAACTTTTGGAATCAGCCAACATGCTTTTTCTTATTTTGCACAATGATTGAATAATACAGACATTGAAAAGCATTCCATTTCATGACTCCATCTGCTGGTGGGCCATCACAATCATGAGTGCATTATGGAGTATGCATGCATAAATGATTTTAATTCCACCACAGAAGAGACTGATAAAACTAGTGGGAAAAAGTGGGTACATCCATATTGATATTGGTTATTGGCCAGATACGTTGTTTTATATCAGAATATTTCATATCGGCATAAAATTCCAGTATCATGCATCCCTACTGGACACATCCAAAAATCCTCATCATCAGCAGATCAGCTTTAACATACTGCATCAAACCTATCTCACTTCAAAGAAACATTTCTTGATTAAGCTTAATTCGTCACCAATATGGTAATGGTAAATGGTAAGTGGACCTGCCTTTGTGTAGTGCCTTTGTAATCATCCAACCACTACGAGTCACATTCACCCATTCACACACACATTCATACACTGGTGGCTGAGGCTACCCTACAAGGTTTTCTTTTGTTTTGTTTGCACACCGATGGAACAACCCTCAGGAGCAACTTAGGGTTCAGTATCTTGCTCAAGGACACTTCAACATGCAGACTGGAGGAGCTGGGAATCAAACCACTGATCTTCTGATTGGTGGACAACCCACTCTACCTCTGGGCCACAGCCCCTTTGTGCTCCCTTTGTACAAATGGATTTGTTGGTTCTTTTCTGCACATGCTTTGGTCTTGTAAGGATGTCTTGTAAAGATCTCTTTTTTGGAATTTAGTTTGCTCTGCCCTGGCAAAAATGATTGATTGCCAAGTAGCATGCACTAGGACTGTAGTCAACCAAAGAAAATCTTTGTCGACTGAAGTCATACATAATCTTCAACTAATCGATTAGTTGTGGAGAAAAAAAAGCTGCATGTTATTTTTTAATTTTTGCAGTGGTGTGTCTGTGTCACTCTCCAGTTACACCTTCAAAATGCTAGTCAGTGGTGGAGGACTGTGTTAAGTGCTGTAAAGTTTAGTTGATTCAAAACACAAATTAAATATGGCTTAATAGAGACAATTTCAAACAAAAGTACGTAAATTGGCTTCACTATAAATCGCAGCATTGACAGACAAACACTTCCCTCACCATGGAGCTACATTAGGGCCACAAGTTTTGTACTTGAAAAAATAAAATTTGAAACTGAAAATTCATGTGTTGATCTTGAATTTAGAAAAATACAACAATGTATTCAAAATAAAAATAAGTGTTTGAAACTTTTTTCAGGTTAAATTTAATTTTGATTCACTTTGGTAATTCTTTTGAATAAATAATTTATTTTCATTTTTCACTTCCATATATATTTTAACATTTGAGGTCTTATTTTTTTACAGTTGCATGTTTTATCTTTCAGATTCAGATCGTGGACACTGCGCTGCGTTCACAGTGCTATGTGGAAATCGGACATATCAGCACTTAAAATGCAGCTGTTGAACTGCAAAATCTGGCATAATTTATCGCTCTTATACTGCAATTGGTGCTCAGTACTGTCTAAAACAGATTTCTAAATGGAAGTTTGTCACTGGCCTTTACACTGCCAATCACATGAAAATGGTGCATCTAAGTATTGAGTCAGAATTTTTTTAGTTCCTATGTTCCCTGAAGGCACTGCCACTCATGATTCCACATCCCTCTCAGCTGATGCAACGCCCCCCACGCCACATCAGGGTCAAAAGTCTGAAACTCAAAAAACAGATTTGAAACTGAGAAAAAAAGATCTGAAAGTGAAAAAAAAAGATTTGAAAGTGAAAAAATAAGATTTGAAACTGTAAAAAATAAGATCTGAATCTGAAAAGATAAAACATGCAACTGAAAAAAATAAGACCTCAAATGTCAAAATATATATTTAAGTGAAAAGTAAATTATATATTATAAATAAATAAATTATAAATAAATTATTTATTCAAAAGAATTACCAAAGTGTATCAAAATTATATTTAACCTGAAAAAAAACCAAAAACGTTTCATACCCTTATTTTTATTTTGAATACATTGTTGTATTTTTTCAAAATTCAAGATCAACACATGAATTTTCAGTTTCAAATTTTATTTTTTCAAGTACAAAACTTTTGACCCTAATGTAGCTCCATACCCCACCAATACAACATGCTAATGTTATTAGCACGAATCTATGGCATTTTACATTGTATAAATTAGCGTTGCGGTTTGCAATCTTTCCCTCTTCTCATATAAAACCAGGGACAACAGCAACATTTTACAAAAGTAACGTTACATAATTTGACTCCATTACAATTCACAAAATTCACCAACAAAATAACTGTCTTATACTAAACACGTTTTCCAAGCAAATACAACATGCTATCGTTATTAGCGCCAGTCAATGGCATTTTACATTGTATAAATTAGCCTAGCAACGAGCGGAGATTTCCTCTGCTCATATGAAGCCAGGATAAATCCCGAAGTAGAAATCCCTAAAGGATAGATCACACACGAGACTTAAAATGCTATTTTAGTGGAGGCCTTACTGTCTTCACAATTTCTTATTTCTTATCTGTGAAATACAAGTAAATACAAGCTTCATTTCCACTGAGGGAAATGGTTTCAGCTTACAGAAACTGACAGGAGGTCTGCGTCACTGTGACGCTGAGCATTAGGGTGGGCGAGTTCAATGTTATGGAAAGAAAGCCTCTAGAAGTGATGGATTAATCCTGGAAAGCTATTGATGTGAGACTTTTCTCCTTATGAAAGTAACACGGTGATTATTCGACCAATGAGAATTTGGTCGGACAAGAGCATATCGACCAAATAACTGACCAGGAGACTACAGCCCTACCATGCACCCCTACTGCTTTTGCTCTTTAATGACTTGTCTTTGTTAAATATTTCACAACATCAAAAACACATATTAGTAGCTGGTTTAGCTGCAGCAAAAAAAAAAAAAAAAAAAAAAAAAAAGCTGGCTCGGCATTGGAGTCATCCACATATTCTCACAGAATCCCATTGGTTAAGTGCCTATATTGGTGCTGTTAATATGGAACTTCAAGAACCTAGGAGGCATGGTGTTAAGAAAAAACTATTTAATTGCAGATGAGCGAGAATTTATGAAACTTTATAATATTCAGGGCTGCACGACTTGGTGTGTTTCATGACGTCCTTGTAAGATGTTAATGGTTGATTTGTGGTAATAATTTTGAGACACATTTTCCCCCTGAGGTGAATTCTCTCTCTGTTTTTATTTAGGAGCTTTAATAGGCCCCACTGTGATTGCAATGATGTCAATAAGTGTGCAACCCTAAAAATACTTTTTTTTCTTTTTTTCAATGACACACATGCTCTTCTTGAATTACATAGAAACCTAATCCATTCATTTTGTTTAATTTAGTTTGTAGTTTTTACTGTAATGCTTTGTTTCAACACGTATCTTGCTTTCATTATCTTTGCATATCTTAGACTCAATAAAAATTTGATCACAAAAAAGAGAGACCAGTCCTGTCGATCTCCCCGTGTAATTTGCTATTTCCTCTTAACGGATGTAGAGGTTTGATTTTTCTCAGCTGTGATTTTACTTCTGTCTTCCTCCCCCACTTTTAACCCACTCCTATACATCTCCCTCTTTCCTTCTCCCCTCTACATATATTACAGTCCAGATTATGCTAATATGGGCTCTTTCATGTTTTCAGTACTAAGGATTTTCTCTAGCCCACGGGTATGTAAAGAAGCCTGCTATCATCACTGGCCAATTGTAGACTATTCTCTATAATCAGTGGCCAATCCTTCCCCTCTCTCCTCAGTCCTGTCCTAAATGTTGCACAATTGTCTCTTACAGCAGCCAGTCCCAAGAAAAGCAGCATTCAGGAAGAGAGATGTTGGGATTACAGTTCCTGCAAAGTATCTAATGTTCTAGCCAGGTATGGCACAGATATTTATTTCCTTTTATGATATAAGCACTATCAACAAGATGAGTTAAAGTATCAGTATTGGGAAGCCAGTGATTAAAAGGGACAACAGATGGCTATGGGAAAAGAAAACAGTGAGAACTTTTACACCAATCAGCCCAAACTTTAAAACCACTGGCTGGTGAAGTGAATAACATTGATCATTTAATTACAATGCAATGTTCTGCTGGGAAACCTTGGGTCCTGGCAGTCATGTGAGTACCTCCTGAAACACTTCACCCATCCAAACACTGTTACAGACCAAGAACCCCTTATGGCAACACACTACCCAAAGGCAGAGTCCCCACCAGAAGAACAAAACACCTTGTCACACCATAAAAACTGATCAGCAATGGCCTGAGAACGTGACAGAGCACAAGGCATCCACCTGGCCTCCAAATTCTCCAGATTCTAATCTGATCAAGCATCTGCTGGATGTGCTGGTACCCCACCTAACAATTCAACTTAAAGGGTCCACCGCCAGTGTCCTGGTGCCAGACACCACAGGACACCCCCAGAGGTCCTGTGTCCATGCCTTGACAGGTCAGAGCCAAATCTGTTACAAGAAGGTCTCACCATGGATCCGGGGTGCCTCTGGGGTACCGGCATGTCCCACAAATGCTCGATCAGATTGGAATCTCGAGACTTTGGGACCAGGTCAATGACTTGAGCTCTTTGTCACATTCCACCATGGGTGGAGCATGTCAGGTAAATTAATAGTTCCAAAAGTCGTAAAGAAAGCAAGGGAAGAACAGGGATCATTTCATTGGTCAACAATAAACCTGGCGTTCTATTGGTCTGGGGATTTTGACAGGGTTGTTACACAAAAAAATCCAAGCGCAAGGCAGAAATCTGAAAGCATGTAATATGAGGCGGGTTTGATTTGATGATTGACAACTTGCCAGGCCTCGCACTTAACGCAAAATAAGTGATGATGTCATTTTTGGCTTGCACACCCTCGCGCTGAGGACACTACAGGGAGTTTAAACCTAGCTTAGTAAAGTGGAAAGCTGTTGAGGCATTTTCTTAAAAGACACCTTTGAGAATGTCTGCAGCTAGTGTGGAACTTTTTGTTAAAGAACTGTTTTTTCTGATTCTGATGACAAAAACAACAACATGTTTACAAAGATATTGATGATACAACATCACAGCTCATCTCGGCATGCTGTAATCTGTTTACATTGGTCCGTTGCTCAGCTCTACATCAAATGTTTCATTGCTCTAATTGGTTGTAGGTCTATCCAATTGTGTCCAAATGAATTTTGGTCTACACCCACTAATAACGCCCCTTAGAAACCAAAATTAAACTGAGAGGTTCCAGACTAAAAGCCCAGACCGCCTGCTGTGACGTCTGATGTCACCATGTCTCGGCAAAAAAGTTGCACACGAACACACCACAAAGACTATAGCCAACTGGGTGAGAGGAAATAACTTTCCACACCAGTAGATAGCGGTCGACTGGAATCATTATTCAAAAAAAAAACCTGCAAGACCGTCTTGATGCTAGTTAGCCAGTTAGCACATTAAAGTCTGTGTAAAGCAAATTCCGCTATTTTCTTCTAAACACATTAAATAGGTCATAAAAGTACTCCTCAAAATGTGTAAAAAAGCCTTTCAACCATTTACAATGGAATTGTGGAGCTAGGCTCCATAAACTGGGTTTCTAGGTTTCAATTTTCTGGATTTAATGGGCGGGCCTTAATTCATAGCCGCGTTACGTAACAGAGCTATCCCTGCTGCAAACACTCCCCCTGAGGCTGTAGCAGTATAAATACACACTCTTGTACAGTAAGTGGCGGTATGCACCTGGAAGTTGTTTGCAATCCGCCAGTAACCTGGCAGTGTAAATAGGTTCATTTTGTCTACTCAAATTAGATTGAGTGTAGAAAGTTTCTTTTTTTCAGACAATGAGTTTTTAAGGAGATGTAGTTTACCTTGACATGTTTCAACTGTCACTGCAGTCTTCTTCAGAAGCGTCATCTGACGTGCGTCATAACGTGTCTTTATCAACTGGTAGTATCCCAGAGGCGTGACCCCCGCCGCCCAGTGTTCTTTGGAGGGGAGAATCCCAGGTGTGTGACAGCATGAAAGCCCCCTCATCCCGGCTGATGGTGCACGTCAGATGACGCTTCTGAAGCAGACTGCAGTGACAGTCGAAACATGCCAAGGTAAACTACATCTCCTTAAAAACTCATTGTCTGAAAAAAAGAAACTTTCTACACTCAATCTAATTTGAGTAGACAAAATGAACCTATTTACACTGCCAGGTTACCAGTCCAGGTCTCCAGATGTCTACCATTCCAGCTCCTGAATCTGAATCAAGTGTATGTCAGCGCCATGCTGAGGTTGTCCTTGATAGCTTGCGAAACCAAAGTGTCCACTGTTCTGCCTCCGACCTTCATGCACAACACACCTCAAGAATCCACCATTCAGGCTCAACATTCAAAATGCTGACCAGCAGGAAAAAAGAGGCCAGTCCATCAAAAGCGCTCCTTTTGACATACACCTAAGCTTTTCTAAAGATACCTCTCACAAGGTAATGGCCACTAAACATCACTTACCACAAAACAGCTACAAAGGCATCATGCTTTTCTTTGTTGTCCACAGCAATGTGTGTTTGAGGAGGACAAATTAAGAACACAAACACAAAAAATAGGATGGGTTGGGTGACCGCTCTTTCCGAGATGAGTCACCCCCCTCTCAGGGCAGTGATTAGCCTCGAGAGAGACAAGAGATGGTCTCTAGAGCAGAGGTCTCCTCTCGCTCCCATCCACTCCCTAGCACCTGCCAAACAGCATCACATCCCACAAGCCCTCTCTCTATCAGCTGCTCTCTCATTCCTGACCCCTCTGAGGAGGAAACAGCTGAGGATAAACCTGAGCCTCTTCAAGTCCCTAACGGCATGTCAGTATTTGGTTGAATTACATCAATGTGACCAAACCATCCCCATTTCTGATGCCTGACGCTGCTCATGAAGGCACATAGTATTACAGGGTTCCTACACATTTGGAATTTCAAAATTCCATACTTTTCCATACCCTAATTTCCAGACTTCTTGGCGTTTTTTTTTCCCCAGAGAATATGCAACATCTGAGTAAATATTTCAGTGTATCATATTTCACATCATATTTAATTATTCTTAATAGCCGATTGTAGCCAAGTACCATAATGGCATGCAAATAAAAACTCAGGTAAGTTCAATGTCTGGGCTAAGGCAAAAAGGTTGGGACTCTGAGTGCAAGCGATGCAGTAACGAGACGTCTGTGTTTTTTCCTTTCATGTGGCTGAGAATTGCCTTCTCCCCCATGTTGGCGATGTCAAACGATTTCACACAAAGCTTGCATCTAGCTCTGTGTGTGAATTGGGAATCCTTGGCCAACCAGTATTTATATACGGTATTGTCAAGCCATCCATCCAAAAACTTACATCTACCCATTGTGAACCACGTCAAATTCATCTTCTTGTTGAAGGTGCAGTGCTGTAGTGAAACGTGATACCTGGGGGGCTGGAGGAGGGTCATGGGGCAGCGGACTGGACATACTGTACCACTTGTCAATCAGGTAAAAACGGGCAGTATGTTTTCTGAGACATTTGCTCTCACACAAACTGTGCTTGGCCTGGCATAAAACACGATCCGGATTCATTAAATTATTTTTGGAAATACCTAATTTTCTATTTTAGAAAACAGTATTTTAGAACAGTGGTAATAGTCTGGAAAAATAAATATTTTTCCATACTTTATTTTTCATTTGCCATACTTTTTAATACCTGGAAATTGATCAAATTTATTTCCATACTTTCCATACTTGCGTAGGAACCCTGGTATTAGACAATGTAGCATGTGTTTCTGTTTTGTACCTGAGGACAAGATACACATATTCTTCAACAAATGATCCATCAGTGTAAAGAAGAAAATCTCACCTTCTGTAGGCTGGTTGGGTTCAACTGAGTTTTATCGATGATTTTTATTGCAACCTGGAAGCAACATCAAAGAATTTTTGATGAGGAAAACATAATGACTTCACTATCAGAATTATCTTTGCTTATAATAGCCTCCATTCATGATGCCTTTCCAACTGATGACACCCCCAGCTCAGTACAATACAAATAATGTCTATGTTTGTGTGTTTGTGTTCAATCAAGCTATCTTTTATGAAGTGTTTGTACACTGCAGCTAATGGCTTATTAAAGCTTTAGATCAGTCATAAGTCATTTATAAAAAAAAAATAAAAAAATTTTGTTGTAAAAGACCTTGTTTTCCAGTGTTCCTCTTTTCTGTTTGGTAATAATGCAGTTCTAAATTTTGGTAATCCATCATGATGAAGGTAAATGGACATGAAGTCCAACCAGTTAAAGGTTTGTTGTTTTCACAACCTAGCATCTCAAAAGTCGTTATTAAAGGTTTACAAGCTTTATTAAATGACTTACTAAACATTAAAAAAAGCAATTACTTACAACACGTAAAGCTTCTACAAAGCAGTGGTTCCCACCTGGTGGTTCACAGTCCAAAAGTGGGTCGCAGGTCCAATCTGAATGGACCACAACTAACTTAGAAATGTGTCGTTTGCAAAAAAAAAACAACCCACACTTATTTTGAAGTGAACTGAATTTCAGGCTCAGACCTTTTATTTTGAAGTGTTTTTTCCTTCTGTAGAGTGAGAGAATATCTGACAGCTACTTAAAAGAGACAGTAAACTAGCTCAATGACATGACGAAATGCAAGTGTGACAATAAATATATTAAATTTTGTGGACCTTGAACTAATGACTGAGGAGAAATCTGGACCCTGTGGCTGGACCAGTTGGGAACCACTGCTTTAAAATATACCTTATTACAAAGTGGTACCCATTTATGTGTTCATTCAGTATTCAGTATTTCTCAAAGCTAACAGGATGTCTTGAAATAATATAAATCACTAGCAGTTGTATTTTAACTTAAAAAAAAAAGATGTTGACCAAAAAAATTTATAGGGGGATTCAATTTAGAGGTAACATTTACTTTTATAAGATTTACTTCTTTACAGACTATGATGGTACAAATGATGTTGCAAACTCAGTACTGGGCCAAATCACATCTTCATGACAGCAGCAACATCAGCTAACCATTGCTGTTCCTCACCCTGCAGGCATCATCCATCATTCACCCATTCATCTCCTTCCTCCCTCCTCCCACCATAGACCTCTGCTGTCCCATGTCTCACCTCCTTGCCCGTCAGGATGTGGCGGGCCAGCTTGACCTTGGCAAAGTTTCCCTTGCCGATGGTCTTGAGCAGACGGTAGTTGCCAATGTGCGGCTGCTCGTCTGAGCAGGAGGCGATGGAGTTCCTGCACCGGGCACCCAGTGAGCGGCTGGACTGGCTGGTGGTCTTGTCAGAGCGGCTGGCCCCCAGTGACACATGCTGGAAGAAAAGAAAAGGAGGCTGTAGCAGGGTGGGTTTTTAAGACAGGCGAGAAGGGTGGTGGGGGTGGTCAATTCCACCACTATCATATCAAGCAGGCTGCCAAAGCACCTCCAGGACTGCCTATACGGTGTACACACAGAGCGCTGATGGTCTCCAGAAACTAAATGATCTGGTGAGTTCCTTCTGTCATTGCAAGCTTGTTATGAAGTCTGCTCACAAAAGAATATGGAGACAATATGCTGTTTTAAGGTCCAGGGAACTCTCTGTCACAGTGTGTCATCACTCACACTGTGAATCTATTTTTAGAATTCACTGAGCAGCTATCAGATTCATGAGTGTGAGTGTGTATCACTTAAAGGTGAAGTGTGTAAGATTTAGGGGGATTTGGTGGCGTCTAGCGGTGAATTGCTAATTGCAATCAGCTAAAACTTCTCCCAAGTAGAATTCCTTCAGTGTTCATTGTTCAGGAGGTTTTAACCAGAAGCCAAATTATTCACAGAGGTCTCTTAATTTCCAAACATAATGGACCAGGTGATTAAAAGCAGTGGAAACACAGAATAAAGCAGTTTCATGTTACAAATCAGTGTATCTCCCACACTGTTCAGCATGTCAGAGAAATGAAGCCCACATAACATGCTATTCTGTGCTCACTCCTTTTCTCTCAACAGTAATTGTGTGCCCACCTTTTTCTGATCCAGACGTTCAAGATGTTTTTACCATGTGCTGAATTATCCACAGAGGTCTCTTCCCTTCCGAAACAAACAGAACCAGTGATTTAAACTGGTAAAAACACTGAATAACACAGTTTCACATTACAAATTCCAGGTATTTCTGACGCAGTTTTGCATGTTGCTGAGGGCAGCTAGTCCAGCACGTGCTAATGTGTCATCAATTTTTTCCCTCCAGATGTTCAGGAGGTTTCAGGCAGAAGCCAAATTATCTACAGAAGTCTCTTCATCTCCAAAACAAATGGACCAGGTGATTTAAAATGGTAAAAACAATGAATAAAGCATTTTCACATTACAAATCAGTGCTGGTCATTGCCGTTGGGCTACTATGGTGACCAATGCAAAAACGAGACTTAAAGGAGCAATAAGCGAAATTCATTATTTCTAGATTGAAGGAATTAAAAAATTGCTATGTGAAGAACTAGAGGTGTAATTTCATCTGAAGTATAGCATGACCTCACACACCCTCTCTGTGTTGATCTCCAGCCCATTGTTTTACAAGCCGGTCCGGCTGCGTGTTCATGTACATTCATGTGAATCAATCTGGAGCTAGCTGGGAGCGGCTGGCGAGGCGTTAGCCGCAACATGACCGGAGGGAAGCACAGCCAACTAGCCCCGGCTCTGGATCCAACCGGAGCACTGAACCCTGGTTTGTTATTCAGGTTAATGTGGGAAGAAGCAGCGGGTTTATCGGGCAGCTGAGTGAAGTGGAAGCTGCGGAGGAAACACCGGGATGGGTTAATATCTGGAGCTTGAGTTATTAGCGACTCGGTCCCAGCAATGGGTCAAGCGTTACTGTTGTATTAAGTGAGTAAGTTAGCCCGGCAGCCCAGCTAACAATTTCAATTAGCATTGTAAAATGTAGTCTCGCGGGGAGGCTACATTTTTGTAATATATTTGCTGAGATGGAGGCGAGGCTCAGTGACTAGAAGAGCTGATAGAAACGCTCCATAGCTGTTAAGTTACTCCAGTAGCCGCTAACACCGGGAGCTAACGCTAATGTTGCTCCTCTTCTCCGTGAGTGAGAGCGATGTTTTAGCCTAGCAGGCAGCCCGCGAGCCAGCTGCCCGCTAGGCTAAAACATTGCTTCAGGTGAGCTTGAGCAGCCCACGAGCCAGGCGGGCAGCCTGGTGGACTCCAGCCGACCCAGCTAGTGCTAACACCGGGAGCTAACGCTAACGTTCCTACTCTTCTCCGTGAGTGAGAGCAATGTTTTAGCCTAGCAGGCAGCCCGCGAGACAGGCGGGCAGCCTGGCGGGCTGCTCAAGCTCCGGACATTAACCCATCCCGGTGTTTCCTCCGCAGCCTCCTCTTCACCCAGCTTCACTCAGATGCCCAATAAACCAGCTGCTTCTTCCCACTTTAACCTGAAGCGATGTTTTAGCCTAGTGGGCAACCCGCGAGCCAGCTGCCCGCTAGGCTAAAACATTGCTCTCACTCATGGAGAAATGGAAGTTTTTTGTACAATGTCGGAGATGCTGAGCACTTGAGTAAAGCAACTGTATGCAGGGCGGTCAGAAAAGTGTGCTCGTTTTACAGGTATCTGCCTTCTTTCTGATGGCTGAGTATAAGTCTGTATTAGTTTAAATAGGCTTAATTATTTAACAGAACATGATATAAATGAGAAGACATTTATGTGTGTGAAAACAACATTATGTTGGGGATAAAACAACTGCACAGTCAAACAGCCACTTAATATTTACTTTACAATGTATAACGTGATCAAAATGAGGTACCCCCATGCAGGGGCGGATCTAGAAAAATATTTATGGGGTGGCAAGAGGGGGGCAGGAATTTTTGAGGGGTGGCAACATATGGCAGACATATTTAATCACAGTTATCACAGTTTGATGAGAAATAGTATGTTTACACTACATAAGGACACGGGCTGCCATTTACAAACTCACACAGACAAACTTAATCTCATGCAATCAATGTCTTGAATTTGAGGTTTCATGTGAAACAGTTCATATTAGGAATAAGTGCTGAAGGAGGTTCAACAAACTCTGAGTCTAACTCTGAATTCTGAGTTGATTTACCCTGAGATGGGAAACTCTGAGTTAGCGGTTCCAGAACAGCTGATTTGAGTTAGTCAACTCTGAGTATGTTCACTCACAAATAAAAGACAGCACCTCCATTTTAATTCAGTGGATGTAGAGATATTAATGCATGTGTAGCAGACAGTGCACGTTTATCTTAAAAGAAGAGCCTGAGTCAGAGCGAGGAAAGTGTAAATAAGTTAACCATAAAGTTAATAAAAAAGTTTTATTCAGTGTTGTCCATTTATTCATCATTTATCAGACTTACATTTCCTTAATGAAGATAAAGTGGTGGAATCTGACTGTGTATCAGGCTGTAGATACATTACATTATATTAATAATATATATTAATATATTTGTTTGTACAGATTTAATCTGATGGGGGAAAAACACAGGAGGCAGCAATGGAAAAATAGGAAGATTTAAAACATATAGGCTAGGCTATAGATCAAAGACATAAAGACATGACTGTAAACTCACAGTCTGACCCAGTAATAATATGTTTGGTGATTTGCACTCGAAAAGCAATGAGGTTAAAATACAGTAGATTTTAAAATGTTGGACATCTATTTGTATCTTGACTCAACAGCATTCAATGACTTTATCTCAGCTACAAATGTAGTAAATTTAAAGACACTGAGATGCTGCATCATTGCTCACTCAGAAATATTAACAAATAATCCCCAATATTAGGCTATAGGAATTATATTCCATCAGTGTGACCAATGACATTAGTGATGGAGATCATTAGTCATTGATACTACGTGTCTAAAGCTTCATACCGATTTTTAAAATTTAAATTAGACCTACACATTATGTGCAATAAACATGTCAAGCTGCTCTAACAGACTGACAGACTGATCCTTGTGCACAGTGTTATAAAAAATAATAAATATAAAAAGGACAGAGGTTTGATTCTGAGCAGAGGGTGAATTCTCGCTGTGTAATATTTGAATGGAAAGACAAAAACTGATGTTCAAAGAAGTGATTGATGTGCATAAATTCAGTAACTTAAGACAGTCCTGAGTAACAAACTAATATCCAGCAGGATTTAGACTGTGACAGACGGTAAATCTCCGCTAATGAATGCGCTTCGATACAAGCTTTGACACGGACTGAATGAATGAGGAAATGAAACAGCGTGTAAGAGGGAGGAGACAGAGAAAAACCTAACCTGCTCACAGACTCAGTTGCCATGGTGATTGACTCAGAGTTTGATTTACCTCTTTCTGGAACTGAAAACACAGAGTTTCCCTCATTTGAGGGTTAACATACTCAGAGTTCTTTCTGGAATAGGCTACACCTCTGGCTCCACTCAGTTTTCCAAACAAAGCGGTGTCTTGCCGCTCTAAAGTTATCTCTTGCTGCATTCATGGCAGTCGGACATTGGAGATTTGTGCTCGTAAAAAGGCAAATTGGCCATAACTTTTCTTTGAATTCATTGCTGCCAACTGGGGTGGCAGCAGGGGTGGCAGGGCTTTCTTTTAGGGTGGCAGTTGCCACCCTATGCCACCCTGGTAGATCCGCCCATGCCCTCATGAGATTATGCTGAGGTCTTACCTGTTTGAACAATGTTTTTATATTTCATCCTAAACTGCTGCCAAGTGTGCTTCTCCCCGGGGGATTGCACCTAAATGAAATAAATTAATTTGCTACCATTCAAGCAGTTTTCCACTGTAATATTATTGTGATTGCAAAGGACTACATTTAAACTTACGCATTGACTCGAGCAGCAACCATGCCGTCTCCCTCTCTTTTGCAACTGCAGCAGTGTTGCACTTCTTTTTGATAATGTGTTCAAACTCGCCGTATGAATGCAGTAAGATTTCTAATTCTAGTGGGGTGAAAAACGCAGCCCTCCTCTTTCCCATTGCCATGGTGACTCGTCAAATTGGGGCTCCATTGATGCTGGCTTTTTATAGTTGTGCACGCGCAACATTTCTTTCTGCAGCAAAATATATATATATATATATATATAGAGAGAGAGAGAGAGAGAGAGAGAGAGATATACATATATATATATACACACATATATATATACACACATATATATATACATATATATATATATATATACACATATGTATATACACAGTGGTGGAAAAAAGTTTTCGGACACCCTTAAAATCTTACACAATCTCAAATATTATCATGAAATATTTGTGGAAAAATCTTCTTTGTGTTTCAAAAGGTGTGGCTGCATTAGACAGATACAAACGAATACAAATTATATTTTTTTGTTTATTGTTTACAAGAAAAACTAACAAAACTAAATTCTTGACAGTTTCAATATGTCAGTTCTCAACATTGTCGGTATCAAAGTCAACAAATAACAGAGAATGTGTTCAAAACTGAACAAAAAATAAATAAACCATCACATCATCAAATTAATATTTAGTAGTCCTGCCATTGGCACGTAGTAGAGCTCTAATCCTGGCTGGCATGTTCCCCACGAGCCTTTCACACTGCTGAGGGGTAATCTTGTCCCATTCTTCTTGAATTACTGCTTTTAATTCTTCTAAATTCTTTGGTTTATGCTTTGAAACAGACCTTTTGATAATCCACCACAGATTTTCAATGGGGCTCATGTCCGGGGATTGAGCTGGCCACTCTAAGACCTGGATACTGTGCTCCTGCAGCCAGGTTCTACTGGCCTTGGATGTGTGGCAAGGGGCATTATCTTGTTGAAACATCCAGCTTTTACCTCGACGGAACAGTGCACGCGCAGAAGGGAGCATGTGGGTTTCGAGAATGGTACAATACTTGGTAGAGTTCAATGTGCCATCACAGACAGTGAGATGACCAACACCAGCAGCACTCATGCATCCCCAAACCATGATACTGCCTCCACCATGCTTGACAGTAGGTACTGTACGTGCTGGAGATAATGCTTCGCCTGGCCTTCTGCGTACCCTCACATTAGTAGGAGGAAGATAAAGCTGGAAACTGGACTCATCTGACCACAAAATCTTCTTCCAATTCCTGGCTGTCCAGTTCTTGTGTGCCTGGGCCCAACAACGCCGGGCTAACCTCTGTCTCTCATTGATCAGGGGCTTCTTGATAGCCTTGTAGGACCTTAAGCCATGATCTAAAAGTCGGCCACGTACAGTGCGGGTGGAACACTGGACACCAGTTTGGTTTGACCACTGCTGCTGAAGCTCCTGTGATGTCATTCGGTGGTTTTGCCTGCACATGCGGATCAGGATGCGGTCATTTCTTGCTGAAGAAACCCTTGGATGCCCAGATCTTGTTTTTTTTTCCAAGCTGTTGGTTCGTCTGTATCTCTGCAGAGTGTATCCAACTGCTGAAGGACTGCATCTGCACTTCCTGGCTATCTGGTGGCAGCTGTACCCTTCCTGGCTGAGAATCTTTATCATCAGGCGTGTTTCCTGTGTTAGGTTCCTTGTTTTAGCCATTTTTGTGTCTGAAAAACTTTCAAATGTGCTGCCTTTATGTAGACACGAAGCTTGGCAACAAAAATTGTGTCTTTTAATAAAAAGAACGACCTTCATCACTGGTACCAAAATGACCCAATACTCAAAATTTCTTATGTATTTTTATGGAACCAATCAATTTTAAGTTTTTAATGGCTTTTTTAGGATTTATTTCGTATTTTGGCTGTGACTGTACTAAAAGAAATTGCACTTGAAGACCTAAGAGTGATTCTTAATGCAATATTTCACAAATGCATGGGGTGTCCGAAAACTTTTTTCCACCACTGTATATATATATATATATACACATATATATATACACATATATATCTATATATATCTATATCTATATATATATATATATATATATATATATATATATATACACACACACACACATATATATACATATATACATATACATATATACTTTTTTGCCCACACTGCATGTATATATACATATACATACACACACACACACACACACACACATATATATATATATATATATATATATATATATATATATATGTGTGTGTGTGTGTGTGTGTGTGTGTGTGTATGTATATGTATATATACATACAGTGGGGCAAAAAAGTATTTAGTCAGCCACCAATTGTGCAAGTTCAAAAATGAGACAAAATGAGGAAAAAAAAATCCAGAAAATCACATTGTCTGATTTTTAAAGAATTTATTTGCAAAGTATGGTGGAAAATAAGTATTTGGTCAATAACAAAAGTTCATCTCAGTATTTTGTTTTATACCCTTTGTTGGCAATGACAGAGGTCAAACGTTTTCTGTAAGTCTTCACAAGGGTTTTCACACACTGTTGCTGGTATTTTGGCCCTTTCCTCCATGCAGAACTTCTCTAGAGCAGTGATGTTTTGGGGCTGTTGATGGGCAACACGGACTTTCAACTCCCTCCAAAGATTTTCTATGGGGTTGAGATCTGGAGACTGGCTAGGCCACTCCAGGACCTTGAAATGCTTCTTACGAAGCCACTCCTTCATTGCGCGGGCGGGTGTGTTTGGGATCATTGTCATGCTGAAAGACCCAGCTATGTTTCATCTTCAATGCCCTTGCTGATGGAAGGAGGTTTTCACTCAAAATCTCATGATACTTGGCCCCACTCATTCTTTCCTTTACACGGATCAGTCGTCCTGGTCCCTTTGCAGAAAAACAGCCCCAAAGCATGATGTTTCCACCCCCATACTTCACAGTAGGTATGGTGTTCTTTGGATGCAACTCAGCATTCTTTCTCCTCCAAACACGACAAGTTGAGTTTACCAAAAAGTTCTATTTTGGTTTCATCTGACCATATGACATTCTCCCAGTCCTCCTCTGGATCATCCAAATGCTCTCTAGCAAACTTCAGACGGGCCTGGACATGTACTGGCTTAAGCAGGGGGACACGTCTGGCACTGCAGGATTTGAGTCCCTGGCAGCGTAGTGTGTTACTGATGGTAGCCTTTGTTACCTTGGTCCCAGCTCTCTGCAGGTCGTTCACTAGGTCCCCCCGTGTGGTTCTGGGATTTTTGCTCACCGTTCTTGTGATCATTTTCACCCCACGGGGTGAGATCTTGCGTGGAGCCCCAGATCGAGGGAGATTATCAGTGGTCTTGTATGTCTTCCATTTTCTAATAATTGCTCCCACAGTTGATTTCTTCACACCAAGCTGCTTACCTATTGCAGATTCAGTCTTCCCAGCCTGGTGCAGGTCTACAATTTTGTTTCTGGTGTCCTTTGACAGCTCTTTGGTCTTGGCCATAGTGGAGTTTGGAGTGTGACTGTTTGAGGTTGTGGACAGGTGTCTTTTATACTGATAACGAGTTCACACAAATGCCATTAATACAGGTAATGAGTGGAGGACAGAGGAGCCTCTTAAAGTAGAAGTTACAGGTCTGTGAGAGCCAGAAATCTTGCTTGTTTGTAGGTGACCAAATACTTATTTTACAGAGGAATTAACCAATTAATTCATTAAAAATCCTACAATGTGATTTCCTGGATTCTTTCCCCCTATTCTGTCTCTCATATTTGAAGTGTACCTTTGATGAAAATTACAGGCCTCTCTCATCTTTTTAAGTGGGAGAACTTGCACAATTGGTGGCTGACTAAATACTTTTTTGCCCCACTGTATATGTGTGTGCTTGTTTCAAAAAACTATGGGATGCTGAGTTGAGCTTCATGTGAATATGCCCCTCATTTTTGGGTTAACAGCTGTTGTCCAGCATCGGAATACTTGAACATATTGTTGCCATTTTGGGTTCAGCATCATCTTCTTTAGAGGCCTCCTACTTGACTGCTGGAATATGTCTTCATGCAATATGACAGAGTATAAAGGTAATACTTCACTGCAAACTGAGGCCACTCTGAAGCATCCACATCCCTTTAAACAGTTAGCTGTGCTGCAACTGCTGCTGCTGTTGCATGTTACCACCTTGATTCTGGGCAATAATGGTACAGAGCACTGAGTCCTGAGCCCTGAGTCACAGATCATTTTCAGCCAGCAAGCACAGCAGATGACAAAGGGAGGACAACAATGTCCATTTACACAAACAATGCTGAATGTATTACAGTATAAAGCAGTTTCTTGTCATGTGACAAACCAAGAAAAGATATGGAGAAGGCAAGACAAAGAATAGATAGTGGAGGGGGGGGAGAAAACAAAAGGCCATATCAGGAGACAGAGAAACCAGGATGACAACTGATCAAAGGGTGGAAAGAGGAAATATAGGAGGAAAGAGTAAAAAAGGGAGCAGATGCCGGCACAGTGGTCCCTGGCCAGTCCCAGGCCCTGAGGCATCACACTTCCATCCCCCCAGCATGTCATCTTACAAACACACACACACAACCGCACAGCCCTAAGCTCCACCTTCAGACACTCCCTCGTTCCCATGCTTCCATTCCTGTTTTCATGCCCCACCTAGAGCCAATTTGGACCCCCTTTCTAGAAGCTAGACACCGACGAGTCGCAACCAGCATCACTAGTGGCACACACAGCGAGCAGCAGATGACATTAATCCACTGACTGTAAAGCTCACATCTAGCCAAGACTCACCTGTGCCAATACTGAAACACAACATTTCACCTGGTCAATTCACTCATCTGTCATCATCGCTTAATTGTAGAGTGATGACAGGAGATCGAGACCCATTTTAATGGAAGGAACGGCTCTGCATTCATAATCAATCATGCACCGCATAAACTCACACATTAATGCACATCAAGTGACAGACTCTCTCTCTCTCTCTCTCACACACACACACACACACACACACACACACACACACACACATACATCTACTGGCTTAACCGTCCCTCTGTGCTGAAAGCTCTACTAACAAACAGACGGGGGGAGTCGTGCCAGAAGTGTTTGGGGCAGAGAAATGCCATAATGCTACGCCAGTCATGTCACCATTTTGATACATTTATATCACAATAGTCAAAGCGTATGGATAGATAGGCTACTTACAATTAATACACATGATACATATACAGAATCTGTTATATTCTGTCTGCCTCACATAAATATATCCCCTTTTCTTGTGTCTCTATAAGAGGCCGCTACTGTTTTTCACTGTACTGAATATATGGCGCTGCCTGACACCCACTGGCTCAGGGGTTGGGCGCTTTGTCGGCTGCGCAGCACTGGACTGCACATCATTTTACGCAGTAATCCCCTCACTTCATACGAACAACCCAGATATTCTCTATACATTTATTTTGGCCTTCTGTGCTCTTGTCCCACCCATCCGAGCTGGAGAATTCACGCGAACGCGCGTGCACACACACAGGCAGCAGCAAGGAGTACAATGTGACATCACTATCTCTCCACAGCCTTATAATAAGAGGTGACGGCTGGTTTTCAGGCTTTCTGCGCATATCCGCTGAGTGTTATCGTATGCGGATGGACTCATTCTGGGCTGTTTGCCTGCCATCAGCTCTTTCCCTGCGCAGACACTCAAGGTTAGCCCATTTCAAAAGAGCCTGTTCTACTAAAATATCCATCCAATATCACCCGAGAGTCCTTTTACCTAACGAGTAAAATAGCACCATCCATGACCGCCGTCTACACCGCCAACAAACCCAGTGATAGAAAGGGCCACATACATGAGATGTGTTATAGGGATGCACGATTAATCTTTTGCATGCACACTAACAGAGGCTATAAGCTGTAATTGCACTTACATGGTCTCCAGTACTCCTGTCGTTTCCAGACGGTAATGCAGACCGAGAAGACATGTTGTTTTCTCTCCTCTTTCCCTGAGTAAGAATCACGGTGTTTTCGCGGATGATATTTACAGGCTCCACAGACAGAATATCATCCGCAGATGCGACCCGCCGTTCCAAATCAATCTGCCTCTTCTCCAACCGGCCGAGCCGCGGTCGAGGGACCTCTGCCTATCATGGCAGCAATGGATATCTGGAGGGGGGTGTCCTTAAACACGCTGCATTTTCCACCGTGCACTTTGCAAAATAACGGCCGATCAACGATGCAGTAAATGCAATGTAATGCAAATCCCGGGCATCGAATAAGTGCTAAAATGCGGTGATGTTTGGCCGGAGCCCAGCGTCTCTGTGGCTCTCCACCCCCTGCCTCATTTCGCTGTACAAAACAAACACGGCTCCTTCTGAATGTGTGTCATCTCCGTTTGTCATAATACTGCCTGGTATAATCTTTCACTTTATCCCCGCGACGCCAGTGCAACCCGCTCTCCTCTGGAGCAGCTCGCAGGAAAACACAGCTTACGGTGCAGCGGGGAAAAAGGCCGAAATGTTCAGAAATCGGTATTCCCGGTCGGTGAGATGCGCACCACCGTCAAGCCCGAAAGAATACACAGGGCCTTGAGTTCCGGTCTCTGGTTTTGACGTAAAAGCCATTTTATGAATCAACAAATCGTCGTGATATTCACTCACTTACCATTTTAGTACTTAGCCCACAACCCGCTCAAACAAAGGCTGTGTTGATGTTATGGACTGGTTATGATGTGATAACTAGATACATATCTATTTTGGTGTGTTTTGGACCCCTGGAAGATGAGGCCCTATTTGTTACTGCGCCAACAACTAATGGAGACCCTGAACAATTAGGAATAATAAAGAATAATGCAAAAAGCCGTTTTTAATTATGTTAGGACATTCAGTTTGTTTTAGAGACATGATTCAGCATGGATGATCACTGGATCAGGATGATGCAGCAGTCTGTGTTGCTGCTGATGTTGTATTGCATTATACCTACAGATGTTTCTTTGAAGTGTGTATGAGTGTGTATTTCTATGCTTTTTATGCACTCTGGTATCTTATTAACCTTTAAAACAGTTATTTTTTACATTTTATTTCCCAGATTAATCATGAATTGTGGTGTTTAAAATATCAGCAATTGTTTGCAATAGGTCGATTAGACACAGAATACTTTGCAACTTCTTTCATTAAAATTTAAGTGGTACTAGTAGTAGTAGTAGTAGTAGTACTACTACTACTACTGCCACTGCTACCAGTAGTAGGCCAGCTGTACTAGTACTGCTACTGCCAACACTACTCCTGCCACCACTACTTCTAATCCTTCTACTACTAGCTACTAGTAGTAGTAGTAGTACTACAAGCAGTAGTGCTAGTCGTCCTACTACTACTTCTACTATCACTACTGCCACTACTACCACTACTGCTGCTACTATTACTACAACTACTACTACTACGATGACAACTACTGCTAATAGTAGACTAGTATTTCTACTACTACTACTGCTACTTCTGGTAAAATCTAAAAATCCTTTGATTGCTTGTAAATGCATAACGCAGGATGTCATTCATAGGGCAACTAAAATAGACAAAACATCCCATGTGAGAACATTTATGCTTTGTGTGTTAACCTGCTTTTCACTCAGTGCATGCTGGGAGAGGAATAACTACTCGTGGCTCTGAAAAAAAAGCCAGCAGAAACAGATGAGGGATGGATGGGTAAAACACTCCACCTCTTCACAGCGACAAACTTTTATTTTGGAAACTCCATTATTTTCTCTTCCTGTCTTAGCTGTGTAACCAATTTTCACTTGATGCGCCACATCAGGGATGCTTGCAGGTCCAACACAACACAGCACTGCCGGTTTTACCAGCGTAGATTTCTGCGTAAATTAGCATAAACTCTTCAAAGATGGCCGAAGTACAGAGCCTCAAAACCTGATTCATTTCAGTGTTTTATGCTTTTATATGATCTGGTGTTCATGATGGGCTGTGTGGCAGAGGCCTATGCAGGGAGAGGAGCATCTTCATTCACATGAAGAAAATAATTTAAAAGACAGGTGTTACACCCAAAACTCGCTGTCTCTTATGCAATCAAATCGTATGAACACTTGAATGATTTTTTTTTTTAAATAGAAAATCAAATTAGTATTAAGTGTGGCAAATCATTAGAAATTCATCACTTCAGAACAAATATTGTTCATCCAGCCTTACCTTGATATGCTAACCCTATCATTTTCTCACTGAAACACACACACACAACCCTCTCATGAGCCTCTGATGAGGTTACATACAGGAGCAGCATTGCTTCTTATCCACTCTTCTTCTGCTTCTGAAATGATAACATTCCCATGGACACTTTCATCTTCATTCTGTCCATGACGTGCTGCCTGGTGTGCTCCAGACTAATGGCCCTTATTGACTTTCAGAGGTCATCTCTGGAGTTGGCATAGAGAGGAGACATGCACACATGACATCAGTTGGTGTGTGTGCTGCTGTGATGGAGTGGTTGCAAGTAATTGGTCCCCATTGGCTTTGTGATGGCATATCACAGTCCCACCACTATGTATGTGTATTATGTGTTAAGGTCATGTATGGCGATCTGTGCAGAGGCACTTTGATTGATGGCCTGTCCAGTCATCAGGTCTTATCAGGTCTGTGCATTTTCACCATGGGTCAGTAGATGGCACTTAGACTTAAAGAATAGTTTAACAATTTTTTAAGTCAGTGTTAAAACAATAGTGAGGTGCTTGTATGTTTGCCCCATCAGGTACATTGGAAGCACATTAAGACAGGGTTCTTCCTAAGTATCCTGTAAAATTCACCAAAATTAATCTGAAACGTCTATCCAAGGCATACCTACAGTAAACTGACAGCTGCTCTTCTTCCTTTTTTAGTACATGTGCACGCATGGTCTTTGAAAGGAAAGAGGTAGAGCGGGTCGTCCACCAATCAGAAGATTGGCAGAAGATCCCTGGCTCCTCTAGTCTGCATGTCAAAGTATCCTTGAGCAAGAGACTGAACCCCAAATTCCAAGGCCGTTCCACCGGTGAGTGAGTGTGTTAAAAACTGAGTAGCAGGTGGCACCCTGTATGGTAGCCTCAGCCACCAGTGTATGAATGTGTGTGTGAATGGGTGAATGTGACTCATAGTGTAAAAAGCGCTTTGAGGAGGATGTCATATTGGATGACTAGAAAGGCGCTATACAAATGCAGGTCCATTTACCATTTACAAGTTTTTCCAACAGTCATAATGACTGTAAGTGCTTCTGTCATTTCAACACACTGAAATAGGTTTGTTTTTTGTTAATCTGAATATTTTCTTGAAAAAAGAGGCTGAAAATTACTAGAACTGGGAGGTATTAACAGAAAACACAAGGGGACCATACCATGAAGCTTCACATAGTCAAAATTCAAAGAAGGTAACAATAACACAGAAAAAAATATGTTACACGTTTTTCTAAAGGCTCAGACACAGAAAATTGACTTCAGAAAACTAGTGGCAACAAAAGCCCCCTGCTGCCCGCCTCACAATGCTGTGTCTTGGCCAAAAAGTTGCACATGAAGAAACCACAAAGACTATGGCTGATGGCACCTGTGTGAGAGGAAGTGTCAGGGTCTTTAGCTTGATTTCAACAGCAAGTTGAATTGCGCATTAGTGTGCTATATGATATATGATATACAACCAAAGCATAGGGCCATTTGATGTAATCTTTGAATTGCTGTAATAAAACAATACTTAACTAATTTAGTATTGCATTCCTTTAAAACTCTTAGACTAAGTGATTTCATTCACATACGGGCACGACCATTGCAAAAGCCAATTCAACATGCTGAACAGGTGGGAAAAAAGCTGACTACCGCAGACGAGGGCCAACAGTGCAGGATACACCACAGCGATGAGGGCCACGGACGCTCACTGATGGCCCAACACTGAGCGACAGCCGACCATCAGCTTGGTGTTTCAGGGCCTTCAGGTTTTCTCCAGGCACTTTAAAAAAAAAAAGAGGGTAAAACAATGTGCTGAATGTGATTTAAAAACTTATCAACAAAGACATAAATGTCTATTTAGTAGTCTTTTACACAGATGCAGAGGACTCTGTCGTCTGTGGACATTCCCATAGAAAAATTGTAATAGAACTAGCGTTGGCTCCCAGCGGCAGTGATGTGATTGGCTCCAAATCTGTGTACTTCTGTAGTTCCTTGACCAAAGGCGGATTAGTTTTGCTTTACATCCGCCTACACTGGAATTGCTATTCCTCGAATTGTTGTCTGTAGTACAACAGAAAAGGAAGCGTTCAGTGCATCGCAAGAAGAGATTAAAATGGGTATGATTTCATTTGATTCAGCTATATTGCAGAGCTGCTCTTTCGTGGCAATGGGGGAGTGAGCAAGTAACAAAACCTGTAGCTCAGCAAGTCGCGGCTAGCCAGGCAGCGATAGTCAAGTGGCAATTCTCTTGTAAATCGGCCCATTTTTCACCGTCTCCGTCATCTGATGGTTAATGGCCTCTTGGTTTGCGAGGGCAAGGAGAACTCTTAGCCCTACCCCTACATTTGCGCGTTTTACATTTGGGGTGTCCCAATTCCTTTTTGCGTGTAGGGATAGGGGGCATAACGAGGGGTAGTGGGTATGAAACTAGCCCTTCGGAGCGAGGGATTTCAGATGCTGACTTGCCAGTGAGAGGTAGACATCATCATGGCTACCACCAAGCAAGAGACGGGGAAAGAAATTCATACATAGCTAACGTTAACGTCGTCAGGTTGCTTGTTAGCTAGCTAGCTAGCTCGCACTATCTCTGGCATCTGTCATCTGTCCTGTTCTGCAAAATTGACAGATTTGTGACATTACGATAACACGCCAGCTAGTATAACTATCTGCCTCGTAATGCTAGCTGGTTAGCTAGCTAGCTAGCTAGCAGAAGTCCCCTGTCATCTATTGTTCATCAAACGAAGCATGATGAATAAATATAAATAAATAAGTGTGATAGGTAGGATGAGATCAACCAGAGACTCCATTATAGATGCCGGTTGGAAATGTAGATGGCTCGCAGCTTCCTGTTTAAAATAGTTAAATGTACGTGAACGTAACCGACGCAGTGACGTAGTCAGTGATGTCCCAGTTCCTAGGGAAAAATTTCAACCCCTAGGTAGGGCCAAGGGCTAAGGGGTAGCGGACAAGGGGGGGTATTGGGATTGGGCCTTTGTCTCCCCAGTTGCTCATCTTTACAGTGTCTGTCAGGTTTGCGTTTCCCTCTTGCTACTAGCTGCTCGCTAATTCCTGCTATCAGCTGTTTCCTGTTTATCCACCGCCAGTGGCTCGCACGTGCAGCGTCATCAACAGCTCCTCCCACAAGTTTTCAACAGCCCCTCCTGTTGCAGAAGGCCGCCTCGGTCTGTTTCAACTAAAAGGGTTCCGCCAATATGACTACCCTACAAGGTGGAAAATTGGGCACCTTGTATCAACTTGCCATTCTGCCTCTGTGTGTATAAATGCTCACAGCTGGCCGGCTAAACGGCACAACATTCGCAGAAAATCTGGCAGTATAAAAGGGGCTTTTGACTACAAAACCAATAAGCCATCAGTCCATTCACTAGGTACTGATTGGCCAAGAGGCCTTTTGAAATGAGGGAGGGCCTTTGTTTCAACTCAGGCCCTCATTGGCTATTTAGGCCATAGGAACAGCACTGGGAACTCCTATTGGCTCAAGTAAGGTGTCAGTCAAAAGGTAGCGTTTATTCACTAGTTTCACAGTGAGGAGTCTGCATATTTACATGAAAACAGAAGAAATTTAAGATAATATGTGGAGAAATATGAACCTTTGAAATGATGCAAGAGCTGGTCATGGATATGATAATATGTTTGAACTAAATATTTTGCTGAATTTAGATTGTCTGGTTCTTTGGGAGTTTAAAAAGACTGTATGAGCAGCTTTTTTTGTTGGCATAATATTGAACTGTGGATTATGTCAATGAGGTGAGTTTGTAACTGTTGATTTGTTTGTTGTTCGTCTGACAGAAGTGTTTACAATCACCTGCTTAGGTGAAGATCACCCGCTTAGGTGATTGTATCTTGAAATGGGCTGCATCATTTGAACTGCAAGGAGCATAGCATTCGAACGACAAGCTGTCAGATTTCTAAGATTTAAGAGATCCAAATGAAGTGAGCAAATGATAACAGCAAGCATAAAATGTTCAAATAAAGGACATCCACATGGTTCTGGTATGGAAACAGTTTTTTGTTGTATTTTGGTAGGCAACAGAGCAAGTTTTTGGGTCTACTGATGTCTCTATGAGAGGCTCCTCTCTGTGGCACCCACATTAGTCATCCTCATCATGAGCTCAATTTCTAACTTCACCTGAACCTATAAGGTAGAAATGGGGTTTCCTGGACCACACAGACATTTTACCCCTGCTATCTCCAAACCCTAACTTTGTTACCCATCACTGAGAATGCGTGTGACTAAAACTCTTCCATAACTGCCTCAAGGGCTATACACATACTGCATTTTTTGTGCCCTCAAATTCATTTTTTTTAATGTAGCTAGACGCATGGTAGGTGCACTCAAATGCCAGAGCGATGCTGTCACAGTGTGCAAGCATTCCTGTTTCTATTTTTCAGGCCACAACGGCTCTGCCCTGAGGTAAACAGAGTTCAACTTTTGGAATGCCTTAGCACCATAGACTGTATAAAGATTAGCACACATCGCATGTCATGTGACAAGGACAAACCAATCAGTTGACAGACATCTTTTCCTTTATCTGTAAACATCAGTCGGTGACAAATATGGAGAAGATGTTGTTCATTTTAGTGCAGAGGTGCTAGAGCTCTACATCTGTACTACAGAAATAGGCCTTAACACAATCAAGAAGAAGATTGGCTGTGTGCTCAGGATTTCAGGTACAGAGGCTATGACACGGTGCTGTTGATGTTGCTTAGCAACCTCAGACGCAATTTGCTGCTGCGCTCTTGAAATCTGGCACAAGACACAAGACAGGAGTAGCACCCAGTACCCGACCTTGTGTTTTCCAGGCGGTTAAAGACATGGCATGTGTACAGCCTCTAACTGAATTTCTGTCTGCTGCCAAGTAATCTTCTGGGCTCCACATAACTGACTGGTTAGCCTTACTTTTAGAGGGCAGAGGCTTTTTGTTGAAGGGCAACACCCAGACTTGGGCTAGATCCACCTCTCTTCCGCGAGAAAAGATAGACAAGAGGTAGAAGTGGAGGTGTCATCTGCCCTGAGTTTTACAACAAGTCTATTGGTACACCACAGCTGCCCATAGAACGAGATTTCCAAAAATTCAACCATTTCATGCCATAACTGTCAAGAAATTTCATCCGGACCAAAGTGGTGGACCGATTGACTGACAGAACAAAACTGGCACCCCTAAAACTATACTGCTCGCTTTGAGAGCTTATCAAAGTTCTTTGTCCTAATGTCCTAATGAATGTATAAATGGTACAGGAAAATCTCTGATTGTTGACAACTGTCTATCGTTTGATAGAATTTATCATCATATCTCCCAACTCTTCTATTCTGTATCAGATTGTAACTAAAGAAGATGCCACAAGGCTCCAGGCTGAAGCGTTTCGACAAGCCAATAAAGCTACATGCCTGATCTAGCAGCACATTACACAGAACAGATCAAGTTCTCCTGCTAACAGGCACTGTGTTTGAAATATAGATGTAAAAATAATTATGAGGATAAATGTATTTTTAACAACTTAAAAACTTAAAAATCTTCAAATCTTTCAGAAATGGACTGTTATAGTAACAGTAGTAATAACAGCAACATCAACAACAAAAAATATTGAAAAAAGAAATCATTTAGCCTACGTATTTAGCCTACTTATGGTAAACGCGTCGGGAGGACAAAACAAAATCGGGTTGCAGCCATGGCAATGCGAACACAGTGCAGCCATGGCCAATGGGCAAATTTGTGAATCCTAGGATAGCAAAGGAATGACCCACCCTACTGTCCCCATGATTGGCAAGGACTTCTTGCCTTCATTAGTTGGATTGGTTAGGTTTTGGCAAGAGGAGTGGGATTGGTTGGGGTCAGGCTAAATCAACCAGAGGTAGAGTAAGGCAAAGTAAGGCAGGCAATTCCTTTGCTATCCTACGATTTGCAAATTTGTGCCGGGAGTTGTCATCCTCGCTTACAGATTATGACTGTGGTGAAGATAACTAATCAGGGGCTAATTCATCTCGTACTGTGCCTAACTTTAGTAGATTGCAGTGTTTTGGGTATTGAATTACTCTGCCAATGCTCTGGTTTAAAATAAGACCAAAATTCTGTATGAATGTCAGTTTGTGAACCACACCAAAGGTAAAAAGGCCTGCATAAGACTAGGTAAGGCTTGTTTAACCGATTACCATTATTGCCGTTTGCTATGCATTACTGCCCCTACTGGCAGGTTAAAAAGAAGTAAGGAGTGAGCAGTCAATGACAAATGTGAATCACTGCCACTGTGAGAGGTCATTGAGCATACAGCCATAAATGTGCACACAAAATATTATGGTGATTGGTGCAGTAGTTTATGAGATTAGCTTTGGACAGACGAATACACACACACACACACACACACACATACACACACACACACACACACACACACACACACACACACACCGGTGCTTGATCCCCTCCAGAGATGGAGATAATAAAATGTCATCATTTGGCCACTAGGGGGTAATCAAGGAATATTATTTTTAGCCTGCATGATTTGACAACCTTGCCAATCAAACACTACAAACTCAGCATGTCAGAAAGCTTTATAACCTTCTTGTTTGCCTGTTGAGTAGGGGTGTGACGATACACTCAGCTCACGAGACGAGACGAGACACGATATTGGGTTCACGAGAACGAGACGAGACGAGATTTTAAGAAAACTACAATGACAAAATATATGACTGGACCAACAGACTTTTATTTAATCAAGTTGCACATGCATTTTGAAATGTTTTATTATAACTCTTTACATGCATGATGTAAGCATGACCTTTTAATAAACTTCTTCCACAAATTGAAACTAAATAAAAGTTAAAATAAAATAAATAAAATTAAATATTTCTTGCTTTTTTTTCAAGTGCAAACAATGTTATGTGCAAAACCAAATCAAAGTTCTACTCTGTCAATACAGAGTGCAAATAGTGCAAACAGAGCCTGACCAAGTATGTCACTGACAACTTGCTGCAACTACACAGCCATGTTCTTTTTTTAAGAATATTAGCATGTCCACATTCACGTTAGTGGCAGCCCTAGTCGCTAGGCGAATTTATACAATGTAAAATGCCATAGGCTGGCGCTAATAACGTTAGCGTGTTGTGTATGCTTGGAAAACATGTTTAGTATAAGACAGCTGTTTTTGTTAATTTATACAATGTAAAATGCCATAGGCTGGCGCTAATAACGTTAGCGTGTTGTGTATGCTTGGAAAACATGTTTAGTATAAGACAGTTGTTTTGTCAGTGACTGTTGTGAGTTGTAATGGAGCCAAATTATGCACCGTTACCTTTGTCACATGTTGCTGTCGTGGGTCCATGTCATTGGTTCGACAGCCCATTGATTCGACATCCCATTAGTCCGACTGTCCGTGGTGCTGAACGGCTCGCTGCGGGCATATGGTGCGCCGCGACCGGCTTGAGGCGGAGCAGGCTCACGGCTTATGTGTTTGTCACTTTCTTTTTTCATTTTAACCCACACTATGATCTTTTCCTGACCCTAACCAAGTGGTTTTTGTGCCTAAACCTAACCAGACCTTAAACCACAGGGCATCATGATGATTTCGGAACGGACTTAAGTTTAATACGGTCGGAACAATGGGATGTCGAACCAACGGGCTGTCGAACCAATGGGCAGTTCCCGCTGTGGTCCCTGGCTTTATATTAGAAGAGGAAAAGATCGCTAGACGCTAGGCTAATTTATACAATGTAAAATGCCATAGACTTGTGCTAAAAACGTTAGCACGTTGTATTGGTGGGGGAAATGTGTCCAGAAAAGACAAGCGTTTGTCTGTCAGTTCTGCGATTTATAGTGAAGCTGATTTGTGTACTTGTGTTTGAAATTGTCTCTATTAAGCCATGTTTAATGTGTGTTTCGAATCAACTTTATAAATAAAGTTTGATTTGAACTAAACTTTACAGTACTTAACACGGTCCTCCACCGCCGACTTTTGTTTTGGAGGTGTAACTGCAGAGTGACACAGACATCACTGCAGAAGTAAAAGTAACATGCAGATTTTTTTTCCCCCACGACTAATCAATTAGTTGAAGATTATGCGCAACTTTAGTCGACCAAAATTTTGTTTGGTTGACTACAGCCCTAGATAGCTCACAAATCTCGCGAGACAGATTTTTAATGCGACGAGAAATATCATCGAGTTTAATCTCGCGAGATCTCGTGGCACGAGATCTTGTCACACCCCTACTGTTGAGTTACCATTTTTGCATCAAAATGTGATGCAATTCTGAGAGACAAACTAGATGGTGTTCTAGTATGGAGCTACATTACGGTCAAAAGTTTTATACTTGAAAAAATAAAATTTGAAACTGAAAATTCATGTGATGATCTTGAATTTTGAAAAATACAATAATGTATTCAAAATAAAAAATAAGTGTATGAAACGTTTTTTCAGGTTAAATATAATTTTGATTCACTTTGGTAATTCTTTTGAATAAATAATTTATTTTCACTTTTCACGTCCATATATATTTTGACATTTGAGGTCTTATTTTTTTCAGTTGCATGTTTTATCTTTTCAGATTCAGATCTTATTTTTTACAGTTTCAAATCTTATTTTTTCACTTTCATATCTTTTTTTTTTTACTTTCAGATCTTTTTTTTCAGTTTCAAATCTGTTTTTTGAATTTCAGACTTTTGACCCTGATGTGGCGTGGGGGGCGTGGCATCAACTGAGAGGCGTGTGGAATTATGAGTGACAGTGCCTTCAGGGAACGTAGGAACTAAAAAAATTCTGACTCAACACTTATACATCATGTGATTGGCAGTGTAAAAATTGATGCCAGTGACAAACTTCCATATAGAAATCTGTTTTAGACGGTACTGAGCACCAATTGCGGTATAAGTATAAATTATGCCAGATTTTGCAGTTCAACAGCTACATTTTAAATACTGATATGTCCGATTTCCACATAGCACTGTGAATGCAGTGTAGTGTCCACTTAGGCCGAGATCTGCATGCCCGCTGAGAATTGCATGCACCTCGCTGGAGCGCGCGCACACAGCCGAAAGGAAAGCTATTGTCTTGATTTTTAAGGAAAAGTCCTGTTTAAAAATAAAATAATCTTCTTTATCAGAGTCATCAGTGATGATCATTGATCTGAAGTCTAATTTTTCAACATTTAGCGTCATCAATGTTTTATTAGAATCGGTAAAGTCTGAATAGTCTGTTTGATTAATCTCTCATTATTTCTTAATGCCAACTCGTCACTATTTTGTGTGTGGCTGCCTTTTTCAAGCATGGGATTTCAGATAGTTCTACGAAAACAAGGTTTTTAAATGTGGAAAATTAATGTAGGGAGTCATTCGCACTGTCAAGGCCCATCAAATAAGGTACTCTACGTGCTGATAAAGCCATGATGGTGTTCCTATCAAACTTTTGATTTGAAGTTTCATGAGGATGTTAAAGGGTGTATGCATTTTTCGACAGAACTGATTATTTATACTTAGAACATTATTAAATGAATGAAATTCAAACTGTTGAGCCAAAAGGACCCAGAATATGATCTGGTAAAACCATTTGATTCACAGACCTTGGATACTTCCACATCCAGACGTGTCCCCTGGATGAAACCTTTGAGCTTGGGGAAAAGGAAACAATCCCAAAACACCTCCCGACTCACCTGATCTGGCTCCAGGTGATTTTTGTGGCACCAGGTGAGTAGGGAGGTGCTTTAGGATTGTTTCCTTTTACCTAAGCTCAAAGGTTTCTTCCAGGGGACAAGTCTGGATGTAGAAGCATCAACAGGGCCATGACGATGGAGCTGTGGAAATGTATGTTGTCACAAAAACGACCCCCTAATATTTGTTATGATTTCCCAAAACTTGATTAACATTTCTCACCTGTGTGCTGGATGTATGGGCTCCAGCAGATTGACCCGACCAAACGCCATCACCGCAAGCGAAGTGGACACCACGCTGCGTTCACAGTGCTATGTGGAAATCGGACATATCAGCACTTAAAATGTGGCTGTTGAACTGCAAAATCTGGCATAAGCTATCGCTCTTACACCGCAATTGGTGCTCACTACTGTCTAAAACAGATTTCTAAATGGAAGTTTGTCACTGGCATCAATTCTTACACTGCCAGTCACATGAATATGGTGTATATAAGTGTTGAGTCAGATTTTTTTTTAGTTCCTACGTTCCCTGAAGGCACTGTCACTCATGATTCCACACTCCTCTCAGTTGATGCCATGCCCCCCACGCCACATCAGGATCAAAAGTCTGAAACTAAAAAAAAACAACAGATTTGAAAGTGGAAAAAAAGATCTGAAAGTAAAAAAAGATATGAAAGTGAAAAAATAAGATTTGAATTGTAAAAAATAAGATCTGAAAAGATAAAACATGCAACTGAAAAAATAAGACCTCAAAATATATATGGATGTGAAAATTGAAAATAAATTATTTATTCAAAAGAATTACCAAAGTGAATCAAAATTATATTTAACCTGAAAAAACGTTTCATACACCTATTTTTTTTTTTATTTTGAATACATTGTTGTATTTTTCAGTTTCAAATTTTATTTTTTCAAGTGCAAAACTTTTGACCCTAATGTAGCTCCATAGTTCTGCTGCAAAAACAAGGCTCAATAAAACTAGGGAGTTAAGGCATCACCGTTACAGAGAGAAACAGAAGAAATGCTTTATTTGTGCCTGAGGGACAATTTGCAGCTAACTGGGAGGCTAAGGTTATTGAACTTCAAACAAATTACTGCGCCACTAGTCTATTATCATCAATTTTATTTATTTATTTTCACAATTATGTATCTCATTTTAGTCTTTTTCAACAGATTTTATTTTTATTGGGTTTTTAAATTGACCCTTTGACTACCTGTGTTTGAAAGGTATTATTCGAATAAACTTGCCCTGACTTTTCAGTAGGGTAAAGGCCTGAGCAGTCTTGTAATGCCATGCAAAAGCCACCAGAGAGAGGCAATGTGTAACTGTTGCCACTAAACATTATTGTCTAGGTTGGTAAAAGTCTTAAAAAAAAAAAGGAGAAGTAAACTTAAAAATGCTTACTACTGATCATTATGTATCATAATGTGTACCATACATGCAATATTTAGTCATATGGCGTAAAAATAATTATTATATATACTGTGCACATATTAAGCTGAATACATCAATTTGTGGTCACATTTAGTATCATGTAGGTAAAATATTCAACCTTCAAAAGCTATAGGTATCTAATTATTGTTCTTCTATTTTGCCAAAGTATATATTAAAGAAAAAAGTCATCCTGCTGCTTGGGCACAGTATACATACTATTCACTATACTGTACATAGTATTGTATATACCTTGTTAGTGTGAATGCTGAAACAACACTCACACTATTGTAAGTTATTATTATTCCAGACACTTTTTCTGTCGGCTCCTCCTCCTGCAAGTTTTGAGCTACAAAAGCCATGAATGAAAAACTTTTTTAAAAAATAAAATAAAATAAAAAATAAAAAATGAAGCTTTTTTAAAACAATTTTTTGTAATGTAAAGTCATTAAGAAAAACAATCCTGCAGAGAATGCAGTTTGAATGTTGCAACTAAAATTTGTTTCAAATCATTGCTGAAAATGCAGAGATATGAAATGTACAGCTTGAAAAATCCTGAAGCCCAAATGCACTGCACTGCAGCAATCTGGATTTGAACCACTGACCTTGCAGGGTGTGAGGACACAGCATTATAGGATTAATTCTCCATTCTGTTGTGCAGTAACAACCGTGCTAACAACTAAATTTTGTCTTTCTTGGTGCTTAATCAAGATATGGGAGAAACCTCTCTTGCTTGGTAAATTGAATCCAGGTCTCCTGTGTGACAGGTGTAAATACCGTCCACTCTGCCACCCAGCATCCTGGTAAGGTTGAAATCCACTGCACCATTGAAACAGTAAATGCTGTAGTAGAAGTGATTTCATGAAATTGCCACTCCCAGAACTGTAGTTTAGCACTGTGATTGTTATGGGTTGCACTGGACCACACCAGCCCCAGCCCCTTTAGAAGCCTTTTAAGGCCAAGGATGTAGTTCAATCAGAAGAGGATTTTTTTATGATAAAAATAATATCTATTAACATGTGCACATAAGAGTGAAAAACGTGGAAAGTCTTTGGCAGTTAGACCCCATAGAGATGATATGATTTAAGGAGAGTGATGAATCCATAGTTGAATAGGCCGACCAAAAAACATATGGACATGGAGTAAGAATAATATAAAGAATAGAAAATGTGTTTCCTGCAGAAAATGTCTGTGAATGCTGACAGCTGAAATGACTCACCAAGCATTGCTGAAAATGGAGAAATGTGAATTGAATTGCTTGAAAAATGCTTAAGTCTGAATGCACTGGACTGTACTGCTAAAAACCTGAAAGGTTAAAATATAAAACTGGCAGAGTTGGAAGCTGAATTGCATTACCTAAATAGGCTAAGACTAGAAATACTTTGCCAGAAAAGCTAGAATCTAAACTGTAATACTGTCAAAGGTGAAAGTTGAAATCCATCAATTCAAGAGGCTGAAAGAAAATCCAACCAACACCGGAGCCGCAACTGGTTACTGGTTAGTTACTGATTAAAGCTGTATCTGATTGGTTTTAGCCATAGACTGTACAAAATAGGTTTTAGCATGTTTTTAATAGTTAAGACCTTCCTCACTGTTAACTCGTAATCTTTTCCCCTGTGTTAACCAGGATCTTGGTAGCTCAGTGGATACAATGCACAGTGTTGGGAACATTTTCGGAACCCATCGGCTGTATTCGGTGTGTGTCTTCCGGCAGATGGCGATACAGCCTCTGGGGGCAGACCCCCGATTTGTTGGCATTCTGGTTTGATTTGGGCAGAGGAGGTGGATTTCCGTTTCCGACTTCTGGAGGCAAGATCTCTGGGGTTTGCCTACAGACTCTACATTCACTGAATGTAGAGTAACTAAACATGTAAGTAAATACAGCACAATGGCATGAATGAATGAATGAATGAATGAATCAATCAATCAATCAATCAATCAATCAATCAGCATCAGACTATCATGGCACACAACAGCTCAGGCAATTTGAGTTGCCTTTCCTGGAAATATGGAGATTATTTTTCCCACCTCAAGATCAGGGATGGATTAGACCTACAGTGGTGAGTGCAGGATTTGAATTACTGTCAAGGTTAAAGGATAAACTTCAGTGGGTTTATGTTTTTTTTTATAAAATGACTTTCATCACTTTATTTCATTAGGGCTATAGTGATCATAGTCAAATGTCAGAGAAACGGTTGTTATTTCATTTCACACACTCAACAGCTGTCAGCGTTCACACTGCATTATCTGCAAGAAATGCATGTTCTAGTTATGCTATTCCCCTGTCAGCCTTTAGATGTCATTACTGAGCTTCCATTTAACATTAAATACATTTTTGGCTCTGTGGAGCCAAGAATGTGTGGAGTCCCACTGTCCCTCAACTAGTTTCATGATCCACATCAGTCAATGCTTATGACCTGCTGTGTAACACAGACAGGAGAAAGCATGGGGTGCTCCTACAGATGCACTGATGGGTGTGAAAAATATGAGTAAGTTCATGTGTCAAAGGTCAAATGGAACAATTGTCAAGTATGTGAGGGCAAGTTTGTGGCACACCGTCAGCAAGAGGGCAGAGAGGATGTGGAGTCATTAGGCTCAAACTTTAACACTGTGCTGATGAAAGATGGTTAAAGGTTCATAAAGGGGTGAGAGAGGCTGCTAAAACCTCATGTTGCATTCACAAACCTTTTGTTCAAGTCTGTTTAGAGCTTTTAAATTTAAATTGTTTGAACTCATCAGGATTGCAATAGGAATGCTGATGTGTCTATATATTGTGATAACTATTCTTTTTTATCTATTTTCAGACAGATGAAAATAGGTGCAAAGATAGAGATATAATGTTTTACACTAGTTATAAATATTACTCTCTACATTGTAATTAAAAGGTTGCATCAGATGGCAGAGCCAGCATTAATTCATGTCTCCTCGCATATCTCAGGTTTTTTTGAGTGTTAAAATGCCTCATACTAATGCAATTGGCCAATACTCTGCTGTAATCCTAATATTAGGGTCCATTTGAGCTGAATAGAAGATTTCTGTTGTATTGACAGCCACAGATATCCTTAGCTTAATCTTTATTAGTGCATTGTTTATTTAAGAATCAAATTTTTATTGAAATCCAAGCAGTTGCAAAGGATCTGGATCTATCCTATTTCTCAGAGTCACCTTACATACTGATGAAAAACTTATCTCAAAGTCATACATTGCTGTTGGGGGCATGACCAGGAGTGCTGGATATTCCCTGCACAGACTGCACCAAGTCCAAGTAATCACCACAGAAATACCCTGTAATAGACTTTAAAGTTATTTTATGATTATTGAGCTTTAGATATGTTTTCCTTGCAGCTCTTAAGCAAATTTCTCAAAGTCTGGTACCAGTTTATGGCCCAGGGTCAGTAGACGAGACCACCCAACATTACTGCCAAAACTCGCTGTACTTCCGCCAGCTACAACAGTGAAATGCTGTTGAATTACTATGATTATACAGAGGACTAAAAGTGGGGGTGGTTTACACTTTAAGTCACATTAAACGTAACATTCATTGACAATTAAATTAATTATTTAATTAGGTTTTAAACCAAGCCAGGTATATGTAGTAACCGTTTTATAAATGCAATTAGCCCCATGAGGCCGCGGTTTGCCTTGATTTTACCACGGCTAAGGGGCACTGTTAGGCACGACGCGATCGCCGGCAAACCACCACCTCTTGGGGCTAATTGCTTACGTAACCAATCCGGTTTTATACAGCCAAAGAATTCCTATAAAAATGAACTGCTTGGCAACCAGGCCTTTATTTGTCAAAATGTGTTGCCACACCAGGCTAGTAAAAGGAACTGGGCGTTTAATTGGGACTAGGATTTTAATTTAAGTTTTATGTTCTTAATCTTGTGAACAGGAATAAGAGTGAAGGACCTTTACTTTAATAATTTACTTTAATACTTTTTCCGGTATAGTCCTTGATAGCATCACTGATAACTAATAATATAGCAATTAAGTACTATATATACACAATGTTCAACATTGTGTCAATGATTTTTCTGAGTACATTTACTGAATCTTAAGTATACTATTTATCATGGGTTAAACTGTTGCTGCTGAAAGTTTAATTTGAATCAAAAAGTAGGTTAGTGATAATTGGTTTTGCTGGAACTGAACACAACAGACAGGTTGTGATGCAGGTCAGCATAACCTCATAACAATGTGAGAAACAACCCACAAGGCTCCTCGTGGTTTCTGGGGCACTGGTCACACCCGTGTTTACCCTTTCTTTCACCTCCTTGAGAGATCAGATAAGCTCTCTTTTGGGGTCTAATGTTGTAAGTTTACTCTAAATCCTACCTCAGATTTGGGTTTCCTGCAACACCTCTTCCTGATGGGGTACACAACACAACCTGCTTACGTAAATAAGCTGGGGGAGAAGGCACAAGGAGCCAAAGGTGAGACCCTGTTGCCATATTTCACAAGAGGAACCATTGTTTAGCTCCAGACTTATTCCTTGCCATGCAAAGTAGTTTCCGTTCTTGCAAATGGCCTGAGCCAATAAATTTGTTGTTAACAGTAGGAACAGACAACTTTCTGGCAGGTTGGAGAAATCTTGACAAAACAAGACGGGGGAGGCTTCTTTACAAATACCAGAGCTGCCTTTAGTTGGACAAACAGTGCATCACCTTTGTTTGCAGGCAGAAACACTGGAAGACACAAATATGAAGTCATCATGAAAATATTCAAGGACATTTTCAGATGCAAGCAACAAGAAATAAATTGACATATTGATCGACTGGTTCTTGCATTTATTCATTTTTATACATTTCTTAGTCGCACAACACAGCAGATTTTACAATCCAATTGTTTGAATTTTTCACAGCTGATAACATAAACCTGGGCTGAGCATATCCAAACATCAGCTCCTGACACTTTTTCTGTGAGGCTGCTATGACCATGTTTGTGTTTGGGGTTACAACAACAGAATTTCCCCACAGAGAGTAAAGGTGAGGTCTCCAGGACAGGCCATGGACTTCCCTTACAAATATGTAGCCTTTAAGGATGTCCGCTTGTCCACCCCGTTTTCCATGAAAAGATCTGACAGTACAGTCACTCACTGTCATGCCCACTCTCTCATCCTTCTCATTTATTTTTAACCTCTTGTTTTTGAGAAGTTTTTCTTGGAGCTGTGGAGAGTGTAGCCCTCTCTGTCTAACAAGAAAAACAGGCAAAATTATTCTAATCATGTAAGAATTGCATTTTAGCAGTCATTCTTCATCTATATTTCCAGTACCTTAAGTTTCTGGTGCTATATCTGTATAACTTAATCTTTTTGGGGCTCATATGAATCTTTTTTCTGTAAAATGTAGTTTTAATATCACTGTAACTGTTAGATGTAAAATAATTTAGATTAACAAGACTAACGTCTTGTTTTCCTTACGTATGTGTACGGAGACGAGTCAGCTGGAAGTCCATTAGTTCCCATGGGAATCTCTGTAATATCTGATGTGCCTGCGAAACTCCTCCCCTCCGCAATATTTCAGTCCGGAATTTGCCTCAAGTACATTAAAAGGACTTTTGTGGTGGGATTTTGGAGAGACCATATGACAGGCTGCTAACTAGCTAACAGGCTGTTGCCTGTGTTGATTGTCATTGGTCCTGTTTTTTGTCTCAGTAACGTTCCAAGCGGATATACCAAACTACTGGATGGTAAAAAAAGGACAAAATTAGCTTCTCCCCGATGCCTTCAGATAGTTTCTATCCATCCACAAAGAAATGAACGTCCTTGCATTGGACACGAGAGGCATCATTTGTATTTTTATGGCTCTACTGACATCAGCCATAAATGTAAGTGGAAACGATCTTTAGCCATGGTAGCTGTTTTGTGTGACTATAGAGAGGACAACTTGTGAGGACAACTACTCCACCCACTCAGCCCTCCTCACCTGCCATGCATATGGTCATTCTGTGTTGCCTGGCACTCTGGTCAAGTAGCCCCTGGTTACTGGCTATCAACTCCTGGCTCAACATCACAGCATCCTGGCTGGCATGACACTGCAATACTCCAGTTCACAACTACTCAAACTCAACTATAACTCTGAGCCGCGCTCTAGTGTGCTCACCTGTAAGTGTGTGCACATGTCTGTGTGTTTGTTTGTGTGTGTGTGTGTGTGTGTGTGTGTGTGTGTGTGTGTGTGTGTGTGTGTGCGAGTGCGGATTGGGGTGGAACTCCGCCACGCGCAATACAGAGAGCAGAGATTTTTAAAGGCGCGACCATGTAGAGACAGAAGTTACATGCTGTGGTGTAAATAAGGTAAATAACATAAGCCTATTCAGTTTATTTAATAAAAGGGCAAGGTATAGCTATAGGAAAGGTAACCTTAAATGACTTCTGTTGTGATCTGGTGCTATATATGACGGTGCCTTAGGGGGATGTTGCCCAGGGCGCCATTTAGGCTAGAACCGCCACTGGACAGGACATCAATACTAGTCTCATCTGTATTCCACCTGCTCCTTCATTCGAACACCAGGGTGGTGCTGCTCTGTCTCAGCTTCCATCCTCCTACTTGGTGATTTCAACATATATCGCGACTCCACCGACTATGCAGCAACCACCAACTTCATTGAAACGCTAAACTGCTTCAACCTCACTCAACACGTCAACCTCCCCACTCATAGCCATGAACACATACTGGACCTGGTCTGTTCCACTGATCTCCCTATGCACCAACTAACTGGCTCTGATCTCACCACCTCTGACCACTTAGCTATCACTTCTCTGTCCACTTCACCCGCCCCCATACCTAAACAGAAATCATCTTCTGCAAGCTCCATTTCTTTCTCTTCTCGCTCATCCCTTCATATGATTAAAATGTCCACCTCCCCTCCCTCCGACCCACACTACATCTGACCTCACCACTTATTATAACCATTCCCTCTCCTCCTGCCTTGACCAGCTTGCTCCCATCAAAACCAAAATGGTCTCCTTCAACCACTCTGCTCCGTGGTACACTGCTGAAGATGAAAACCCTGGGCTGTCAGCTAGAGAGACTCTTCAAAAATACAGGTCCCACAATCCACTCTCAAGCCTACAAAGACCAACTTCAACAATATAAAGATGCCCTTTCACATACAATCACCAACTGAATCATTGAAATAAAATTTTGGCTGCAAACCAACTTCCACAAACTAAACCGCAACAAGCCATCATCACTGGCCCAAATCTCTTACCAAATCCACCCACAACTTCTCCCTCTCCATTGGTTGCCATTGTGCTCTCCTCCCCCCATGTCGGTAACTTCGGTGTCATCTTTGATCAAACCCACTCCTTTGACAAACACATCAAACACATCACCAAAACAGACTTCTACCATCTCAGGAACATTGCCCCAAAACAGCCTTCTTCCATCTCAGGAAGGGGATCCATCCATCCATCCATCCATCCATCCATCCATCCCTATCCTTTACAGCTGCACACACTCTCATCCACGCATACATTACTTCCAAACTAAACTACTGCAATAGTCTTCTCTACGGTTTATCAGCCAAAACACTTAAGACACTTAACAGTAGGATTTTAAATTAAATTCTGGATTTTACAGGGATCCAGTGCAGAGAAGCTAAAACAGGAGAAATAGAGGTTTCTTACGGTATCATCAGATAAAGAGTCTCTGAGTTGTTTGGGGCCAAGAACAATAACCAGTTTTGTCTGAATTCAACATAAGGACATTGATCCTCATCCAGGTTTTTATGTCTTTAAGGCATTTTTGAAGTTTAGTTAATTGATCAGTTTCTTCTGGCCTCATAGATAAAAACAATTGTGTATCATCTGCATAACAATGGAAATTTACAGAGTGATTTCTAATGATGTTGCCTAAGGGAAGCATATATAGAGTAAATAGGATCTGTCCGAGCACAGAACCTTGTGGAACTCCAAAACAAACTTTAGTACATAGAGATGATTCATCATTAACATGAACGAACTGAAAACAATCAGATAAATAATCTGTAGCAGAATTTGATGGTCAATTGTGTCAAATGCTGCACTAAAATCTAATAAAACAAGTACAGAGACGAGTCCTTTGTCTGAAGCAATCAGAAGGTCATTTGTAATTTTAACTAGTGCTGTCTCAGTGCTATGATGCGCTCTAAATCCTGACTGAAATTCCTCTAATAAATTATTATCATGGAGAAAATCACACAGCTGGTCTGCGACTACTTTCTCAAGGATCTTTGAAAGAAAGGGAAGATTAGATATTGGTCCATATTTGGCTAACATCTCTGGATCCAGGGTGGGCTTTTTTACAAGAGGCTTAATTACAGCTACCTTAAAAGACTGTGGCACATAGCCTGTTAATAAGGATATACTGATCATGTCTTATATGTGAATGTTAACTAAAGGTAAGACTTCCTTAAATAGCCTAGTTGGGATGAGGTCTAAGAGACACGTTGATGATTTAGATGAAAAATCATTGAAGTCAGTTGTTGAAGAGAAATCGGGGAAAAGCTATCTGAATATATATTAGGTCTTACAGCTGTGTTTGAGGGCAGATTGGTTTCGTTTGAGGACAGGAGGTCATGAATTTTGCCTCTAATGGTTAGGAATTCTGTCATTAAAAAAGCTCATAAAATCATTACTGCTGAGGACTAAAGGAATACAAAGCTTAATAGAGCTGTGACTCTCAGTCAGCCTGGCTACAGTGCTGAAAAGAAACCTGGGGTTGTTCTTATTTTTTCTATTAATACTGAGTAATAGTTTGCTCTGGCATTGCGGAAGCCCCTCTTATACGTTCTGAGAATTTCTTCCAAGACTAAACGAGATTCTTCCAGTTTGGTTAATCGCCAATTCCTTTCAAACTTTCGCGCACAAGGAAGCTGTCCCGTGCACTTGTAAGGAGGCAGGCTGGGGTGGTGGATGGGTCACAAAAAACAGACTTTCACAAGGGACTCTCCCCTGAAGTTGCACTTGAGTGATCTTTAAGTCATTTTAAGGTACGTCACCACCATGTGTCTTTTCCTTAACCTACCCACAGTAAACTTTATTGCCTACACCTTACTTCCATAACTTAACGTTAAATATGTGACCATATGTCATGGATGTAACATCATTAGTGGGGTACAAATTCAAAGAATATCATATGAACTGTTGTGCGTGCATTTTTCATAGGATATCATACTAACTGTTTTATGAGAATACAATGAGCTTTTTCTCTCTGGTAGACATAAGGTGCTAATTCTTCGACATGCTGATATTTAATGTTTTTGGCTAGCTACAAGCATTTTGTTAGCATTTCAGCCCTTGGTTGCATATTGTGGCAGATAGTTTTCCCTCCAGTGGTCATGGTTTTCAGAGGATGACGCGTTGCGCTTTGTCTCTATACAGACACAGTGCTTCTTTGAGCTAAATGCTAAAATCAGCATGCTAACATGCTCACATTGACAATGCTAACATGCTGATGCTAAGCAGGTAGAATTTTAACCATGATCACCTTCTTCGTGAAGCATGTTAGCATGCTAGCATGGTACCATTTGCTTGTAAGTACTAAACACAGAGTAGGCTACAGCTGAGGCTGATGGGAATGTCATTATTAGTTTTAGTCATTAGGTATTTAGTAAAAAATTAATTGCGGAGACACCAACCCAGACTTTTCTAATATAGGTTGTGACATCAGGTGACCAAAATTCAGTGTCAGGACAACTTCTAATGCCAACGTCAATTGGTGAAGAACACTGACAAAAGATGATGATATTTTGCTGGTTCTAAGTTACCAAAATCCAGTGTCTTACAAACATCTCATGCCAGTGTCATCTTGAGCAGAATAATGACATTAAGCTGTAAGGTATGGCTAACAAACATCTTCAAATCCTCATACTGTTAACATCTACACAACATGATATTGTAACATCTTTAGACATTCAAAATATCATCAACCTGATTTTCATTCCAACATCTGACCAGCATGAGTCCAACATCTTCCTGGCATCTTTTTGATGTCTGGTGCCAGCAGAGTAAGTTCGTCCTAAGGGGGACATGAACATCTATACCACATTTTATGGCAATCCATCCCATTTGTTTGAAGGGAGATAATTTGGAAAGTATTACTTGTCTTGAAAAGAAGATTACTCTTCCTCTTCTGTTAAGAGTATTGCTCTTGTCAGGAGTATTACTCTTGACGAAGGTCCAGATGGGCTGAAATGTTACTATAACCAATACATCTTACAGCTGAGCAAGAGCACTGTGTGGGATCTTCTTTTCAAGACACAATTGGCAATCCATCCAAAAATTGAGATTTCATTTAAAACCACATTTTACCTGGTGGTGGTGCTAAATTACAAGGAGCCAGTATAGACACTTGAAGTCAGAGGTTTATCAAAGTCAGTAGACTTCATTACATGACTACGCATGTCACAAACTTTACTGATAATCTATCCAAAGACATGCAGTTTGGGGACTAGGTTAATTGATAACTCTAAATTGTCCATAGGTGTGAATGTGAGCATGAATTCTTTTATTATGATCACAATCTGGAGGTCAGAGCTTTTCCATTTTCTCATTCACTGTTGTATCATTGGTTGATTGGCGCTGATGCTGGGTGTCCTGCTGTAATGTGGCCAGCTCTGTGAGGCCAGGGGATATGCTTGCATAAATACAGACATTCAGGACCAACAAAGCCTCCCCCTGTTTTTTTCTCACTATTATATAGACGTCAAAATAGTTTAAACAAAGGAAAACAAATACCTCCACAGATTTGGATGTTTACAGTGTCAGTGGCATCAGGCCAGCGTGGACCTGAGCAAAATATTTATATCCATGCCTCTACTCAGGATCACTTTTAGCACAAATCAGACATATCAACATTTAAAGAAATAAAGGCTTGTTTTGCCAATACATTTGGAAAAAGACAAATGATTTAAGATATTGTCAAAGTTTATTTTAGATCATTGTCCCTGCTTTGAACAAAGGTGAATTTCCTCCATTCCGTCTGCAGCCAAGGCCTGAGAACGATGATTCAGTGTGACTGCTGATAACGAAACAAACAGGTTGGCGTGTCTATTCGGTCTGATCTGGAGTTGAGTAGGCACCAGCCGGCAGGGCCATGCACCTCCTCATCGCTAAATAAAGATCCACTTGATGGATACGCTCAGATAACATAAATCAGGATATCCCATCAGGAGTGACGAAGTGCACCATTGTTTTGGTTCAAGTGGGCAGCCATCCTGATAGACAGTGTGTACTAGACATGGGAGAGGACAGGAGGTTCTCTCTATTGAATTTTGCCCTGATGGGTCATGTCAGAATGGGTCATTTTATGTGGTTACATAACCACTTTTAATAGACCTGTTGGCCAACAGGACCACATCTCAGCCAAAACCACCTAGCCTAAGTAACCAAGACATCTCATAAAGCTGACGTTTTATAGGCTGACACTCAATTTGATGATAAAATTCAATAACCTTCTTGATTTTTTTGTCATTTAAAACTTCGTAAGCATCCTGTAAAATTAACCTAAATTCACGTTCTGAAGGATACCCAAAGTAAATTAGAAGCTGTTCTTGTTCCATTTTTAGTACATGCACATTCACTGGTAACACTGAAGTTTTCCCAGCAATCAGAATCCCTATAAGTGCTTCTGTCACTGAGTTATATAAATTTCAACGCATTAAAAGTTGTTTTTTTTGGGGGGGGGTTTTATCGTCATCTTAAAATTTTCTTGTGAAAAGGTCCTACAGCAGTGGCGATTGCTCTAAGACTGCAAGGGAAGCTCAGCTTCCCCTAAAATGTCAAAAAATAAGTGGTCAAATATGTACTGTTGTGTTTACATTTCATTGACTAATATGCGCTAGAACGCGTTCAACTTTTGTTCAGAATCAGCTACTTATCACAGGTCACTGACGCAACTTTCTTCTCATTCATTCCCGTAGCGTCACAGTGCATTAAACAGTGTAGAAGCTCAGTGTCCAAAGACTTCAATGGGGAAGCATAGAGTGGGTTGTTCCACTGCAGCGAAACTAGACAGTCATTGGATAAATGCTCGGTTTTGTCCCGCCCATCGGATGCTCAGCGTCTCTGGGGGTCTATGGGGCAGTGGGCGGGCCTCGGCTGGCCTGGACGCTGGGCTTCTGCATGATGATTGGATGATCTGTCTTAGGCTGAATTCCTTTTTGATTGACAGTGAAATGAGCAAATCAGCAATCTTGAAATATAAACCACCACCGGAGCATTTTTCAAGTTTCATTCTGTTGTTCCGAGTTGATGTGGAGACTTTTCCAATCCTCTTAGTGACTTTTTCTTTGTTAAAAACGTCTAGCAACAAATCTAGCATGTTTTTCTGGTGTTATTGGAGACTGTACTCGTGTTTGGAGACTCTGACTTCTGTCGCTCTGCAGTTACTGTCCCCAACGAGCAGCGGATACTGCTGTGAGCCCTCCACCGTCCCAAAGCACTCACAGGCGGTCACACTAACCTTGCACAGCAGCCCCAGCTAGCAAGTGAGCGAGGTAGCAAGCTGCACGTAATGGCAGACAATTTGAATATTGTCGACCGGATTTTGGCAAAGCCATTTGATAGTCTTCCTTACGAGTAGAAACTTAGAGTTAAACAACAGGGCAGATCAACAGATTGATTTGGTCGAAAGGGTGGGGAAAAGTAACAGGTCTTTTCACCCATCTGAAAATCTTTGAGGTGTGTGTTGCTGTGGTTCTATGGCATGAGTGTGGTTGAAAAACAGCTTCAATTAAATGGTCCTTTTATAAGTTACTGCCTCGCTACAATATGACAACTTTTATGATGTAAACTTAAAGTGAGATGTTTGAAAGACCAGCAGCCGCCACTGTCCTACAGATGACCAGAGCTGGGACCCTTTAGATGGAAAACAGAATGGGATCATAGCATAAAGTCTTACCTTGTTCAAATTCAAAGTAGATAACAATATCACAGAAAATAAAACATTTTACAAGTTTTTTATAATGATAATAATAATAATAATAATACATTTTATTTGTAAGCACTAAAGCTCAAAGACACTAAAATAGAGCTCAGTCAGAATAAAAACAGCAATAAAACAGTATAAAACACACAAACTTATACATTAAAGAGGCAACAGATAGCATCTTTTCCTAAATATGTCATTATGAAAATAATGTGGGTTGCACAGGGTAGTGGCCACAGTAAAATCAGACTATCAGCATTTACATAGGTTACTTAGTGGCTGTGCAATAAACTTCTGCCACAAGTGCCGGAATTTCACAGAAAAAATCTGCTTTACGGCAGGAAATGCGTCATGTATTGCGAAATTGGTCGGTTAGCCAATCAGGGACTTGAGCGGGTCCTTATGAGGAGCTGGGCATTCGATAGTTGAGCCAAGAGCACAATGGCAGATGGACAAAGTTTGGAGACAAGTGAAAAACAGCCTAGCAAAAGAATAAAAGCTCCTCTGTCTGAGAAGGCAAAGAAGAGCAAAATGGAGAGTGATTAAAGAAGAGGAAAAACAAGAGTAAAGCTCAGTCAGGCGTTCAAGAGATGGAGGGAGCTCCGTGACCAAAGAGGCTTCAAAACTGATGTCCAGCTAGCTTTCTTTCTAATGGATCAGTAAGTTACACGGCTAAATGTTAGCTAGACGAGAGAGGACTGTACTGGCTGGTAGTTAACTGGCTAGCTGGCCAGGATCGCACATCGCTGCAATCAGGGATCTGGTACGAGTGTTGGTTGGCTGACATCCTCGTTGCCATTCTATGGCAGCCCTTGGACAGTGATACACCCCCCCCCCCCCCCCTTCCTTCTGTTCTCTTCTCACAGAGGCAGCTATCAACGGACATCGCCCAGCTAAGTGAACACTGAACTTTTTTTCCCATTGAATTTGAGCTCCAACCGGCCACATCGTTTCCATACGGGACCGTTTATTCTAGAATCCGGACTGTTTACATGTGCATATTGGTATAATTCCACTGTGTCTACTGTTGTTTGTACTGATACTGTACATAGTGGTATAATTTACTGTGAATTGTTTGTACTGGTACTGTGCATTCTGGTATAATTATTTGCATTACTATTTGTTTTTTTTTTTCAGATAAATCTGATAATTGTCTCTTTACTCATTTATTTAGTATAATGTCCACACATCTTCTCATTCTATACATAGAGGTATACCGGTGGCTTTACACCCTACATTTTATTGATTATCTCTGATCCCCCTCGGTCAATTTGGTCATTGCGACAGTGCGACGCAACACTGATGCCTATCTGTTGCCTCTTTAAGACAACAGCGGAGCCATTTGTTTATCATTTCTGTACATTTATGACAGTCTGTGAAAGGAGTTCAAATTACTCTGGAGATGAGGAGTGTCACTGACCGCAAGGCCCATAGGCAATCAGGCCAATCACTGGCTTAGTGCTGGGCGGTATACTGGTTGTAATTTTTCCTTACAATTTGAATTTTCCATATACCACCATACTGATGCAAAGTTTAAACAATTGTTGCAACTCTTAAACACGCAGTAAAATACATTATTGTGTTTGCCGTAAAGAACACAGTTCTGGGCAAACTGTATCAAGTCTATTGAGAGGGGAGCTCATTATCAGTGTTGGGGGTTACGTGCTAAAAAAGATATATTTGTCTAATACTACTTAATATATTAGTAATACATTACTGTAATAAGTTGCACAAGTTATTGGGGTGGCTGTAGCTCAAAGGTAGAACGGGTTGTAAATAACTCAGAAGATCAGTGGTTCGATCGCCGGCTCCTCCAGTCCGCATGTTGAAGTATCCTTAAGCAAGATACTGAATCCCAAATTGTGTGTTAAGTGTGTTAAAAAAAACTGAGTAGCAGGTGGCACCTTGTATGATAGCCTCAGCCACCAGTGTGTGAATGGGTGAATGCACTTTGAGTGGTCAGATGACTAGAAAGGCGCTATACAAATGCAGGTCCATTTACCATTCCAAGTAGCAGTTGGTTTCCATTTATTTTAGCATGCAAACACTTGTGACACTGGTGGCAACTTGCAGATACTTAAACTGTGCTGAGACACAGTGTGCAGTGAATTAACTTAATTTTCCCCTGAAGTTAGACCTACATTATTGTTATTAGTCAGTAAAGGTGGGAACAAGAACCATTTTGAAACTTACCTGGCAGTGGATTCAAGGATGATCCAACATGCAGGAGTTAAGAGTTTTCTGCTGAAAATCTTAAGATATGCTGCCAGACAGTCAAACCGAGCAGACAATCAATAATCAAACATGAAACTGAAAAGACTGCTCAGTTGTTTACTGCATTTAAATTATGCTGTTTCAATCAGAGTCAGAGCTCATGTCTCAATGTACTTGTGTGCATTAGCAGGGAGAATTGTAGCCTGTATCGGCATTTGAGTAAAATAAGTAAAGTAAAATGTTCAATGTGAAGAGTCATCTAGCTACAGCAAATTCTACCTTTCTGAAAGTTAAATTGAAAATGTGAAAATTGTGGGCAGTAATAAAAGGAATAGTTGCACAGCCACTGGAATTTTCCTATAAAACAGCTTGAGTTTTTATTGCCACAGTACAAAACAGCACTAACTAGCTGTTTTCTGATTTAGAATGGTAAATATCCAGTATTTCATTGAGCTGGCCGGGCCATTCTCATTCTGAAGTCATCAAATACCGGCTTTGTCACACACAAACGCCAAAAACCACCTTTCACAGTTAGTTAGAAATGCTGCTGATAACGATGTGATCACTGTAAATCCCAATCCATCCATGTTATAAATTTAATGTAAAGTCTACACAGATGCCCCGGACTGTCAAAATGACATAAAAACTTTATGATCACTTGACACAAAAACTCACCCCTTGTGAGCTTGACATATTTTTTTATGTTAAGGCAACAATTTTTGAGTTTTGAGTTAATTTGACTAAAATTTTAACCAAGTTTGCCTAATTAGTTTTAGGCCAATGAACAACATTATCACTGTGTACCTCACATATTGTGGCATGTTAGGGCTTTCCTAGCATGCCATGAGACAATATGGTTAAGGCCGTAAGCTGAAGAAAACCGTGTTTAAATGTGTTCTAAATCACTCTTGTTTCCCATTAGATAAATGTTTATGTATTTCACAGTGGCTTTAATAGGTTACAGTTGATTCAGGTAGAGGGAATCTCTTGCGCTTCAGCCCTTTCGCAACTGGAGGTCGGTGCTTCTCAGAACAGGACAATATAGATCAAAATAACCCTGTTGAGGAATCCACAAGAAAAACACTGGAGCACTCAGATCACTTGTGATGAATTTATTAATGACTAACGTTTCGACGCCAACTGCGTCTTCATCAGAGTCAAAAAAAAAAAGACGCCGTTTGCGTCGAAACGTTAGTCATTAATAAATTCATCACAAGTGATCTGAGTGCTCCAGTGCTTTTCTTGTCGATTCCTCCGTGAGATTACAGTTAATGTCGTGGTAAAAGACATTTGGCACCATGGGTTAAGTCCTGTACACAGTTAGAGACCTCCCGCCTGTGTGAATATTACAATGTTAGACATAAAGTTGTTCTGAGATTAATCAAAGAGAACTGTCTGGTTCAGAGACAATCTATTTGCTTTATTCTTAGATTAGGAAACCTAAGCTTGCCACAATATATTTTTATAGTTAAATGAAACTTTTCTGAAATGTGTACTGAATGTTTTTATGGTCATTTAAATTTTTCAATTAGAATTAAATGCTCAAACAACAACAAAAAAGTTATGTTAAACTGACAATTGTCCAGTATTTAACAGACTTTCACCTGCTGTTCACTTCCTGTAGAGCCAAACCATAATGTGTTTTTTTACAAAACTCTAAGTACATGTTGTTGTTGATGTCCCAGCTTCAGTGGCAGCATTCTGGAATGTCAATATCAGACACAACTACATCTGGATCATGTGTCGTGGTTACGCTACTGCCGTGGTCCTGTCTGATGCTAACTAAAACTGCTGTTATTATTAGGTTTACTTCTACTATTACTATACACATGATTATTATTGTCACATACATGTACTATACATATATTAATATATATTTACAACATATGCTTCCACAATTACTGTTGTTATTATTATTATTATAATATCATTACTAAAATTATCGTTTTTGTAGCTTTTGTCATTACTGTCTGCTCTGCATCTCTCTCTGTCTCTGTCTCTCTTTGTGTAGTCTTGCCACCAGACAATCAGAGATCTCTGCCTTCTGATAGTCTGGGGACACTCCTTTCTAAAGCGTGTTTAACACACTGGAAAAAACGGCCGGCAACAAAACAACGCCTCTTGCATTTTTTAAAAGGACACGCCCCCCCCCCCCCCGGAAATGTGCACTCCCCCGCCGTTTTCTTGTCCGAGCTTGAAAATGGATGCCGAGAGATTTAACTCCGTTTTATCAAACATGTGCTCAGTCCACAAGATTGTGGAAATGAAGGACTTACAGCAACGTTGTTTAAAACTTTTAACGCAGTTGGACTATGTTTACGAGCACAAGAGTTCAGTGAGCCACCGAAGGCCCTGCGGATTTACTATTAGATCTGCAATATAGGGAGGTTTTTTAAACTCTGAAATTGTATCTACCCATCTAAACACAAAATCAGGGAGAAAGACATCAGTCTTTAGTTAAGCAAAGCATCTAAAGAATGACTCGTGAGTCTACTCTTTGTGTATCGTTTTCTCATATGGATTACTGTAAATGTATTATGTTGATCTGTTCTGTACATTTCCTGAGGCTTCTAGAGGCATTCTAGAGGCATTTTTTTCTCTCATTAAAGGTTTTTTTTAGGGAAGGTTTTCCTTAACCGCTGTGAGGGTCCAAAGGACAGAGGGATGTAAAGCCCTCTGAGGCAAATTGTGATTTGTGATATTGAGCTTTATAAATAAAATTGAATTGAATTGAATTGAATTGAATTGAATTGAACTGAACTCTCATAGCCTGAGTAATGGATGTAGATACACTGACTAAAGCAGATAAAAAAAAAAAAAAACAGCAGATGCACCCTGTTTAGACTCAACAAGCCCTAGTGCTCAACACTGGCCTGAAACAAGTGCCTGTCTTAGCCACAACAATCAGTCTCTTCATTGAATACTTTTATATGTACAGAGCAGTGCATGAGAAGCAAACAAACAGAAATAGTGGAACCATGAAAAGTGCATGACAGTGTGAACAAAGACAGGGCACGGCTTGCTTCCGAAAACAAACAGCGAATACAGCCAGATGGATTTTCCATTGCAGAGCTGTGTTAATGAGAGGAAACCGGGGAATGCTTCCCAGGGATTGCATTGTAATACTGCGGACTGTTCCACCTTCAACAGCTTGATCAAGGGAAACCTCTAAGAGTTTGGCCCTCATTTCTACCTGGCCTCCTTAGTCAAAGATGGTAATCCCGGTCTGGGATACCTGGAAAACAGCGATTCAACATCCGCCTTCAGTCTGCAATATGAAAGGATGTCTGATAATGCTCTTAGATATACATATGACTCAGAAGCCTCACTGCCAAACTTAACATTCAGTGGATGCCAACTTCACTTAATGTTCTTCCTGTTCTGTCCTACAAATTCGTGGAACTTATTAAAAATAAAAACAAGTGCACAGTGCAGTTCAAGGTCACAAATATCTTAGATCTATTGTTGGTAACAGGTAAACAGCTTGAAGAAATATTAGAGGATGTTTAAAACTTTTTTTTCAGACATATGTGAGTCTTTCCCTTGATGTGGATTCACAAGTTTTCATGCTGGTTATATTTAGCCCTGATTCAAACACATCAGCAAGAGGAGGTTACTGTAGAACTAAACATGTTGGAATATTTAACATGAATGTAACAAAGCCGTGAGCAGTTTTGTTTGTACTACTATCCCAATCAATCACATATTAGTAGTTTAACTCTGAACAATTTGCCATCATGAATATATATACATATACATATAAAAAAAATAATCTAATTAATTAGAGGTTTTGTAATTAATTAATTGCAATTAATCGCATTTTTATCAAGCTGGGTCAGACAACGCCATTTGTAAAACCTTTTCCAGCCCCTTATCGTGTACCACCCAAAGTGGTCTATAGACCACTGTAATCCATTTCACCAGAGAGTTTGTTAATTTGTCAGACTTAGACTTAATTATTTTGGCTCTGAACCCTGTCATCTGGTCTATTGTGGACTGGCTACACCGTTTGCCTGTACCAGGGCTGTGGTCGCTAATGTTAGCTCTAGTATCCGTGCATGCAGCAACATGTTCTGCATTTAGGGGATACCGTAGGCTTTAAGTGCTGCAGTGATAAGAAAACTCTTTGTTGTACAATTTGCACACAACCATGCTCTTATCCAAGCTGGCATAAAAACAAACTTTCTGCCCAACAAACCAAGCAATGCTGTCTGGTCTTCCATCACTGTTGACCAAACTTTCCTGTAGTGTTGTGACGTTCACCAACGAACCGATTCTATTGATCGGCTCGTTAACATGAATGATGGGAATCGAGTCGCAGCTGGGAACCGTTCTTTTTTTTATTTTTTATTTTTTTATTTTAATATCACTGTGTGCTCCTCCTTTGCTCATCCCCTGAGCAAAATTCATTGTAGCCTGCTTTGTTTTTTAATGTTTATTTGTAAGTGTTGAATCCAAAATAGTGATGTCACTGTCAAAGCAGAGTGATATGGCGCAACCTTGTGGAATATTTACAGTGAATCCAGATCAGACTTTAAAATCTAGTCCACACATGTCAAATGAGGTTATAATCAATATTTCAGAATAATTCAAACTCAGATATTGGTGAGATATCTAATTTTGTATTATTTTGTTCCAAATCTCACCCCATCATACCTCCCAGTGATTATTTCCAAGAAAAGTTACCACCAGGCTGGCTTCTTAAAACTTAATAAATATAAAAATCAGTCAAATGAGCCATTTTTTTGAACGGCTCTTTGAAAGGAACGGCTCACCAAGATCCGGCTCCCCTCAAAGAGCCATAAATCCCATCTCTACTTTCCTGGCCACTGACGTCACTCAGTGCATTCTGTGCATTTTCTTTGCGGCTGGCAAACGAACTTTAGGTGTATTGCTGCCACCTACCGGACTGGAGTGTGTGCATCAGTGTTACAGGTGTGCCAGAAATTAGGGAACTGAAAAAGGACGCTCCTAACTTTAAACATTACTATTTAGCTAACCAGCTACAATACCTATTGAAATGGTTATATCCTAACGAAGACTACAACTCCTAGCTCGAACTAGAACAGGCGGACTGCAACAATATAAAACTTTCTGACCTCCCGTTTATCACCACTACACTCAGACATCATAAGACTCTCCAATCTGGCACAACCTGGATTTTGAAATCAACAAAAGACCTCTCCATTTTAGCACATGGGAGTTGAAGGGAGTAACTCATCTCCATCACCTTTTCCAAGACAATATACTTATGACATACACAAACTTATTTCAAACTTTTGAAATAAGAAATGGAAATTTTCTACAATATTTACAATTGATAAAAACAATCAAGAGGAGAATTCCAGCGCCTCGGGACACTTTGCAGTCACCAGAATTTGCCAAACATATTACAAAGCTCTCTCCGAGTAATAAGAAGAACCTTTCTAAGATTTATAAATTACTGTCAAAGACCAGCTCTATACATTTACCAATTTTAAAATGGGAAAAGGAGCTGGGTGTATCACCGGACCCTGACTTCTGGACCAATTTAAAGTACTCCACAGAACACACATCACCCAACAAAAGATGAATAGAATGGGCTTTAGTCAATCTGACACATGCACTCAGTGTACTCAGAACACTGCAGACACCTACTTTCATGCACTCTGGTTATGTTCACCCGTCCAGCACTTCTGGTCAACAGTCACTCAAAAACTCTCCTCCATTTTGGACTGCAGGATCCCATTATCTCCCAACCTGTGCTTAATTGGTGACCTGATGACAATTGACCTCCCGAACAGCCACTGCAACTCTCTTCTTGCAGCTCTCGCCATCGCAAAGAAAACAATCCTAGTCAATTGGATTTCGCTGGAGAAAATTTCTGCTGGCCACAGAAATCAATTAACATACTTTACAGAAAAATGGTCACCATTTATTCACTCACTAAACGTGTCTGTATAGTGCCACTCAGCCTGTGAGCATATGCCACCTGTACATATAAACATTACAACTCAAGAAAGACTGTTGTGTTATATGTAATGTGTTTCTGTGATGTAACCCCTATTCCCCCTATCTCTCTCACCACAATATACCACAGCGGTTCATCAGAATTCAAGGTCTTAAGCATGTGTTAGGTGCACCTTCTCCCCCTTGTATCCGGGCCTGCTCCCTGGCTCTGTGGGGGATTGCGGGCCGGGCGGTTTCCCCTGGGGGCGGGTGTGTCTGGACTGCTCGCCCTGTGTGCCTGGGGGGGCGGGGTCTCCTCGTGCTCCCTGGGCCTGGGGTGGCGTGGCCGGTCCCCCTTGGGGTACTGTTTCCGCCCCGGGTGGTGCGGGTGGTGCCCCCCCCCCTCCTCCTTCTTCTCCGCATGCACTGTCACTATATAACTCAGGACTTAAGCACCTGCCCCCTCCCCCTTGCTTGTTCCTTACTTTCCCCTTGACACACCTTGGTGTATCACGGCCCTCTCTGGCTCATATTAGGAAGTTTTCCAATAAAGGCTGATAGGCTAGACTCCAGGGAGGGTGGGTGACGGTCACAACCACGCATTATGGGTATAAAATACTTGACTGCAAGATTAACAGTGCATCAATCTTCACAAGAAGCTTGCACCCTTTTGTGGCGCTAAGCTATGAAGACCAATGCAGACAAGTAGGGGGAAGGAAAAAAAAAAAAAAAGGGAACTGAGAAAGGTGCGATGAAATGCGTTTTTTTTCTGTAATTAATTAATTAATCAATGTAATGTGATGCAATGCATAAGTACTTATGCACAAAACAAATTAGAATATATTACATTAAAATTTATCTATCAATTAAATAAAAAAAATATCTAGTAAAATGAATTAATACTGTTGTGTTATTGCAGAGTATTCTTATTGCATTGTTTACTATGATGCATTCAAAAAAGATGAAATTTGAAGGTATAGGTGTTTTTTGTAAAAATGAGATTGAATAATAAAGTCAAAGATTTGTAAAGTACATTTTCAAAAAGAGGAATCTGAGGCACTCAGAGGGACATTTATAAAAAGCCTTTATTAAATGGGCTTACAAAGTCATTTAAAAACGCCTACATGTTTCAGCCATACAGGCCTTCATCAGGGCATTAAATGCCCTGATGAAGGCCTGTATGGCTGAAACGCATAGGCTTTTTATAAATGTCCCTCTGAGTGCTTCAGATTCTTCTTTTTGAAAATGTCAAGACTGAGATTCCTGCACTGAAGTGCACCAGAGGTTGACCTTTTTCACACCTTTTGAAGTTCCCTGCAGCACTCCATGCATTTCTTTTTTCTGACATTAGTAAAGTACATTCAGTCTAATATTCAGTCTGTCATTCATTGTACAGGTGCTCCATACAATTTTCAACTTCCTACTGTTGTCTAAATTTACATCATATATCATCATCATGAGGGATGCACAATATTGGATTTCTTGCCAATATCCGATATGCCGATGTGTAACAACTCATTTGACTAATTATCGATGCTGATATCAATAAATCAACTTTTTTCCCCTCTCTTCTGTCGTGGAATTTACGTCATAATACAGTGCATTAACGCAGTAGCAATATTTAGTCCAGAATTTATTAGTTAATTGAAGCAGCTGCAGCTAGCTACCTATTATTTTATTCTAAGTTTAAAAATCATAAGGGTAAGGG